>CAAAJI010000028.1:0-15107 GCA_900642245.1 Fragilaria radians
CTCTATTGTATCTTGCAATTCATGATACATAATTGGCAAGAAAAAACAATTTGAAATCACATAAAATTCAAGATATATTAGAGCATGTACCATTCAATAACCACTTATGCAATTTGATTATTGCTATTAAATGAAACCTTGATTCCTGACTCATCAAGTAAAATTTCTAGCTTCCATTGATTCAACCAAAAAATTTGAGGCATCTTTTTCTGGATTTAAAGTTTTTCGTGCATGCATTATTGCAAAGCACCTACAACTTCCTCCGTTAAAGTTGCCAATTTCAAATCATCATCGCTCTTTGGAAAACTCTTCCGATTCGCAACGAATGCCTCTAGGCAGGATCGATATTCCTTAACATAACAGGCCCGCGAATGAAGATTGAGAACCAGACGAACTACTTTTTCCGGCCATCGAAAATGGATTCTGAAGCTCTTCGCAAAATTCATTACTCTAGACAGCACAATTGAATAATCCACTTGTGTCATCTCAATCGTCATTTGCAGCAGCTCTTCGCAATAGTTTGGAAAGCCATCTATGTTTTCTCCTATTAAGGGAACCAAGCAAACAGCCTCCAACAAATCTGATTTTTGGTCGGATGATATGATGAGATGCATACTTTGCGATATCGACAGTCCTCCATTGCTGATCAACTCGTTGAAACCCGAGGCCTTGAGACATTTTGCAAGGAAGCAAAAAGTTCGTCCAGATTTTGCTGTATCCAGCGATGCAACAGGAACCATTAAATGAAGAATTTCCATAGAAAAATATTTCTGATCACAAGACTCAGCGTACTTCAACCCCTGTTGCACAGCAATTTCAATCAAATCCAGTGTAACCGACAAAATATCCTGGGAGAGAACGTTTCCAATCAAATACGCTCGAAGCAATGAAAGTAATCCTAACTTATCGTGAAAGTAGCGAGAAGCCTGCTTCCCTCCAAATGAAACAATCCGAATCAATACCTGGATTATGAGATATCGCTCTGAATTTTCTGTTTGAGTCCTCCACAATGATGTCAACAAAAGATCTGGGGCATGGCACGAAGCCACCATATGAAATCCTCCGAGAAAGCCATCCTTTAGACATTGTAACGCCCACAGTCTTTCTTTTCCAGGACTTTCATCGGAAGGCGAGCAAAACATGGATATAAAAGCTGGCAGTCGAGTCATGTCATTAAAGGCACCGTGATTCTGACTGATTTTGAGAAAATATTTGTTGATACTACTGTATATTGCATCTCCGGGTTTGCACAGAATTAATGACGCCTTGGCTAAGAAGATTGCCGAGGAAGAAGGTACTTTGGGGATTTCAATTTCAAGCCCTTTTGCATTAAGCATGGATTTTCGTAAGACAAATCCAACCTGAACTGAATTAAGGAGCATTTTCAGCTGCGGACGCTCTCTCCATATCGCAAGATCCTTTGCTTCTTCCGAGTCTATTGCAATAAGAAAGAGACATAGGCCACTGAAGGCAAGCTTTCGTAACGAGTCACAATTACTGCAAAGACTTGCAAGTAAAAGGCTGAGACCTCCTTTGTCACAGAGACGACGGGCCAATTGTGCGAAATCGTCACCACCAGCATGTTTTTCCAGGTTTTCAGTAAAGTCGGGAGCAGATCCTTGTAACGTCGAAACAATCAGAGGTAAAATGAAACTTGGATCGTAACGGAGATCTGGAGTAGTATTTCTCCACATATCCTGATTTGATGAGTCATCAGTAATGTCGTCTGATGTTCTTATATAGGAGGCTTCAAAACGAGAAGTTCCTTTTGGCACAGAAATATCATTCACATCATTATCATCTAGATTTTCATAATCTTCATCCTGAATATTGCATGGATCATGATGATCTATCCATACCTCAAAATCCAATGGTTTAGGTGATAGTAGAGAATATTTGGGAAATTGTGAAAGAGTTGAGTGCACTCTTTGCATGTCGAGGACTGCGTCTACAGAAATTATTTCTGGACTATGTACGCTCATGCTCCGAGAAATTGTCATCCGTGTTGCCATCTCGTTGACACAAGGCATTTTGACACCTTCCATATTTTCGATGAGGAAGAATAATCTCCTTAAAGCCAGATCGAATGGAGACATGCCTCCATTATATGCATTGAAAAGGTTGTTCAAAGGGGTCATTTCAACACTGAGACCTTTTGGTGACAACGAGGCACAGGTCATTAGCAGATTGACGATTTCATGGGCAGCAACTTCCATCTCTTTGTCATCAATCTTCTCATGCCATGTCAGAGCGTCGCTGAATTGAGAGTGCGAAATAATCATATTCCAAATCATGTTTGGTTGAATTATCACATTTGCATCTTGAAGTTTGGATCCCTCTGGTTGTGAGGTGACAGTAAGAATTGACCTCACTAACTTTAGACATGAGATTCTCAACGCTGCCGTATCTTTGTTACCATTGTGAATTCCAAATTTAAGGCAATACTTAACGACTGAATCGAGATTGAAGTGCTTTGGTTCAGTGATTTTCAAATCAGGTTTTTGGAATTGTTCCAAAGATTCTTCAATTAGTGATTGACAAAACGAAATATCAATCTGATTCTGACAAGGCTCTTTGAATGCACGCTTTAACGCTGATGGCAGGCTGTCTATGATGATCAAAAGGCCACATTGTAATTCTTTTTTCACTCCAATACCAGCCCCGATTTCTATAATCGATTTTAAAGTAAGTCTCCCCATTTTCCATTTTTCAAAGTTGATACGAATGTCATCTACAAGTTTCTCAATTCGATGCTCATTTTTCATCTCTTTTGTCATCAAGTAAGCATGGGGTTTCAATTTTGCAAGGTTTAACATGCTTATCAAAGAGTTCTGCAACCATTTATCATTTTTCTTGGCAATAGCATTAATTGGGATGTTGAGTTGAAGACTTGTGCTTAATAAGTTCTTGACTTCTTTTAAAGTAAAGGCATTCTCGTCTATTTCACATTCTTCGTTAGTGTCAGAAATGAATTGAACGATCCTTACGATATGCTGCGCAAGGCCATCACATCCTATATTGATTGCTTTCCAGATTAGCGACACGTCTACATTTGAATCCCCGTCAAAAATTGCCGATAACTTCAGGGATCTTAAACACTTTGAGAGAAAACGGTTCCAACCGAGGTTACATATTTTCACAAAAATTATCGATGATTCCAATCCATCGACATTGCATAGGGCTTTCTCCCAGATTCGCATCATGCACCACTCGTGTCTTGATGTGATGGCTTCCTCGTTCTCTGTAAAGCAGTGCCATGCCTCCCAGGTAATTTCTATCGGTAATGGCGAACTTAAATAACGCGCCCAATGGAGTGCGAGACTGTGAAGCAACAGTTTGTCCCTTCCGTGTCCCTGGCCAGCTTCTGTTACCATTTTTGTGATGCGAATTGCAATATCATTGTAGCCTATGACTGATAAAAAGCTATTGAGGAACCATATCTTCAACAAATCATAACGATCAATATCGATAATTTTGGATCCCGGTGGTGAAAGCTGAAGCAAGACATTCGCTACCGTAGTTTCGAAGATTAACGTAGAGACATGTGTCCCAGAAGAAAGTGCATTCACTAGATATAACAGAAAGTAAAGACTCTTTGGAAGGTTTCCTCGGAGCGAGACTGGATGATTCAAAACAGTCGACAAGCCTTTGAAATCGCAATGTTGAATTAATGCATGAACAGCAGATTTTGCTGCGGCTAGCCTTTCCACTTTCAGATGATTGATATCCTGCATATCATCGAGTAAAGAAAGGATCTGTAAATTTCGACGCAGATAAAGGGACAGTATGCTACCTTTCAGTGTTCCAGTGCTCTGCAACTGTTGGTCATTGAAAGGGAACAATAACTTCTCTAATGCATCTGCTTGTTCGGAGATTGCTGTGCATTGATTACTTGAGAAAGAGTCTTGGCAGATCTCTAGGATGCTATGAGATAAATTTCGTAAAGCAAGCGGCAACCGGTAATTCCCATTTTCCTCGTGAGGTATGTAATTCTCAATCATGGCTGCCAATGGCACGGGGTTGGAATGGAATAGAAGGCATCGGCCACATAGGTTGTAAATAAGATGTGAGAAATTGTGACTAAGGCTTCGTATCTTTGATAAGGCATTGGAAAGAGCTAATGTGAACGAAAATGACGGAGTAGTGATACTTGACGGATTTCCCTTTTTCCAAGAATGAATTCTATTCACTTTATGCAACAGTGGATGCTCCAGAGTGTCTTCTAATAAGCTTTGGAATTCATCGAGAACTCTTTCTTGCATAAAATCAATCCACATAGAAAGTTCGAATTCTTGGCAAAATGAAATTTCCGTTTGATCATGAGCACAATCAAGCAAACATGATAGAGCCTCCGCAGCAATTATCTTGGCTAGTTGATATATTTTTCCATTTTTAGCTTTGATAGAAACCTCTATCAACAATCGGCATGTTTTTGGTGATGGTTTTGATGATTTATCATTCCATTTGCATTTCAAGATAATGGCCAGAGTTTCTAGAATTCGAAATTGAGAACAGGTTGGAGCATTACAGAAGCATGACAAGTCTTCAGGTAGAAGTTTCATCCAATCAAACTTTGTGTTCACAATGACTGATGGTGAATACTTGGCAATCTCAGTCAGAACATTACAAATTAAGTTATTCACAAACATTCCCCCACTCGCAACAACCTTCACAAAAGGATTGAACTTGGCTCGGGTTGATAAGAAAGATTGTACATCAGGCATATATGACATCATCAAGGACGCCGTCTTTTGGTCATTGCTTGTTTTATCGTTGCACAGCGATATTGCATGATGGAAACGCCTTAAGGAGGTCAAGATAAATTTTGAAACCTCGAAAACAACAAAGGAGTTTGGGTGTTGTAATGCACGATTAAGCTGAAGTTTGTTGAGCTGGTGTGGGAATGTCACAGAAATTATTCTATCGACTTTCTGGATGTTACCGTTTTCCAAATCAAGGATGACAGCTGGCTGAGGTCCTTCTTGGAGTACTCTTGTGGCAAAACGAAGTCCGGCAAGAAATTTGAAAGTATGCTTGATATCTGGAATTTGCCAAGTACGGAAAAATCCAGACAAAAGTAGAGGCACTTGTGACAGTGCATGAATGATGAAGTTTTGAACAGGCATTGACATGTCTTGATGCAACAAGGTGTTGTATGCTTTCACCATGAACGAGGTATACATAGCCGAAAGTGTATCTTTTTCTCTACCTGATATTCTGATCAAGAATGGTGATTTCAAGGCATCTCCCAACAGAAGAAATAACAGACGCCTTGCTCTAATACCAGAATTTTGTAAGAGAGTTGCATCTCGATATTCATCTGTTCCTTTCAATGTTAAGTCATAGGAAGTAAGAGGAGGCGCACATGCCGCAATTTGAGTCAGATTCACAAGAGCATCAGCACCTAGAATATCAGCCAAGGATCGTTTGGAAAAAACGCCGTGAGATCCTTCATAAACAATTCTACGAAGCGAACGTAATATATTAGAGAGGCTCGAAATGTATAACTTCCGTGACTGAGTGAGATCTTCGCACTCTCGAAACATCGAATCCTCGAGACCATAACGCAGTGCTAGATAAAGTATCCCCGCATTGATTTTACGCTCCTTATTTCCGGGAGTCGAAATGTACGAGTTGACATTGGGATCGTTTTGTTCTACAAGTGCCAATGCTAGCATGATGCCATAGGCTCGTGATTGATACGGAATCGCAAGTCGATCTCCTGTTTCGGTTGATGATGAAGGTAACGGTGACTTTCCGGAACTATTGTCTGATTTCATTGTTTGCTCACTTTGTGTCGGTGCCAATTTTCGGGGTTCTCGGAATACAATTTTAAGGACTCCATTTCGAACCGAAGAATCCAATGTTCGAGCGATTTGTCGTGATATAGTAACGGAGGACATTGCCAAGGAAGTGAAGATTCGTAATACTGGAATTACCAAGGGACCCACACCGGATAAAGCTCCCGTCTTGCCTTTTCCGCTCCCTGTTTCATCGTGTAAAATAGAAATTAAATCCAAAAATCGATTTTTCATAATTGGAGTTATAAATTTGGATGATAAAGAAGTTGTAGTAAGAGTATTTTTGTCAGCTTCCTTGTAGGGAAAAGAATAAAGCTGCTTCAATTTCTCAATGGACACTGCCGCGGTCGCAAGCTCCGCTAAGGCTTCCAGATATGCCTTGTAAATTGCATAGGAAAGTTTACCCATTTTTTGACGAAGCAACTTCTTATGGATTGGCCCAGACGGAGGAATGAATCTATCAGACGTCAATTCGATTGCGAGGGGACTTTGACGAAGATATTCTTCCAATAAGCCTGTTGGCCATTGATTTCTAACGACACGTCCCGTGTCACCTGTTGCAACCGAAGTACCAACAAAAGGAACATTGTATTCCTTAGAATCTTCCATCCAAGAGAATTTAATCTTTTTACTTTCTTTTTCAGAATGTTGTAAATCTTCCTTTTCGATATCATCATCGTCGTCATCGTCGTCGTCGTCGTTGTATTCGTCATTGTCAATTTCCTCCAAATCATTCGTCGCGTCACTTTCGTCACTCAATGCTTGATTTCGTTCACGTTTCACAATTTTAACAAAGGATTTCAAAGCAACTAAGATAGAACGGGCATCATCACCGTTCAATATAGTCGCAAACTCTTTGGCTCCTAGCTTCTTTTCTTGAAAAGGAAGGGAACGCTTCATGGTAAATGATGAAAGATTTCTAAAAAAGGTCTGGTTATGCCTGAGCCGACTGACGGACAGGCCATTTGGAAGTGTACTCAAATATCACTGAAACGATAAATTGGAGAATCAGGTAGAATGTGGAAGAGAGATTCACGCACTTTTCTAGTCAAAATACTTCACCAAAAGTTTTCACTTTTTTAAAGAAACACTTATGATTTACGTATAGTTTGTGTGAACACCTTGATATGAAATGATATTTTATTTTCATGTTCTAAGATTACAACTATGCTGATACTTTCAAGCATGGGCATACAATTGCCACATTATCCCTGGTCGGTTTCCTCTCGAATGATACAACTGTAGCCCGTGTTTGAATTCAAAGAAGTATCCAAGGTAAATGTCAAACTTAGAGCTTGATGCAGGAAAACATTGCATCAAATATGAGAGTAACAGATTGTAGATTATTTGGAAAGAGCCTAACCTGAATCACAATGCCACATTTATACAGGAAATCCAATTTGCAATTAATCAGGCAATTTCTTTCTTTGTTCTTTCCTCCTTATTTTGCCAAAGGAAAGGTATCATATTTTGGTAACCTTGATGACTAACAGCTGAATCTTGAATCCTGGTGCCAGGACAATGCGTTGCATCCCTAGCAGACTTAATGTGCCGTTCATAAATCCTTGGTAACAATACGAATCCTTACAAAGCAAGTGACAATGCTGAATGCAAGACCTCTTAATCAAAATCAAAAAGATTAAGAAAAGAATGTACTAAATTACTCCATGATCATGCAAAGCTTGAACAACTGGAAGTTCTCACTTCCCAATCAATGACATGTGCAGCAAGGTGGAGATACCAAATGTGGTAATAAATTGCTGAATTCATGTTTTGGAACGATACACTAATTTCAACTTTATATTTTTGCTGTATACACAACAACAAAAAAGAGTAATTACTTGGAAACATTCGTAAGCAGTAATAATGGGTGTTACTATCGCTTTAGTTAAGATGTACAACTAAACAATTAGCTTAGTTGTTAACCGTCTGGTAAATCGGAAACATCCGTACGAGAAAAATAATGTGATGCTGATAATGTGCATGACAAGAACGATGTGGAGGGGAAAAAGGCTTCAATTCTTCCGAAGAAAGGTGTTTTGTTTCATCAAAAAAGTACGGGTAGATTTAGGAAGTATGATCCTTCCAATCGAATTTTGGATGTGCTTTTCGGGAGGGTGGTTGTCCATCTGTTAATACTTGTAGAAGACGATCCCGAATTTTTTCACGTAGTTCCACGTCTCTTGTACTGACCCATATCTCCAACTTAAACATGGGGTAGCCCTTGCCTTTATCTACTACTCTGGCTCCATTTACATAGGAAAGACCAGTATCATCGAGACCATCATCGATGGTTTCACCAATGATCCCCATGACTAAATTTTGCCAGTATAAATCCAATACATCAGATTCAAAGTATTGTCGACAGAACCACTCACCACCTTTTACATTTTCCGGATCTCCCCATTCGGGTTCGATCCCCTTCTTAAAGAGAGAATATTCTTCAATGGTCTTTCCTTCAGGTCCTACTTTTTTACGACAATCACCATCGAAGAAAACTTCTGATGGTCGTGGTAGATGGTTGAAATATTGCCAAAAGCCTTCGACGGTACGAAATTCGCATAGTGCTTTCATGTTTTCTTTCCATTTACTGGGGTCCTTACTTGCACCGCCAGCATGTTCCCACAGGACCCATTCTATGTATAGATACAGCGAGAGAGCAAACTTTGTGAGTTTGCGGTAGAATGAGAAATGTTGACATTCGTCGTTAACTAGGATAATGTATTTTCATCATCGGTGTGTTGAAAACAAAACAAAAACGAAACATAAATGCCAATCCTATTTCTTTCTCGAAAGAGATAGGATACACTCTTCGTCCTATCGAATGAACTCTATTACCAATCAACCAACTACGTACCATGTTCTAATGGATGTAACTCAGATTCGTCAATCCCCGCCACCATGGCAGTGGAATTATGATTTTTATAATTGGTGTGAAGTACCAGACAGACGTTCGTTCAGGAGGAGGAAAGCCAAACCAGCCAATCTATATTTTTCTCTTCTCTTTGACTACTTACACCTGACAGACGACATAAGGGGTTGCGTGTCCGTCACACCGTTCTGATGATGAAAGGACAGCAGGGGAGGTAGCAATTAATACAATAAAAATATAGATCATTGAAACAATCTAATTCACTTTGATAAAGATGATTAACATAACAGGGATTGGCATAAGAACAATAAAATGGAATTGTTAAGTCATATCGAAAGTATTGATAAACCACTATCCAAAAACGTACATATGATTCCTAGTTTATATTTTTAAATATCGTATCCGCGTCATTGCCATTTCTCATTACAAAAACAATCCTCATTAATCTGTCCTCAAAGTGTTTTGTGATTCAGTGATATCCTGAAAGTGGGTACTCGGTCATAGAAAAACGTTCCATGGTTGTCACTCCAAACAGGATTGTAAGCATCACTGAACCTAATAACATTCACAGCCTCTAACATTACCACATACATAGACATTGACTTAAATATCCCAATTGTTTCAGCAATCGGTTTCAAAGACTTCAGCAAAAACTTGATGTTTGTGGAGCGGGCTATCAACTTTACCCAGGTTTTGTAGAGAAAATTGCTCATATGATACAATCTAGGCATATGTTTATCATAAAATACCAACAAGTTTCACAAAGTATTTCCACACGATGCTTCTCTATAACATTGGAGATGCTCTTCATCTGTTCCGTTGACCTCATGAACCACGCATGCAATGATGTGAAGAAATAGACTTTGAGTTCACAATACGCTAAGTGTTAATGTATCATCACACATCTTTTGCCAATATATTGAATGTAAGGAGAGCCCAAGACAGGAAGACAATATAAGAATTTTTGTCATGATTTTGCAAATATACTGGAAATATCCGTCATGCAACATTTTACTGAGTCTGACGCATTTTTCACTTACATTCCTTTCGTCTTCTGTCAGTATATTAATGCTAACTCTTCTTTCATAGCTTTGTGGAACTGGAAAAAGGTAATGCTACGGTCAAATTTAGAGCTTGAGCAATATGAAGTTGTATCGAAAGACACAGTCTCACATTAGTCTACATTTATGGTATTACAATTAGTGCTTTGTGATCCGATCGGAATGCTTCTTTGTGAAAAAATGTCCTATCTGTCAAACATTTTGTAACAGAAACTTCATTCTGTGATATACCTTCTCGTGATGTTGTTGCTTAGCTTTGTTGCTCAGAGCACAATTTCTAAGTTAGTGACGCTTGTAGGTACAATGATTTTGTTAATGACCCAGATATGTTTTGCGCGTCAAAACATGTTCTCTGGGATTCAACGGTTTACCAGGATACTCAAAGTACAATTTTGAATTGCATCTACTGGTCATGGTACCTGCAACATCAGTATCGGATTTTTTTGTTTTTGTAGACAGGATTATAAACCCTTAGTAGCCTCCAGTCCCACAGCTTACATGGTGGCGAACTATTTCACTAAATCACTTCAGGGAGCTACTATCAAGTAGATGCACAATATCACTATGAATATCAACACATCGAAAAGCAGCCACAATGTTGTGGAGGATTGCTGGAGTGTGCTTAACTTTCTGGGGGAGAAACATAGAATGTCATATGCACCAATTGGCATCATCTTTATTTTGTCACCAACGCAACATGGGTTCAGCAGCGGCAGTGGTAAAAACAGCTTTGAAATCTTGTAAGTCAACAATGACAAAGATATCTAGTTAGTGCCGTTGAAATTACAAGCGTTTATGTATCTAAATGAGAAAGTGAATTATTTTGGGTGAATTCTCGCAGCAGCACGTAGCTATAAAAATCCATTATTTATGTTTAAGAACGCTGCAGATCCAAGCGCAATGAGATTGCTTACATAATACAACTATTGATGCATTGATCTAATTAGAGTGTAGAATGCTATGATGCATAAAGAAGTCAAAGCCTGCAATGTCACGGTGGACATCATTATTAAATCCCAACAACGCAAACTCTTTCATACTGATGCATCTATTTCCAACTGACCGGAGTCATCTCAGTCCCTTCCCTATATTCCTTTAGGAATAGCCAAGACCAACTCAAGCATTCCACAACAGAACAGGAACAGCTTTCCCTAGGTGACCAAACAGTTTGAAAAACTTCCAACAGAATTCCAGTTGATATGAGATATATGTGCAATTAGTTGGCCGTTTATTAACCTGAACTCCCAAATGCAGTACATACACTGTCCGTGACCCAGAAATCTCAGGTTGAGTACTACACAACTTAAAAAATCATACCAAGAAGTAAAAAAGAAGTAATGGAAGCACTGAGAGGATCCCCATGATGGCGAGGAAACACGGATTTATCTCAATAGCTTGTAGATGTGAAGCAATATGAAAAATTCGATTGCAATCAAGGGCTTCAGTTCTCATGATCTACAACAGTTGATAGCAATGAAAAAATGAAGAAGAAGACTGAAAGCAAATAATGGATTACCTTAGATGACGTATGTTGCGTCCCTGGCTAAAAGTACAACTTGACGTTACTGACAAAGGCACTCAAAAATGTCAAACGAAGAGTGCAAGGAATAGTAATAGCAACAATATTGAGCAACATTATTGTTGGAACATACCACAAGACTCAACATGAAATATTCTATGACAATCACACAGATTGTCTACATCAATGTTTGGAGACACCGTGTTTCTGAAAATCCGGTTCAACAAGTAATCAAAACTTACAGAAAGGAGGTCATGGCGTATGCTTTTTGTATGGAACAGGAATCATACCTGAAATCTGTATACAGTGATTAACGTTAAGCTTGGGAAAGCAACAATATACAGAGGCGTTTGGTGGAAAAAGGAGTTCCTTGCAGGCCTTAAAGTCTAAAATGTCAGGGGCAATGGGATTGAAATTGAAGCCTTAAAGCTACAGAGACTGAGAATAATGATGCAGATGACAAGTTAGAGATGTAAACTGAAGAAATCGTTGATGCAGATAATGTAGAGAGAAGACAACTAGAAACATTCTTGAATGACAACAATAAAGGAAGTAAAGAAGCTATTTTTATTCTCAGTTCATGAGGAGTAAATCAAAACGCAATTGAGGAACAAATATCAAGCAAAAATGGTGGCAAAAGGCTAAAATCAACAAAATGAAATCAATTTCGACTACGACTACACAAATTAAATGGCCAAATGAGTGATGCTGGTCTTTATGTCAAGTGCCAATCTATTCAAGAGCATTTCAAAGCAGGAAGTTTAAGACTGGGTTTGTACAACTGAAAGACATCACTGTGGGTATAATGGTAAAGCATTAAGCGTAGAGTTGTTTCAAACGCACAGCATAAACATAATTCAGATGAGTGAAAAGGAGACTCCTAAGGAAAGAGATGAGTTCAAGAAGGTTTTCAAAATTATGTTCCTTGTGTTCTTCCCTGAACAGATATCATAAGGATAGGATTTGTAGAAGAAAGGTGTATCCAATTTGCAATTTGGAAGTACAGCAAAGTCATTACATCAAATTATCAATTATATATGATGACAAAAGTGACAGTAAGACAATTTATGTAGAAGCTAAGCTTGCTCTATGCTGCTCTAAGTATTTATAAAAATTGTAAATTATGATCTAAAACGTTACTTTTATCTTAGATCTCTTGCGAGTCAATTGCAATGTGTTCCTTGACCACATAGTCTCTTCGGCTTACATGTTAGATTCAACACTTAACATTTAGACTTTGTGATCTTAGATGCATGACGTAGATTCATCAATCATGAATCTTGATAGATTCATGTTTGTTACTTAGGAATCTGTAATAGTTCTTTCTACCGTATTGATATGACGGTCCTGAAAAGATGTTAAATGATCTTCTTCATTTATAAGCAATATTAAGCATCACTAAATTCATATAAGACTATGTCTTAATTGAATTTGTGGAAAGTATAGAAAGAATGGTGACCTATGTGACCTATTCTGTATATAGATGAGTAAATATAAGAATATTAATTCTACTATTTTTTACCATGTACTAACAATAACTTTGGATGTCTCCAGTATTGGTAAACACACACACATCTCTTAGCCTTAGTAACCTAGTGTAGCATTATTAGACTGTACTGCTTACAAACTATAGTGCTGGGTATTATCTTAATGAACTTAACTCAAGGTATGTCAAAGCTACTTCTAGAGAAATAGGTTTGTTTATCATCCTGCCTTTTATACATCACTAGGCTAAAGGTACCTGCACTTTAGATTCACATCAGCATGACTCTTTTATGCATCAACTTGTTTGGTGCCTTTTAACAAATTTAGCCCTACCTACTTAAGGTGCATGTAGGATAACTAAAGTGATCTGTAATGACACTGTGGTCATCCAACACAGATCGTATGCAGAAACTATAAATATTAGCCATTTGACCCTTATTTATATTCCCTCTGCAATCAACTCTTGCTAAACATATTGACTGTGGAATTGTTCACATACTAAATGGTTTATACTTTGTCCACTGATGTTAAATGTAACTTGATAAGGCATACAATGTTGCTATCTGAGCTGTAAGGAGGCAATTGTTACCTTGTTGTATTCAGTCGATTTTGTTAATCAAAAAGCTACAAAATTTTAATTGGCAAACAATAAGCATTTGCATGAATGCCTTATATCTCTGAAGAATGGATGTAAGCGACAGAGATTATATTAATGGAAGTAAAAAACTTTGTAGTGTTAAAGAAAAAATGCCTCAAAACAAACTTAGTCATAACTTAACTTTGAGATTAAACGCCCTTCCGTATCCCAAGTCACGAAATACAGAACAGCTGATTACTTTTCCAGTCTTTTCGTCAAGGGATGCCTTAACTTGTCCAACCATAGTACCACGACCTTCTTTCACGTCAGATTGGCCCAAGCCAAAAGGAAGTGGTACAGATGATCGACCCATCCCCGATTTTTGAAAGGATGCGTTGAATCTTACTGCAATGGTACCCTTACTCGGACTACCATAACCCAAGACAGTGGTGACTTTGACCAATTTTCCAAGCTCTGTATTAGCATCTTTATCTTTGCGAAGCGCCGTGACAACTTTATCGATTCCTAACTTTGCATCATTTTCGGAAATTTGACCCATGAATCGGATAACGTTAGGAAAGTTGGTGATCGTATTGGCTTTACAAATGTGGTTGACTGGAACAAATGCAAACGATCCATGAGCACAAATCATAAAGAGAATAACACATATTTTGTGCATCTGTAAGTTTTATTGGCGATAACGTTGTTGATGAGACGTAGGGTTGTATCCCAAATTAGAGTATCCCCTGTTCATCCGGTGCATACTTCTAAAACCGTAATAGTTATGAATCAAGGGAGGTGACCCCTTATTCGTTACGATTATTTCGAAATGGCACATAAGAATTATTATCATACTCATCAAATGAAAAGTTATACTCGTGGAGAAATTAACTAAATAGGAAAACATTGAGTCTCCTTTACCTCAAATAATTGAATGCTTGTATTTTAGGATTCAATAAATACCACAGGTACTGATTTAGATTCAATCAATCAAACAGTTCTCTGTCTCAAAATGATCTAGAATATTTCAAGATCAATTATCAACTTATGAATGGAATTTTTGCATGGCTGTGGTTAGAAAATTTGGAAAACCTGATTTGTTTTTAACCATGACTTGATATCCCAAATGACAAGAAATCACAAGATAGAGTTGGTATTGATACACGTGTTTTTCATGTCAAGGTGTATAAAAAGGATATTGCTTCCAAGATAATATTTGGTGCAGCAAAGGCACAAATTCATATCATTGGAATTCTAAACAGAGGTCTTCCCCATACTCATAGTTTGCTTTGGCTTGAGGTTAAGCCAAATGACGCTGCATATGATGAGCTGACATTCCTAGTGCTAAAACTCAGCTTCTACTATTTCAATCTGTTAAATCACACATGATGCGTGGCCAATGTGGAGATAAATCCATCATACCCATGCATGATAAATAGTCATTATTCTCACTCATATCCAAAACAGTTGACTGAAGTTTACTATCGAAAAATCATTCACAGGCTCCAAAATCCATGAAGGGTAGTACCAAAACATGCACAACAAAATATTGTTGAGCTTAATAACAAATGGGATATTCCATACAACCCATACTTACCTTCTAAGTATGATTGTCACATAAATATAGATACTTTTAACTCAGTCAGTTCAGTTCAGCATCTGGATAAATATATATGTATAGGGCGTGATAGAGCTATTTTGGAAGGTGGGGAATACATTGATGAACTAAAGCAATATATGGAAGGGTACAAAGCATGTTGGATTGTTTTGGGATTTGGTATTAGTCACAATT
>CAAAJI010000028.1:43814-56625 GCA_900642245.1 Fragilaria radians
AAACGGACTAACTAAAGTTTGATTGGAAAATTGAGTCAAAAGACAAATTTTGAATGCCTTTCATGGATTTGCTTGTAATTAATTTTTGAGATTTATGGATTCTTCAGAATTGTGGAAATATATCACAGACAAATAATACTTTCTTGAAGGACAAAAGGTATTTTATCTCCTGGATTTTCATTTCCTACGCATGCTCGAGCATTGACCTTAATCCCCTGATTCAAAGCAATTGTTTGAACGAACCTTTTTCGCATCTCCCATGATCAGATGTATCAAGTCACAATCACAATAATTGTGCTAACTAGGTTGTAAAAGACGTTCTTTTTAATGGGTTGCAGCTTTCGGCTAGCGTATAGCTTATGTGACCTCTAATCAATTCAGTATCTTACACCTTGCAATGAGTGTTGCCCTATGAATTCACTAAGCTAGCAAAAAAGTTTGTGGTTGTATAACTGTTACCTGACCTACGAGCAGAAAATTCTAACTACGATAATTTTGAACTTAAGCATGTAGGGAGTTGCAAGTTAATTCCCCCCTCTTTTATGGTAAGCTCATACAGACATCGAAATATTTTTTGAGCAGGGAAGATGCTAGCACAGTCAGTAACGTACACTATATTTGATCACCATATCATACCATGCAGAGTTTGAAGCAGTATTCTTTTTGCTTACCTGAAACTTTCTCAAGCCCCTTTTCATTAATGTACTATTGTTTTTCGACATTGGGAAGTTCATCAAAGCAAAAGATAAATGTGAAAAAGACAGCGTTAAGCCTGGTCAGTAATGGATTGATACTACCTTAATCATGTGGGGTTGTTTCCCGCTGGTATAGCCGAGAAGAAAGAATTGTCAACACATTTTTGTGTTGCATGCTGGCGGGTCCATCCAAGCTTTACTTTGATTCAAATATGAAGTAAGCAAATTTCTTTTAACCCTTTCCAATAAACATCACAAAGTGTGCTTCTAATACGTATCCTTCTCCAAATTATGAGTTAAAAAATCAAGATTTTCTTAAATAAAAGGGTACATGTCATCAACATGCCTCGTAGCAACTCCTTAGGAGGAATTCTCAGTGACGAAGAGTGCACCAATTGCAAGCAAAAGCAACTAAATTTGAACGAAATTCTCAAGTTTTTCCAAAGGATATACATAAACCTGAACTCCTACACTGCCACTGGCATTGCCACATATTCAACGTTGCCACTCAACAACATACATTAAGGCTCCTAAAATCTAGATAATAAAGCCTGTGATGATAATCCTTTGCTTTGCGTCATCAGCCTAATCACAATCAATACACACCACAAGATTCCAATCTTTTTCTTTCTTTGGTTTCACCTTTAGGTAGAATACCTTGGTATCTGGGACAAACTTGATGACGCTTCACAATTTCTTGTAGCAGCTAGGGTTGCTCCATCCATGAACTTCAATAACTCTTTCACAACACTTGACTTTATAGAATAGCTTTTCTGGCTAGTTTCCACTTATCGGTTATAAGTCTCAAACATTGAAACGAGGAATTTCAAGAGTGATATTGCTATGCATTCCACTGAGTTCATCACCAATCCTATTCTCCAACTTTTTAATTAGGCGAGGTTGCACAATCCAATCTTGCTCGTCAGATGATTGATGAGATTATGTTCAAAGCTCCTATAAATCAAAAGGTTTGACTTGTCAACGCACAAATCACCTCTTTGATTGCTTCATGAGTCCCAATTGTGAAGCAACCATTGAATTACATTGCTACCTTCACTATTCTATGAAAACTATGCTTTGTCCACAAGTAGGGGTCTAACTGGATGCCTTTGGAGCAAAAATTCTGGAGTGATAAACAGTCTTCCTAATCTACATTGATAAATATCAATGAAGATTTCCTCCTTCAAATCTTGATGCAAAAAGGAAGTTACAAAATTGACAATCTTGCCATAACTTAAGATTCCACAGCAATATGATCAAAATAGGTTTCAAAAGCACAACTGGGGCGCAGCCATTGTTGAAGGCAATCAATGAGACTCGGCTGTATCTTTATGCCACCAATCTGTCTCAAAATACACCCTTTCACTTGATATTAAACAACCGGTTCCTCTTAACACATCAAAACGACCAACAGGCATTTTTAAGTATTGAGATACAGCCAAACTCCAAGTAAAGTTATTTCTTTAAACTCCTAATGAACGCCTTCTCCACATTTAGTTCTTGAATTGCGATCATGATTATAAATAACTTCATCACAGTCTGCTAACGCTTTTTGGCCTTAAAGCATCATCCAGGCAATGTCTGCTTGTTCTAGAATCATATCCCTTCCTGATTTTGATGTATCCACGGTTCTTGAAGAATCAGGGTTGAAACATTCTTCTAGCTTCTGTATTTCCCTCAGCAGCTTGGCCTTTGGAGTTTCCTTTCAGTCTTATCCAATACTTCAGACTCTTTTCCGCTTTCTTCTGAGGACTCATCATCATCCACGTCACCACTTTAATTTTCTTCAATCCTCTGGTTCCATTCTCTAAACCTGTTGCTTCGCAAATAATGCCTCTCAAAGAAATTGCTTTGCTTTCAAGTTAGTTATCCTTTAAACATCACAAGCATGTCTTGGAGGGTATCGCATGAACATGCACACCAAACCGCAGTCCTGGAACTTTTCATGGATCTTTTTCTTGTCGTCATATGGCCACTATGAGCCTCTTTAATAAATAATTATTCCTTAGAAATTGTGTCTTCTCGTTTGTAACCAGAATGTGTAAATGAAGAAACACAGTTGATGCACATGTCGCCCAGATTCTATTTTTGATTTCTTCATAAGACATGCTCCATATATCATGGCTAAACTTCCTCCATAAAGTTTGAAATGTACGCTCCACATTCTCATTTCTCAGCAAAGCTCTTGACTCTGCTTATGAAAAGCAATTCCAAAATCTTTGCTTTTCCATTCCCCCTTCTGCATCATTGCATTGAAGAACTTTAACCTTCATCTTCTCATCGTTCAACTTAACAACTAGTTTTGAAATCTTTTTTTTATTTGCTCATTTTATTGCGGATAAATGTCACAATTATCTGCGCAGTTATCCATGATCAAGGCCCAAATATAAAATTCACCAATGCTCTTACATTTAAGGGAACAAATATGAATGCACAATCACTCTCTTGCAGTCGTGTTTCCCTCAAGCCAAAGAGTATCAGTGGCATTGCCACATGCACAGTTGTCACATACCTCAACCTTTCCAAGCAGTTCTCATTTTTATGTCTTTTACATTACCTTCAAGCATCTTCTTCAGAATGACCTTCACCTCAAGCTTTCTAGGGTCAATAACAGTTCCTGCCGATGTGATGGAGACCGGATTGTTCAGTGCTCTGACGAAAGGCGCTATAGTTTTCCCTTTAGACCAATGGATAATAATGTCATCACTCCTAATCATAAAACTATTCTTGAGAGCATAATTTATGCTAAATAAGTCAGCTCGACCCTCCGGGACAATTTTGACATCTTGCAGGACATTTTAGAATATCTTTCCATTTACTCGTTCAAAATTGCATCTCGGATTTCTAATCTTTATAGCTTCCACGGTCTTCCCATTTCCTACCATGATATCCTTTAAACGCGTTTATATCAAATACACTTGATTGCCGTTAAAATAATGGCATGATCCGTCACTGTCAACAATCCAAATGAACTCAACAACGAATTAATCACAACATCTGCAACTCCTATTTGTACATGTCATTGGCACTTCTGTTTCTTTCCGCTCCTCTCATTGATTGAAGCAATTGGCTTTAAAGTGCCTTGCCATTCCGCAGTAGAGGAGTTGCTAGCATCCATCACCTTGTCTATCCCCACAGTCTCTCTTGACATTAAATTGTATTTTCGCTTCCACTGTTGCGGCGTATTTCCTTGGTCTGAGATGCAAATAGAGTCTTTTTTCATGCTTTATCATCAGTGGTTATTTCAGAAGCATTGGATCATCTATTGAGCCATGTATTCAATTCATCATCTATCTTTTCAAGCTTAACCAGATTCGTTTACCTCCCATTCCTATATTTAAATTTATCTAAAGGCACTATTTGTAATTCACAGTCACTGCTCCGAATCTTTTAAGAAATGAACTTTAGCTTGAGGTAAATAACTTATGCGGTGTAAAAGGAAAATCCATTTCACATGAAGTTCATTGCCCGCAATAGTAGGAAACCTTATTATTGCCCAAACTTTTAGTTCTCACTGATAAAGCATCAAGATATAAATTGTTGCCTGGAACTATTTTCTCACTTTTGTTTTTTTTCTGTTTCTGAACATTTTGCTGTCTTGCAAGGGAAACAGAAAATGACACACAAACTTTATGTCGAATGCAGATAGTAATATTTGGCCTTTGCATTCGTAATTGCTTTGGATGGATGTCCTGAAATGTGACATAACTTTAAAGTTTCCATTTTTGAATTTACTTCAATCAAGGACACGGCAATGTTTAGTTGAGAGACATTTGCTTATTGTTCCGCTTTTCTTGCGAGTCGTGGGCGAAGACGTCTTCTAGGAAATTGCAATTTCATTTAGCGGTTGCAGTTTCACTGATCAAGATTATGTACCATGCAAGATGCTGCAGCTGCTACCAGTATAAACAAGTGCCCTAAGCAAATGTTCCATGACATTGAGGCTCAAGCTAATCTTGCAGTTAGAATGAGGGTGCTTTTTCTCATAATCTTACAACTCTTTTAAATAAAGAATCATCTTCTAAATTTAAACATCTAAGAAAGGCTTTAAGTGCAAAGAGTATGCAGATGGAAATGTAGCTAATTCATAGGATAGGATGAAGAAGAAGTCTAAAATCATAAGCAGAGAAAAGTCTAGACAGAATTCTGAAGAAAAGTCAGGATCCAGACTCTTGGATTACCTCCCTTCGAGAGTTAAGAACCTTGAAGGCATGGGATCCATAGCATGCTGATTCAAGTTCTAAAATATCTGACTTGTTATTATGATATGAGATACCTATCTTTGGGAGAAATACAGAAAAATTACCAAAGATTTATATGGTATGCAAAGAATTGAGTTTAAAAATGAAGTGATTAGATATCATGCCCATTGACATGGGTAACTGCAAAGTTGTAGAAAATCAAGTCCTCTTTAACTGAAGTGCAAAAAGGATATTTTACAACAGTGGAGAGATTGCTCGGGATCAAGAAAGCTTTATAGATCTGATTAATCTCCAAGATTTGAAAAGAGTATTCCTTTTTCACCTTAGTGAAGCGACAGAAAATGAATTGATTGGGTAGGAAAGTTATTTATCATCAATGTAGAGCATGGAAGTATTTGACAAATTGGCTGGATAAGAATCTACAGGGATTCAAGCAAAGGTGATGCTGCCGTTGGGCAACTATGAAGAAGCATTTGTCGTGAGAAAAAGTCATTCCTATTTGGAATCACTACCACTATGTCTCCCTTATTCCGTTCGCAACAAGAATTCTAGATTGTGAAAGGATATAGATTTCAAATAGAATTAAGCGCTAAAGAGGGATGGAAATTAGGAGTATGAGTCTCAGATGAGTTAAAGCCGAAACAATTCAAAGATTGCTTCAAAGGAATATGAAAAAGTATTCCGTATGACTTTTTGATAATGCTGAATAGTCAAATATAAGTGAACGCATGCCGATTTTGCAACTTCAGGATTATGGGCTCAAACGAAGACTTGCGAACATGGATCACAATCGAGTTTCAGTTATTCCAACGATATTACCAAAAAGAACACCTTCAAAACTGCCCCAATAACTTGAGCATGACTGCATGGGATCAGGATTCATCCGCGAAAAATATATCACGTTCAAAGTTATCGCTTGCATTCAAGAAATGCATGGATGCTTGAAGAGTTACCAGCGCGTATCCTTCTCTCCCTCGCAGCAATTGCTCATCTCTGGCGAACTCTTCCAAGAAAGTTATTTCGGCGTTCATGTACGGAACATTGGCTACTGCCAAATGTAGACATACCTGCTTTAACAAAAGATCTGCACATACGGCTCTCTTGTTGGGAGCAGAAAAATGCTCAGACAAACGATCTAGAAACAACACACAATATCGAAGTTTATCCACAGGCGTATGAGCCTCTGGAATTGCAGCAAGAGTGAGAAGAGCCTCCTGGGAAACATCGTGGAGGTTCAATAGCTCATCCCTCCTTCCATTTAGAAAGCAGCTTATTCTTTCCATCAATGATACATCTACAGGACTGGTCTCTTCAAGGATTTCTTCAAAAACTGAGTCATAAATTTCACCGAAAACCAAGGCTTCCACAGCAGTTGCAGTCATTTCTGTGATTGTAGGCGAATAGGATAAGCCAGGTCTAACTTCAAGGAGAGTTGCTGTGATATGTTTGATGACTGCATGCGCATCCAGTCGACGGAATCGGAATTCAGAAGAATCAAGAATTTTGTCGTCTTTAGATTCACCTAACTGTACTGTTTTCTCTAAATCTTCTCCTTTTCTTGATATTGTTCCCAGGGTTCGTTCTCGAGATCTTATTTGATATTCCTCAACGAGAGCTCTGTACATGTGGCCTGGAAGGCTTAGTTTATCGTTGAGAATACGACTAACTAATAAAAGAACTTTCTCCTCCGTTGGTAGTTCAAACTCATCTGTATGAACAATATCAACATCACGCTCATATCGCTTTTTCTTGGCGATTTCTGCCTTTTCAGCTGGAGATGCAGTAAGCATTCGAAGGACTCCGGTACTCTGAAAAACGGGAGCATCGAGCTTTGCCCTATCACATATTTGCTCCCATGCGGGGTCAATCCACACATGAGGCCGAACTAATAATATTTTTCGATTTGAGAACTCTCCTCCGATGGAAAGTACCCTCTCGTCATCAGCGTGCTGTTGGATATGCTTTGCGGTGTAACTCCCGGCAGCTACTCCAGCGACTAGAACTCCAACTGTTACTGAGCCTTCTATGACGACACTTAGTACACCAGCTGTTTGTCCTATTTTTATTCCGAATGCAGCTCCAGCTGGTCCTGCCATGACAAGGCCTGCCACTCCACCTGCGATACCCCCCACAACAGAAGCCAATCCTAGTTTTTTCTGCAAGCGGCTTGAAGTCTTAACAACTTCATATGCGCTACTTGCCATTTTTACGACAGGGCTTTTTTGAGGTGGTAAAGGGTCGGGGGTTGTCTCTTTAACGAGTGCATTACACTCTTCTTTTGACAACGATTCACAAGATTCGGTGCCGGAGAAAACTGCTTTCGACTGTGATACATTCGATTTTGATTCATAGTTATCTAATAAAGGAATGTTTTGATCTTCTCCTAAATCCACTTTTTGTTCCAATACAGACAAGACTTCCTCGTCGAGATCCGACTCACCTACTCTTGTATTTTTCACTGAGCGAAAGTGATTTTTAAGATTTTCTTGAATTACCATTGCAACACTAATGAAGCTGCTTTGACTTATTTGGATGCTCTCTTCTGTTTTGGAACAAGTATTATCCTCAACTAGCGGTATATTATTAGTAGAAATATCTCCTCGTTCGTCGTGGCAATCACTATCCCCAACAGTACTTGCATCCTTTTCGTTGATTGCGACAGATAATTCGGAATATGAAGGAAGCTTGATTCTTTCACTTTGATTAGCCCAGTGATTAGGTGGACCATCGACAGTCCAAACCATGGACGTTTCCTCTGATTTTTCATCATCGCTTTTCACTTGTTCAGAAATTTTGAAAGTGTACTTTTCACTATTGGCTGATGCATCAGGATTCACGGAGTTAGGTTCTGATGATTGTTGAGCGTTGAAATCATCTGAATTTGTGTGATTGAGATTATGCGCTTTCACGGATTTTGCATTCACTTGGCAAGGCTCCTTCCATAATTGAATTCCTGATGTTGCGCACCGTCTATGCGCATATAATCCACAAGCTGCACAGCGTACTACATGGAGAGAAGAATCATTTCCATATCCTAATATAGTGGGAAGTCTGTTTGAGCAGCCAGCACAAATCCGTATCGATCCAGATAAGAGTAAAGAAACTGGTGCAAAAGAGTGAAGATGAACTGGATGGAAACATAATTGTGTTGCTTCCATTGTGTCAATCGTATTCTCTAGTAACCATAATTCATCTTGAAAAGAATCGATATCCTCATTATCTACAGCTTCGTTTTTGGTCATGCTTTCCTCTTAAACTAAGAGCCTTCTCACCTTTCTTTCTTTGAAGCGACTCTTTTTGTTTGTGTCGTCGTCATTACCGAAATTCCCCGAACAGAAGTTAAGTACGATTCAAGGAATCAAATTGCTGTCCCAAAATTATTACATGATGCTAAGGTCACAGAGCATTACATATGTTTGCAGTTAGTATGGACTACTGTAAATAATCATTCACAGAAACCTTTGAGCATTGGAATTAGAAGACACGAGATCATGTATAACAGATTCTCAGTGTCTAGTTCTTGTATTGAATCAAATGATTATAAGCTAAAGAGGATTTTGTGGGAAAAACACGTTCACAAGAAAAACTATCCATTGGGTGCCGATGAGTTGCAAATAGGGTCAAGCTTGAGATCCAAGAGGTTGCCATTCAAAGCAAATTCAAGCAAGGACATGGAGTAGAAAGGCTCTATTGTAAGTTACTTCAAAGGGAAGTGTAAAAAATGTGGGTAAGAAGTCCTCAAGACTGTAGATTGTTAGCCAAGAGGTAATCAAAGAGGAAATGATAAATCTCCAATGATGCTTCAAACTGATAAAGCGATATGATGGCTCTATTCTAGACTTAGGAATATAAATTATGTTCTAATGTAAAAACTTTATCAAAACTACACTTGTTTTTAATTGTATAAGAGAGGAGTTATAGAAATAAGTTTTTAGATTAGACCATTATTAAGGATCAATTATTATCTCTATTCTACTAGCCAGTCAAAATAAAATGCATTGCTTCACTAAGAATAATATATATAAATCACACTAAAGTGACAAACATTTTTGAGATCTTTGATTAGCTTCTTCTAAAATTTGTAAACAAATAAAGACCAACCATTATTATTTTCAGTTAGCGTTGTTTTTGATGTGTTACTATATCTGATATCTTCATAATCTATATTAGCATATACTAGCAACAAATGGACGTCTCCGAATGTTGATGCAACATAGCATCTTTTGAATTAACCTTGTCTCGCTTAATTTGATGTCCTTTTTCTGTACTCTTAACGTGTTATCTTCTAGTATTCTGAATATAAAACAATGACAATCTAAAAGCAACTAATGGTTTGAGAAAATAAAAGGTGTTTGTTGCAGCGAAACATATCTTACATGGAAAAAAGTGCATCGAACATCTCCATGGCAGAAAAAACAAACAAAGTCCAATGACCAGAAATAGTCACAGCACTATTGTTTTGCTTCAAAGAGACAGTGTAACATTTTTCTGTCAGTACTTTGTAGACAAAGGAGCTCTAATACATTTGCAAATGACAATCCTGCAATTTCCGCACATGTATCGAAGTGGTCTATTGGCTTTGCATCAAGTTTTTCAGATGGCTTGGCTCGTTACCCATTATAGCAATATATTATAATGTGAAATCAATATGGAAAAGTGTCATAACCCAACCTATACCCTTTTTGGAAATGAAATGATCAATGCGACTACGAGGGCAAAGAGTATTTGGGTTATATTGATCAGGGAATGAAAGATGAAAAAAACGGTAAGGCACGTTACTGTATGCGTAGAATGTAGCAGAGTGATACTATAGAGTTGCTCAGGAATAGGAGAATGTATCCAAGGATGTCGTAGCCATAGATTTATAGTAGATGCTTCAAAGCTATATGGTAGAAAACAACAATAACAGCGAATCCGATTCCAGCGGTCTTATGGGGAAAATCTAATATCCTAATTGAAGATATCAGGGAACCCCTTACTTGAGAAGGAGAAGTTGTCCAATTCGACAGGCGACGTTGCATGTACAACTTAAAAAATATCATGTTGAAATAAACCTAGAAAAAGGTGTCGGAAATCTGGTTGCAGATTCGCTCTCACCTCTTCCATATCTAGACATAGTCAAAGGATTAGATCCAGTCAATCAACAAGACATACAAATGAAACCAAGGCTCTAACAATAGTGGTGTATAGGTATATTTGAGCTGTTAGAGTTTCGAGCTTTTCGTCTATGTCTGTCTTGTTGTCTGTGAAAAAGTTTATTCTCACTATTTTCGATCTCAAGATTCTAGGTGTGAAATGATAAACGTCATGTGGAATCTGTTTGGGAATTTTTCATGACGTTGGCTTTTGGGATTTCGTCTGGTAAATTTTGGTATCTTTTCCCCTTTTTTTGACATGCGTGTTCCAAGGGTACGTACGAACGTCCCTTTTGAAGTCTATCAAAACACACCACATAATTTTTCTGCTCTCCTTGACTTCATAGTTCATCAAGCAGACTCTAAGATGAAGTTCTCTACACTCGCACTCGCAGCCACTATGTTGGCAGGTGTCAATGGCTTTGGAGTAAGCAAAACCTTTGCAGTTCGTCAGGTATGAAATTCTGAAGTTGTCGCTATTTCTGTGAATAGGCGGATAATTCGTGTAAATCGTGATTTTTCTTTCGTTTCTAACTTAGACATTAATTGCACTTTCATTTACTATATTAGAGTTCTGCTGTAAAGAGCTCTGCTGTTGCAGTAGACACGAAAGCCGCCCTTGCAACCGCAGCAAACGAAGCGCGTGGTCTTGCTATGGACTCCATTGCTGCTGCACACTCTGGTCACATGGGACTTCCACTTGGAGCTGCTGAAATTGGAGCTACTCTCTATGGACTTGAGGTAAGGCACTAAAGATGGAGAGGCCGGGTTCTTGAAAGTTATCTCACTATTTCGCACGTTTACTAGATGACCTACAATCCAAAGGACCCAAAATGGATCAACAGAGATCGATTTATCCTTTCTGCCGGACACGGATCCATGTTTCTTTATTCTTGGTTGAATCTTGCAGGATTTGACTTGCCAATCGATGAATTGAAGAACTTCCGTCAATATCACTCCATGACTCCTGGACACCCAGAATTTCCTAACTCCGAACATAACACCCCAGGAATTGAATGCACAACAGGACCACTTGGACAAGGTGTAGCAAATGCTGTAGGATTTGCAGCATCTGAGAAAATGGCCGCAGCAGTCTACAACACAGAGGAACATAAGATCTTTGACCACCACATCTTTGTCCTTGCCGGAGATGGATGCTTCCAAGAAGGAGTAACTTCTGAAGCAGCATGCTTCGCCGCCCACGAAAAGTTGGATAACTTGATCGTTCTCTACGACGCCAATGAGGTCACTCTCGACAAGATGGCGGAATATACCCAATCAGAGGATATCATTAAGCGATACGACGCATACGGCTGGGAGACTTTTGACATCGATGGTCACGATCTTGATGTTGTTCAGGCCACAATTGCTGCCGCTAAGGCGAACAATAATGGAAAGCCAAAATTCATCAAGTGCAATACCATTATTGGAAAGGGAATGGAAGAGACTGAAGGTACCAATGCTGCACACGGTGAGGCCGGTGTCCCATACGTTGATAAGGCCAAGAAGAACATTGGACTTCCAGACGGAGAGAAATGGTATGTCTCTCAATCAACACGTGACTTTTTTGAGGATGTTCAAGCAAGAAACAAAGCGAAGTACGATGATTGGCAATCAACTTTTGCAGCATGGAAGGAAGCTAATCCTGAGCTTGCCACACAGCTTGACAACGCCGTCAACGACAAAATTCCTTCTGCTGAGGAATTGATTGCTTCCATTCCTGCCACTGGAGTTACAAAGCCAGAAGCCACTCGTGTCTCTGGAAAGGATGCTATTCAGCAAATCGCCAAGGCCATTCCTAACTACATCTCCGGATCAGCCGATCTTCACGGATCATGCCGTAATTACATTGAAGGAGGCGGAAATTTCGGAGCTGGCTTTGACAAGTCTTATGCTGGACGAAATCTTTACTTCGGTATTCGTGAACATGCCATGGGCTCAATTTTGAATGGTTTCGCATACCATGGTCTTTTCAAGGCTTCAGGATCAACTTTCCTTGTCTTTGTAGACTACCTTCGACCAACAATTCGTGTTGCTTCCCTTGCTGAACTTGGCTCTGTGTCCTACATTCTCACTCACGACTCTATTGGAGTTGGTGAAGATGGACCAACACATCAACCTGTAGAAACAGTCTCCGGACTTCGTGTTATCCCAAACCTCGATGTGTACAGACCTGGTGATGCCGAAGAGACAGTTGCTGCTTTTGTGCACTCCGTCACTCGTAAATCTGGACCTACTGCGCTAATCTTCTCTCGCCAAAATGTTGACCAAAATACTGACATGGACTACATGGCACGCCGAGAAGGAGCTCTCAAGGGAGGTTACATCGCCAAGATGGAGACAGCTGATCTTGATGTCATCGTCATCGCCACAGGATCTGAGGTGCAACATGCACTCAAGGCTGCCAAGGATCTTCCAGGTGCTCGAGTTGTATCCATGCCATGCACTTCTGTCTTTGAAGCCCAAAGTGCCGAATACAAAGAGTCAGTACTTCCTTCTAGCTGCACAAAGCGAATTGCAATGGAAGCTGGTGTTTCGGGTCTTTGGTACAAGTACGCATCGAAGGTTGTTGGGGTTGACCGATTCGGATTCTCAGCACCAGGAGATATCGTGATGGCCGAACTCGGAATGACAGCCGATAACCTTGCTAAGGAGATTGCTGCCATGAACTAAATCCCACAGCAACATATCTGGAAGATATAGATCACACTGCATTTCCCAAAATTAAAAGTTTGACATTTAGTTCCAAAATTAGGAAGTTTGTTATTTGAGCGTTACT
>CAAAJI010000028.1:68281-84003 GCA_900642245.1 Fragilaria radians
AGGATTCCCTTACTACTTCATGCATACACTGGCTGTGTAATTACTATTTTGATTAGTAGCTGCTTCACTATCAAGACAAAAGTAATCAGCATCAGATTCCCTGATCGTTTTTTTCCAACATCTGATGCATTTCATATGTCGCATCATGCGCAGACACACTTTTAATTTCAAGGCGCTTTTGTTTTGAATATTTTTCATCACACGGACACATCACTCAGTAGTACAAAGCATGTTAGATCTTTCTTGCTAAGCAACCTTGCTCTAAAAGTTCCGTTTCGTTTAATCTTAAAATCCAGTTATTCTTGATAGTTCTTCTATCTGTAGGAATATTTTAATTTCCCATATTTCTTTCTTTCTCATTTCATCAAACTCCTTATTAATAGCCTACCGACAAATTTCTCTAATTTTAGGATCTTTATGATTCCATGTTTGATTGAAGGCAGTAGGCTCTTCATTGATCTCCATTCCGCTAAATAATGCAAATTAACTTGATCGAGTAATGTCTCCCTTCCTTGTTCAAATTACTCTACTAATTTTGTAGCATCTGGGTTGAGACTACTCTCCAATTGACGCATCTGCCTGTAGATCTTCATCCTCTGTATTTCATCTTGATCTTTAACTCCGTGAGATGCATCTTGGACTATATTAATTAATTAATTTTTAGAATCCATAACATCATCATCATCATCAAGTAACTGATTCTTAACCTTTGTTACAATCCAGTCTTTATGCACTTCAGTTAACCAGATGACATCTCTCAACTTGATGATCATCTCAGTTTCCATATTTAACATCCTATCTACATCATGTACATAATGTACAGAATAGCCAACAAACATACAGGGTGCTCCTATGTTATTCAATTTGCCTTGAATTTTGTCTTTAGTTGTAACAAACTCCAATTTCACCAAAGCATCTTAAAATTGCTGATAATCTTGGCTTGCATCTAAATAGCAATTGATAAGGACAAATCTCTTGATTCTTGATTGATGTAAAGTCAGAGAGAAATGAGACAGCCATCATGCATTCTGCCCAAGCTCCCAATCTGAGGTGATCCTTCAATCCAGCGCTATTCAGCATAGCTCTAATTGTTCCAAAGAAGGGTTTGAAACTTTCTTTCAACTTTTCCATTATGCTGAAGAATTTGAGGACCAGAAAATTCAAACTTGATACCATAACCTTTAAGTCCTCACTTTGTAATTTTAGAGCCAGTTTGTAATGCTTGCTGGTACATCAACTTTCATTTTTGTATTACACTGACATTCCAATAAAATGCAAATTGTAATATTCCTCAGTGATTAAGCAAAGTTTATGGTCAAGGAATTATGGACTTAGTAGCAACTAAAACAACTTTTGGATCAATTCTCTCATTGACTGAATCACAAAATTGTGGCACACGACACATACATGATACTGGCTCGCCTAGATTTTTCACGTTAACCAGTTGCTGAAGTAGCCATCCTAACATCAAGTTTAATTGCATTCTTTTTAATTATGACATGTAGGTAGGTAGTATCACCTTTACTCATAGACAGAACCAGAGCGTTTAATTATTTTCCTTATGTTTATTCCCATGATTCTGCATAACATATTGCTTTGTATGATACATTTCCGTGCTCTGGATGGTAAACTTTCTGTTTTTATATCTAGATTGAAGTTAGATCAAAGCCAATTTTCTACTCCATGTTACTGGCATCAATATAAAATCTAAGCACATCTGACATTTTTCAATCAGCTTTGATTCAACCTCCTTCCTACGCTT
Source organism: Fragilaria radians (assembly GCA_900642245.1). Lineage (NCBI taxonomy): Eukaryota > Bacillariophyta > Fragilariophyceae > Fragilariales > Fragilariaceae > Fragilaria > Fragilaria radians. Next base: position 70,044 of record CAAAJI010000028.1, read on the forward strand.
GCACCCTCTCTTTGGAATACTCCTGCTCAACTTTCTTGAGTTCCTGTAATACTGTTGATGCAGAAGGACGTTGGGCAGGTGTTTCGTGCATAAGAGAGTTCAAAAATTCAGTCCTATCTTTCCCGTTTTTCCACTTGATGTGATCAAATATCCAATGGACCAAATGTCAACTGCAGTCGTATGGATGTCCTCATTAAAAATCTCGTGAGCATGGTTATTACAACTCAAGTGTTGACCGCTTGACTTAGGTTGTGGACTCTCAGCTGCATCCATGAAGTCAATTAAAAACCAACTGTTGGCGTCACCACGTCGTTTAATCACGTGCTTCCATCGGATATCGCGATTCATCCATGACGCTGCATGCAACTTTATCAAGGCCTCACAGATGTCATGAAGAGAACCAAAAAGTTCATGCATGGTTGAAGGCTTCTTGTGCCCACCACGAGGTTCAAACAACTTTTGACACTTACCTCTATTCCAACTATGCAGTTGATCAATATTTGGAACATCATAGTGTTTTAGGATGGAGTAAACCTTTACACTGCGTGAGTGCATATCCTTGAATAGATTTTCTGGAAATTGCTTCACCACATGTGAGGGGCAAAGATGAATCAAGGTCCGCTTTCCCTTAGCATTGTGGCGAAGTCATCTCACCCGTTGTCAATAGCCGGCATATGATTCAAGTTAGTGTCGTTCGCTCTAGCAATGTTGTCTTGCAAGTCTTGCCAAGCTTTCTTTAGTAGCGCTTGATTGTAACTTTCATCTGTAGAACCCTGCATTGTTTCCTGAACATTTGCTCCGGATTTATCGTCCCTCTCCACTGTTTGCGCTTTGCAAATTTTATTCAAGTTTTTCCGTGTTTGATCTCGAACGGTCGTTGATGTGTTCCATCATTTCATGTCCTGCATTTGAATCATGTAGAACAAGAAATGATGGAATATTCAGATAACTTCATGCCGGTTATAGATGATGGATGGACATTAGATTGGTTGATGGCGTTTCGTGAGAGTCAAATTCCACCAACAGAGTTACCTTCACTAGACAGCCTGTCAGAGTTCATAAAGAGCTAGATTCGTGTCACGATTGCAATCCGTAAGGAATATTATGATACCTGGATAGCAAAGATGTGCCTTGGAGACCGTCAGCTGATGGATAAAATGTTTGTTGCTTGCAACGCTAGACCATCTGTAAATATTTCATCAAAAATCGAATGTCGTCTTATCCTTGCATATAAGGCAGGTTTGACAGAATATTCTTTTGTGTTATTGTGGGATGATATGATCAGACATATACTTAATTTAGTTTTGCCTGGCATAGGTACCAGCAGCCGGAATTCAAACCAACACACATCCACAGGATGAAAGTGCCCTGATTTTCAATACATCATCGATTCTGTTTGTGTTTTGAGGGTTGAGGAGAGAAGGGTTATGGCTCATCTCATGAGTTGGCAGGGACTGAGCTCAAGGAAAAGTTGACATGGAGTTATGGTGATGTACCATACATCTTTGGATACACAGCAGTTTCTCGGAGTGTGAAATTCTATGCCATCACGAATCCAAATGCCTCTCAAACTAGCAGATGCCAAATAAGATGCCTAGGAAGGTTTGATCGATTCAAGGTTGAAGATAGGCTTCACTTAATGCTAGCAATTTTCAACATTGCTCGATTGTTGCAAAGCATTGCAAGCGTATGTCCCACCGAATGTGATTGTGCCATACGGTGAAAACTCCTCCCGTAGTGGTTGGAGTATATCTTAGTTTTAGTTTGTCAAGATCTGACTCAGCTCTTCCATCATACCTAAGCCTGACTCAGCATTAGGAAGTAGTCTAATTCTATCCATTAGCTTATGAGGAATCTTTTAAATCTATCTTTAAAAGCTATAGCGCCGTGAGGCAGATTGCATGATTATACTGCTGCAATACATATGCAATCATACCTTACTTAGGTTTTTTTCGCATTCTTTACTTTGTTTTTCAAATGCATCGTTTCCATCATGAACTTAACATCTGTAGTTGTGAAATTGTGTTTCAAAATAGAGTTACATTTTGTTTTGAGATTGTTTCGGGATTGAAAAACAAGAAGATTTCCCAATACTTGTCTTCATATAGGAGGAAGTTCAGCTGTACAGGAATTTAAAGAAAGGTAACAAAGTGTGAGAATTACGATAAAATACACCATGAGGGATGATATTTGCCAAAGAAATATTAGGAACCTTGTTGAAAATATCTCATTTGCTCGCATTGTCTTGAGTGAAGAATAGGAAAATTGTTTCAAGATTCATTTGAATCCTTTACACAAATAAAACTATTTTTCAAGATATCACTGTTTTATTGAATTGGATACTCCAATATGGGGATGAAAACTAATCGTTCAAAATTCTGGTCATCAATGACACCTAGTTCTGGATTGTTGAACACTACTTTCCTTACGCTATGGCTACTTGTTAGAATCAAGACATGAAATAGCATTTTTGAATTAGTTAAGTAGTTAGAGCGATTTGGTTCAATTTGATCCAGCTATCAATGCTTTGACTTGAAAGAAATCTAACAATAATTGGAAGGAATAAAAATGAAATGTGCCTAAGATTTTGCACATCAAAAATATTTCTCCTGCATGAATCAATGTACAGCCTAAATTAAAACCCGGGATATCGCTACCTCCAGTCCAAACATAGTTGATGTTGTTTCCATTATAGCCTTTGTCGTGGTGGGTTCCATGAAGAATTCAAATCATCATCATTTTAAATTGTATTATTTTTGGATTGAATTATACTATAATCACATGGGTCTCTAAAAGTCTACTGGGAAAACTTGGTTATAATCTTGAAGTACGGGATGTTACTGCTTTGAATTTCTTGTTTCGCGGGATTGTAACAAAATTTTCCGATCAATTATAATCACTAGCATCGGTTTTCGAAAATCAATTTCTTGTTTACGATGAATTCTACAGACGTAAATACTAGACAAACTATTTCCCTAAGCATCTCAATTTAAATCTCCAACATCTGAAAAATGTTACAAATAACAATTCATTGATATATGTGGCAATACCGATACCTTGCCACGACGAAAATGTCCCAGGGACGTTGTTCGGTATTCAAATAATATTGGTGCAACTTTTTAATTAGAAGGTTCGCATCTAAATTTCACAAGAAATGCTTCCACATTGAAAATAATGGGTTTATCATTAACATGTTGATCGATTTTTCCTGACCAAATGCTACAGTGTAATATGGCAATCCATGTGAGCTCTCATCTCGAGAACATCAGAGATAATTCGATCAATATAATTCAAGATGATAGTAAGCAGGGTATCGGATTGAAGCTACAGCGCCAAGGGGTAGAAATCGGTTCAATGCTTCGACGATTATCATCTCAAACTCTCGACCTTACAAGATCCTTCACAGAAAGCTTGAACTCAGAATGTGCAGTGAAGTTGGAGCCAGGGAGAGGAATCAGCAGACGTCAGAGTTTGATCCTGTCGAGAATAATCGATCCTCTTGAAACTGAGCAGGTAGACGAGAATTCATGGACACTTGAAGACTACAGCGAAGGAGAGTTTATCGGTGTTAGATTGACAGCAGAGAGTGACTTGTCTTTCCGCCATAGACTATCAACGACTCAAAGTGACATTCCAGCAGCAGTCATTTTTTCCAACGATGAATTAGAAGGCGATTTTGATCATTCAATGCAAGCCGTTGCAATTCCAGATCAGTTTGGATAATTCATTTACATATCTATCAATTCCACTGACGCTCTTTATCTCAAAACGTGTCTGCATTTTTTAACATTAGTAGATTTTGAATTTACACTAACTTAATTATATTTTTATCTATCATAATTCATAACTTATTACGAAAGCTGCTTAGTCGTATTCTCTTGAAGGGAGCCCAAGTTAACCAGCAGATCAACACTGTTCCTTGTCCGTTTCATCATTTTCCAGTCATGCCGCAGAACTGTAACAGAGCTCAAATGAGCCATCAACTGGCAGCCTTGGCTGTCTGGTACATGAGGTGTTTTCTTTCATGCCATTCCCTGTGCTCAATTGACTGTTTAATTTCACACTGGTACTAGATGGTACGGCCTTTCCTCGATTTCTGTCTCCAGTCTCAACATTCATATTTTTCTCTTCAGATTCAATTTGGTGACGTCGAGAACGAAGCTTTTCGTAGCTAACAATCGCTATTCCTTCTTCGAAACATATCTGCGCATAGATTCCTTTAGATGAATGTCCTTCCTCACTGCTTGCATTCACTTTCCTTACTTTATTCTTTTCTTTTGAACTGTGAGACCTGCGATGTGAATCCTCCTTCTGACTTCGCAATGACCCAATATCATGTTTTTTCTGAACTTCGAAATTATGAGGAGCCATCGAGTGTCGAAATCTGTCATGCGTTCTGCTATCATTAGTGGTATTTTTTATTGCCATAGCAGTTTCTTCATTTTTTGCACCCACATACACAGAGCTTTCCCTTGATCCTCGGCTTCTTGATCTACGCTGAATTGCCGATCTTCTATGAGAGGAATTCAAATATCTTTCTAATACATCATCCTCTTTGGATCGAAAACCGCATGAGAATGTAGTGTCGTAGGCAAGGTCTAACGATTCAATGCTCGCCATTTTGGAAAAATTGTTTCTTGGATTCGTTGGGAAAAACTCAGAAGAGTATTTATCTGATCTTACGTGATTAGAGCCAAATGTGTCGTGATATGCTTTATCAATAAGACTTGTTAGCCCGAGCAATCTTTTGGATCCATATCGCTTGGCGTGGCCTGAATCAGTTGTAGCAACTGATTTTGATGAATCTAGAACATTCCTAATCACGCTGGATTCATTGAGAAACTTTCCAAGCGACTCTGTTTTCCCTCGGACTCTGCTTTGCTTTCGATCTCTATCATAATCATTCATTTCAAAATTCTGTTGTAGAAATAGTAGGTTTTACCAAAAAATATTTTTCATCTCTAGATTCTTCTTGCGTCGCATTTTGGTCTTGCGTTAATCGTATTGTGATGTCGCGCCACTTAATGTAGCATGCAAGACATTTAGAGTTCATCACTCCTATAGCAAAATCCACGAATAAACGAATGTAAATGTCATCACTTTCGAAATTGAGAAGTCGGAAATATCAAATTAAACTTCAAATACTTTCTGCAAGGGGCATGGGAACCATATATGATCGTTGATTTACCACATTTAGAAAAGGGCATATGAAAATTTTTGACTTCATCATTTCTTAATCTTCTATGGGTGCTCTAAAAACTCGCAGGGAATAGTTGAGTCTGTGAGCTTGTGAAACGGATGATTTACAGACCAATGGAGAAAGGCACACATCAAGGGCAGGCATTGACGGTACACACAACCAGTATCCAGTCTATGGCAATTTATTTCAAATGGATAGCTTTGGTGAATGAACTCAAGCTTTGTTGTCTTATTTTGCTCTCGACAGCAGTGAGTCCTACAGCCTACTACAGCTCCATAATCCTGAGCACAAGGCTAAATATTTTTAATTTGACAAACTTAAAACTTACTTAAATGGCCAAACTCTTACTGCTCCAACTAAGCACAAGCCGGAAATGTCGTCATTTACCGTAGCTGCCTCCTTCTCTAGATGTCAATGCTTCATATGCAGTTTTCACTATCGCCCATGGAAGCTAAACTCTGCGCGGGCACAATCAATGTTGGACTTAAGCATTGTTTCATTGATCACAAATAAGACGTAGATTAGTTATTCAGATGTGCTTCTTGATAGCTTTCATCCCGTTCCATCATCAACGAACGTAACTGCAGAAAGCTAAGCATCTTTTTGTGATATCACCAAATGGCCCCTAGGAAGTGAAAGACAATTAAATTCAAATTGATAGCATCGCATCTGTCAAGAGCATGATCCTTGTGCTCATGCTTTAACAGATATATTAAGGTTAGGGACTTAAAGAAAGTTTTCTTATGTGGAAGAAGAACACTTCCAATGACCAAGAATTAATGTTGAAACTAACATAGAAAGCTCTTGTTTATCTTCATATCTTTTTTACATCACTAGGCTCAAGGTAACTGCGTTTCAGATTCATGTCATCCAGACTTGTTTTAACACTAATCATCAGATTTAGGGGTGGTTGATCAAATTACTGAAAAATAAGTTTTCTCAATAAAGTAGAATAATGCCAGACATCTCTTCATAAGCTGGTTCTACATCATCGTTATACGGAGAAATGGTAATATCTTTGTTAATCTTGAAAGTTCATTGCTGAGAGGGAGTTTGAACTTGTGGCCATGATCAAACACGGATGCTTTACAGACCAGAGAGTGAAAGGAGAATTACTTCCAAATCTACCGTCAATAAAAAACAGCACTTTTTCTTGTTGACATCTATCATGGATTAAAATTCTGCCACTAGTTTTTGTTCCCCCATCGTATTTGATCATGATTTCTCAAAACATTGTTCTATGCTAATGTATTCATTGTTGTGAACTTTCAATCTATTTGACAAGAATCATTCAAGGTCAATCAAAGCTCAACGCGAATTAATCAAACTTTTCACGAAATTATATTGAAGTTTTACGATGCAGTAATGATAGATTGATATCCTTGGAAAGCGGTATACCTAGACTTCAATTCCGAAAGTCTTATAGCCTTGAATAGGGTATGCCTTCGATACCAATCTCAAACTTAAGCCTTCCCACGCAATCAAGCCTTCTCCTCTTGGAAAATCTGCTGCTGTGGCCTCATCTAAAATTCCATAATCACGCATGTCAGCGTTAACAATTGTGTTTTTAATACGCATTTTCGTTTATGTTAACATCCAATAATGCAAGTATATCAAAATGTAACCTCTTTTGTAGCTGCAGCTAAGAACCTCATTGACCGATTATGCCCCTATTCTTCCTTTGTCTCAGAGTTGTTCAATGACTACAATAGATCAATTTACAGTATCTCCTGCCTTTTCTACGATAAAAATTAATTCTGGCTAAAGTGAATCTGAAACATTGATCCTGGAACCTTGCGATAGGAAAAAGGCAGGCTGTTAATCAAACCGTTTTCCCAGAAGTAATTTAATTTCAACGTTAATTCTCCGGATGTCACTTTTTCTTCCACACAAAGACTTTACCTTGAAATGATCACACCTATATCTTCATCCAGTTTTATTTCTATCACTAAATTCCATTATTCTTTCTGCTAGGCTAGACAAATATCTTGGGATGGAATCATCACAAATGTTGACATTACCTTGCATATTGTAGCGTTAGATGTGCCCATTAGAGCACATGAACACCCTTCAAAAACATTGTGGAATGGCTTGTTTCCTCCGGAAACCTTTTCGGTTTGTTTGAAGTCCGGATTATATCCCTGAAACAAACGCTCGGAATTTTCAATAAGCTGATCTACGCTATATTTAACAAGCTGCCATATCATGGTCAATAACTGGAGGAAAGCCATTGTTAATGGCTTGTCTATTCTAATTAAACTGTAAAGAGATTTGTTCGACTATTCCGTGTTAACTAACCAATTCATATTCTTTCTCTTTATTGCATATACATACATCATAACATCATTTATTTCCAACCTAAATCTCTCCGCATATCTTGTGAATATTCCAAGCTTTCATCCATTTAACTCAAATTATCTCTTATTTTCTTGTCACGAAATGCTAAACTTCCATTGATTTCATCACGTCGTTTAAAAACTCTAATCATGACCGCTGCTCCTCCTACTTCATCATCCCTTAAACCAAACTACCGTGTCTTTCGATGATCATTTCCTCCTCACTCCTTTAATTCCAACGCTTCGAACCATGGATGACACCATCCAAATATTAAGGTAGGTCCTCAAAGGTTTTCTGTGGAGCAATATTAGGCAGAAATGTCTTATTGTAGGCACCGAGAGGGCGGTCCTGAACCGGTTCCCAAGAAGGCCGCAAAAGTCCTTTAGGTCCAGTTCCCTTCAGCACTTCCTTCTGCATCCGTTCAAACCTAGATGCCTTCGTTTGAACCTTGGAAATCACCTTGACAGGATTTCCATTTGCAGCACTTCTCTGAACAAGTAATTGTCTTGCAGCCTTAAAGTCAAAAACTGGAGATGAAGCACCGGACTGTGGGGGAGCGTTTTCACAGGGTAACTCGTCTACAGCGACGGGCTCCAAGTCTAACTTGGGCTCTTTTTCCGTTGACTCGTCTTTCGTCTGTTTTGAGGTTCTTTCATTCGCAACTCTTATTGAGTGTGTGACAGCGTGGTCAATAGTAGGTTTCGATGACACCTGTAACTTTGGCTGTTCTTTAGCTGCCGTTGTCGGCCACTTTGAAGTTGCAGCCGGAATAGAAGGTTTCGATGAGCTTTCGATTTCTCGCTCAGATCTTCGTTTAGCATGAGCCTGCCACTTTTGTTTCGCAGGAGTAGCTGGATCATATTTTTCCTCTGACTTCAGCATTCGTTCAGAACCCTTCTTGAAGGCTTTCTTAAGCCACTCTCGTTTGTCTGTGACACTAATTGACGAATGACTGTCACATCCGTTTGTTTCCATTACCGTGTCATCCTTCACAAGTCTGGCATCTCCAAAGGCGCCATTAAGCCATTTTTTCTTGTCCTGTACACTAACTAACTCTGTTACGGCGCTCTGACGGTCAAAGTCCGACTCATCATCGTTCCTATCCGTTCGAAAAGCATCATTTTGCAACCATTGCCTTTTGTCGTCAACATCACCTCGGTGTAAGTCTACTTCTTCAACTATAACATCTTCCAAGCCTTTTTCGAACATTCGAGACTTCTTTATGACATTTACACCTTTTCGAACACACCCACGAGTTGCCTTCTTTGATGTTGGATTTCCTGCTAACCATACAGATAGCTCCTTGACAGAGGCATATCCGTTATCTGTAGCTTGAACTTTTTCGTCAGTTTTAGTCTTGAAACGAACAGGCGTCATCGCTGGTCCTTTGCGGCACTCTTTAACATGATCAGTGGTGCGCTTGGTGGTTCTCGGCGCTTCCTTAATTTGGACTTTAGGCCGTGTCGGCTTTAGAAGCGGTACATCAGCAGGCGCAAGTCCTATTTTATTGACTTTTTCAAAATGATTCTTCTGCTTTTTCCCGAAATCATCGAGCCATCCTTTGAGCTTACTAACGGACACTTCGGATTCACCCTCGGAATCGCTGGAATGATTTGGATGAAGGGGTACGCGGACTTGTTGCGATGGCAGTGGTTTTGATGCCCCATTAGAACGGCAGTTGTAGCTCTGACGTCGAATGTCATCATTCTTAACGGAAGGGTCTGGGAACTGAAGCCTTTTCGGAGTGGCTATGCTTGAGTATAATGCCTTTGCTGAAATGGTATTCGATGGTGTGCTTGTCATTGTGCTTGCTGATTAAAGGAGAGCGAATTGAGGGAGAGCCGTGAACAGATTTTGCTATGAAGTACAATCCTTACCAGAATATGGCCTCTAGATCACGAATTAAGACTTTTCAATTAATGCTGTCGTATTTGGAGACAACGAGATTTGAGTAAAGTTGTTGAAATAGAATAATGTGAACATGCAAAATCGCTTGGGATTGGAGAAACGCTATTTGTATATACTAAAGAAATCATTCTTTTCATGTGGAACGGTTATTCCAAACACCGTTACGATACAATTATCGTGTGGATTATAGAGACTTTGGAAATGGAGCGGGATTGCGGAAAGGGGAACGTTTCTACGTTTCTTGGCAGCGCCATCTGTTACACTGTCTGTGTTAATCAAAGGATTGGCAGCGCTACCCGACCGAAACCGTTGGTGCCCGTCCAAAAATACACTGTTTTGGATTTAAGTCTTGAAACGGGGTTTTGCCTCCAAGAATTCGGTTCGATCTTTCAATCACAGATCAGCAAAAAAAATCGTCATGGACCATGAACGCGAGAGAACATTTACTGAAGACTCCTTGCAGTCCACATCGTACAGGATTCTGACCGAAGATGATGGGGGAGAAATGAATTTAACATTGATCCATGATCCTCAAGAAACGTATCGTGATTCATTGCATTTCACAAGTGAAAGCAAAATCGCCTCACCTGGAGTACACTCAAGTTATGAAGATGATCTTACACCATTTATCATGCAGCTGCATCCTACCAAAATTAATGGGTTGAATTTATTGAATGTAGCAACCTATATTATGCATCTGATTGTTTCTTATGGAGTGGGAGTTTGGGGTTTGGATGGATTAGTTGAAACACGAGTCGCTATTGCTCAAGAATACGAAACTCTGGTAACTCCATCTCCTTGGGCATATTACATTTGGATACCGATACTGATCTCAGAAACTGTATTTGTTACCGCACAACTCTTTCCAGAGTATCGTTCTCGACCCGTCATTCAACAAGGAATATCATTCTTCTTTTTTTACGCATGTCTCCTGCAGACGGGATGGACATTGTTTTTTGCCTTCAAATTCTTTATTGTCTCCTTCGTCTGTATTGTATTAGTGGTGATTGTCCTATCTTCCTTGCTGGCATCCCAACATTTAGCTCAAATAAGCGGAAATTCATATGCATTGGAGGAATTTTGGCTGTTTCGATTCCCCTTTTTTCTTCACTTTGCATGGGCAGTTGTCATGGCCGTCAACGAGTTCGCAATACTCATTCGTTATGAATATCGTCATGAAATTGATACTCAATTGACTTCCGATATTGTTGCAATAGGTATTTTGCTTCCAGTGGCATGTTTCTTCATGCTGCGGAACGAAGCACCGAATTTCATTGTTCCAATTGTTATTCTTTGGTCTTATGTTAGTATGGTAACAAGGCTACTTCATCCTAGTGAGAAACTTACGGAAGATTACGGTGCTATGGTTGTTTCCGCAGTTCGTCAATCTCTCTATTTCTTTATCGGAATTCTCTCGTGCCTCTTGGGCCCCCGAATCTTGATTTGGTTCTGTAATGAATACTGTACCATTAGAATCATACACTTTAACGACGAAGATGGTGCGACTCTATCACGCGCATCTTTATGGAACGGTCATTTGTAAATGAAATCGATTCTTGGATAGCGGAACCATTTGGCAAGTCTGATTAGAGTTTCACCATTTGCAATTTCTTTCATGAAAATTTCATTTTAGTGGAAAACAAATTCAGCAACTAACAAATTTCTATATTTCTTGTCTTTCCTAAGTTTCATGATGGTAGTGAGCAGAACCAATTAATAAATTTCTAAGTTAATTATTTTTCTTCATAGGTGCACAAAAACTAATCAAACCTGAAACTTGAAGGGAGCCAAATCTTTAAAAAGGTGTGTACTGAAAACGAAATGGCCTAATCACTTAAAGGAAAATAATGCTTTGTAACATGGCTGCAGCGAAACAACTGACCTCCTGAGATGTATCATGACATTGTATTTTAGTTATAAATCTTGCCTACATGATTAATAGATCTTTGTTCTTTGTTGACGATGTTGACTCCTTAAAGGGAAGAGATCCTCTAGTTCTTGACAACGCGATAATTCAAAAGCGTTGGCTTTGGCCAAGGATTTTTCACGCGCTTCGGAATCTGCCAAATTTCTTGCTGAATTTAAGAGCTGCGTTTTGTAAATTTTTTGTGACTTGCATTCATCCACAAGGTATTGTTGGTAAGAATTTTCCACCATACGTTCTACTTGTGCTAGCTGAAAACGATCTCGATATAGTGTCTCCATAAATCTCGGGGTAACAAAATATGGAATATCCTTGACTGATGTCAGCTTTGTTGTGAGCGGATACGTAAACGGTGACGTTTGCTATCGTTCATCGAAGTTAGTAAGAGAAAGATATTGGAGTGACTTCGATTTCACGGAATGAAAACTTACCGTGAGGCTGAAATATCGATTTTGTGCTTGTCCGTTATTGTTCTGCAGATTCATGAAAGACATAGCCATGATGATGAGAAAGGGAAGGTAATTGAAGAACATAGCCATGAGGGAGGGTGCTGGTTGCGGTTGAGCGTTTGCCTGTCGTTGTGGCACTGCACCACCAAATCGCATTCCTGGCCCAAAGCCCGTAGTGTAAAAGTGAACACCACCTCGATTTCCCCCATGCATTGGCATTCCACCGAAAAACATATTGAAGATTTCTTCGGGATCAACTTCACCTGCTCCAGCACGACGGAAATGCATGCCCCCTGGTCCTCTAGCTGCAGCAGCACCACCACCACGATTGTCTGGATCTTCGTCACCGAATCTATCATAAATATTTCGCTTTTCTGGATCTGATAATGTAGCATAAGCTAAACCAATAGCCTTGAAGGCCTCATCGGCGTGTGGGGCAGAGTTTTTATCCGGATGAAGTTGCAATGCACGTTTTCGGTATGCCTTTTTCAAGTCACTATCTGAAGCAGTCGTCGAAACACCCAAGACACGGTAATGGGCACCCCGACCACCTTCCTTGGCTCGCAGAATTTCACTCACCAATTTTGCTTGTTCATCTGTATACGCACGGCCATCAGATCCCTCGGTTGCATTCGAAGATGATCGATTCACGGATGAAGAAGCTCTCTGTGGGGTATCAGATGATGTATTGTTCTCTGACCTCGTACCAGAAGATGCTCGTTGTTCGGCTTGGTGTAACAAGGCTTCAACTCCAGGCAAGACATACATACTTAAAGATTTCTTCAGGAGCTTTACGGCCCTATCATACTGACCATTTCGAAGTGCTGCTGCTCCCATATCGCGACATCGTTCAGCTTCTTCTTTATTTACCTTGAGAGATTTTCAAAAAAAGAGGTAAAACGCCTAGTAAGAAAATGACAATGAAGAAAGAATTGATAACATAATCTGGACCAGTACTTGGATTCATACAACCCTTACCGTAAAACTACAGTAAAGGAATGACATGACCGATTACCAATGTCATTCTGCACTTATTGTACAAGCAGCATTTAGAAAGCTTACCTCCATTGTTCGCGTTGTGAAACTCGTATATTAAGTAATTTTCAAAGAGTTAGTGTGCTGATTGTTAGGTTGGTGCTGTAAAGTCACGTCGTGGGTCGGGGAACCACGGCGAAAACAAGACGAGAAAATAATCAAGACGATAAACAAAATACTCGACAGCTAACACAAGTATTTCTGGCAACAGTGGCCAGACCATGGATGCCACGTGTACAATTATTTCACAGTATTCAAACATTGAGAGAAAATCTTACCTTCCAAAGCAATGGATGCAATCCAACTTTTACCTTACCTACACCAGACTTGATATCATTGCACATACGTTGACTCAATATAGGAAACAACAGCATGTCCAGTATACAATAGTTTTCCTCGCACAAGCAGTTTGGCAGCTTCCTGTCCAAAGAGATCAAATATCCCCCAAAACGGTTCACTCACACAATACATATTGGTCTTTTTAATCTAGACAACAGTTTCCGAAAAGCCTAACTAAAAACAAGAATGGCTCTGTGCTGCAAAGGACATTAAACACTGCCTGAAAGGAAGGCTAATGTACTAGGGAATGAGCAATCAATTCAGAATGGAAGCACCAATCATCATCACATCCTTGGTAGCAAGCAGTTGTGTAATAGAAAAAAAACACAATATAGCCAATTTTCAAGCCATTTCTAAAATTAAGCAGTAACAAAATACTAGTTTTCAAGTTAAATCATTTCCAAGAAAGAAGACATTGATTCTTCTTTCGTCTAATCTCTCGTATCCGTGGAAACGCATGTAACTAGTAGTATTGGTGACGAGGAAGAGTATTTCTTCTGAAAAATATATTTTACTAGTAGCATTGATGATAACGAAGATTATAACTTTTTTCTTCCAATACCTTTACTTCCAGCAAGCCTAAGCTTACAAAACCATATAGGCAATTATGAGGATCATCACTTGCTCAGAGGAGCAAACGATAATGGACCCAAACATTGTATTGAGATATACACCTCAAAAATATAATCAATAAGGAAAACAGAAGTACAACCACCTTTAGTACAATATGTGGTCATCTTAATGCTGATCTTTTCACTATATGACGTA
>CAAAJI010000028.1:89394-134209 GCA_900642245.1 Fragilaria radians
GAAACACGTTGCAAGTTGATTCACAAGAGATCTAAGATAGAAAGTAACTTTTTAGATCTTAATTTACAACTCTTAGAGCAGCTTAGAGCACTATATAAGTTTACCTTTAAAGGACACCTTTCTTGTTTTCAATACCGTTAAATGCCATCTAGCACAAAAAGTTAGATTGATGGCCAAATTCTTCTGAAAAGCTATGGATTCTTGATTTCCATGATAAATTTGCAGCTTGAAATAAAGACACAACGAAAGAAAGTGACGCTCTATCATCTCATGAGTCCTTTGAGAGAATTCTATGGCTACCGATCATGCAACAACCATAGTACACAAGTATTCTCACTCTATTCAGATAGCAGGTGCAACAGATTACCCTTTAAACTTATATGAGGTTATCAAGGCATGCTAGAACCACAATCAAGAGGATCAGTTTGAATTTTTATGATTGCGCCAAGAATATGAATATCTCTTTGATAAAATATTATGAGAATTCAGTTTAAAGCCAGTAAGTCTGCAAATGCTTAACAAAAGCTTCAAACCAACTCATTCGAGACTCTTGATCAACTAGATAGCACATACGCAAAGAGATTTAAAGATTTGTGCGTATCGAAGTCCATAGGAAAGCTTCACTTGTAGATGGGCCTTCTCAAATTTCAAAAGTCCAAAGAAAACAGTACAATACGAGTTGTCTTTGATGCTAAGAATCCAATTCAGATTTCAGACTTCACCCATTTTCCAGTTGCAAGGATTGGGGACATACTCCAATCAAGAGTTGAGATTACCTTTGGCTTGGCACCGAATTGAATGTGGGCTACTGCATCAGCCAGAATGGATAAAGCAAGGCTCAAAACTCCTGATAGGGCAGTCAATATTTCAATATTTTCCAATATTTGTGTGTACCATGGAGAATTCATAAACTAAACAAACAACAAAAAGCAATGCATCCAGGGAAATGGGCAGAGTATCAAGCATTTTCGACTGAAACAAAAAAAACGTTTTGATGATGCTCTGGAGGCGAGCACTGAATTGAATTATTTACAATTTTGCAAGGCTAAAAGAATTGAAATAAAAAGAAATTATAGAATCACTCATTGAAGATATCCTTTTTGGAAAGTGACGACAATGAAGAAACTTAGATACTAGAATCGCTGAAAAAGGAGTTGATTGGATTTGAGCCCATTCACGATGAGAAAAATGACGTTGATTATAATCGAGCCGTTATTCAAAACGGCTTACAATACAACCTTGTGATAAGTACTGTTGCAAATGGATTATCATTTCGGCAGACAATGAATGTAATTGAAGGCTTCCGAGATATGACAGGAATGGGGAATAAAGCAGACGCAAAGTGACATTCCTAATAAGAGTTTTTTCTGCACAGTCCTTTCAAGTAATAGCGGACGCTATGAGATACTGTTGGGCTTTTGCAATAGCTTTAGATTGGGGGAACAAAGGCTCAGTGCCATATTTGGACTTTAGACTGCGGTTTGTTTTAGGCTACAAAATGTTTAACATGCTCTTAATCTTATAGCAGCACCTATGTATGAAAGTCACAATGGCAATAGCATGTTTGATTTAACTTCCAAAATCCTTGAAGTATTATCTCCCAATTGGAAGAATAAACTAATTGGAGTTACAACTGATGGAGCTTCCAATATAACAGGCTGTCATGTAGGAATGGTCACACAGATCCAACAATGGGTTTTTCCTGGTTTTTATCAAGTGTGGTGTGCAGTCCAGCAATTGGATTTGGTTGTACAGGATTGATTCAAATCCATGTTTAATGAATCATTTGTCCATGTAATTCATGGAATAACAGGGCATTTGAGATAACAGAAGAACTTGATTAAAAAAATGAAAGCAATTTTTCCCCGTTTTATTGACACAAGATGGCTATCGATGGGACGTTTGTGAAACTGGTTAATTGATAAACGTCGAGACATACAAGAGCATTTTGAGCAGGAAAATCCACATTGTTGACCTCCAGATGAATGGTGGATTGAAGTATTTGCATTGGCAAGTGTTGTAGAAACAATAAATACTACATTCCGGGTTCTTCAGGGGCAACAACTGCTTTTGGATCAGCAAAAAGAGTATCTTGAAAACTTACGGCAAGAGCTGATGCGAATGGGCAATGTAACCACAAGCACTATTATGGTGACTGATGTTCCTGATATTTTCCTTGTAGGATGCTTCATGATGAGCTTAACATCTGCTGAGTCATTTTTATTTCCAGGGTCGATTGATGCATTATGCTTACCTAATGCTCACAGAGAAAACCAAGAAAATGGATAAAAGGCGTTATTGCGAAGAACAGCACAATTGTTTTTGCATCTGGTTCATAAAATATATGTCTTATCACCAGAAAGAAATGACTCCAATGGCCCAATATACAGGCCTGCTCCAGCAACAACACCCGTTATGTTAGCTGAAGGTGGTGCATTTATGTTTACACACGTTTTGATTGAACATAGGACCGTCTGCAAGCAACTGATCTTGAATCACAGTTTAAGAATTTTCTGAAGAAGCATCACACAGATAAGAAGTTTAAACAAATTGTACAAGAAGCTTCCATAAATTTTTTTTGCTGTACAGTGGAAATTATTTTACAAGGCCAATGTTAATTACTTTGGGCGGAGGATTGGCCACGTGTAGTCGACTGGGAAAAAGACGAGTATCGAACCAGGCTGAGCAATCTCAGCCTTGAAGGGGTACTTCATGCCAAGCAAAGGAAAGAACTGAAGCATAATGAAGGTATATTGAACCAGTTTAAAGCATAACAAAATACACTTTCAACTTCATTTCTCTGCCACTATTAGCTTTAAAGTGGAAAAGTGAAAATTCCCAAATTACATAAATTTTGTCTACGCCCAAAACTCATAAGCTAACCAGGGTAAAAGCTATTTCCGAGACGGGACTCGAACCCGCAACCTATAGATTAGAAGTCTATCGCGCTGCCATTGCGCCACCCGGAACTCTGATGATGGGTGAGTTAATGTAATATATATATAATAAAACATCTTTTTGCCAAGCCAACTCCGCATGTTTACGCTTGTTGCATTGGATCCAGAAATTACTCACACTTCATCATTTTTCATTATTTAAAAGTACCGAACTCCTAAGCTGAAGCTAGTCTAATGATAGCCATCAATTCAATGATTTCATCCTATATGATTATTACGATTAGGAATTGCTCATCACAGCACAGGTTCGGTCGATAAATTGTTGTAACCTTATGCACTGTAAGCACACAATGTGCATGCTGTAACTTTCTGTAATACTCTGATATCAGGCAGATCCTAGCATGCTTTACAAGATAGACGTCTTTTAACTTAAGTATCTATTCTTATAATCAACAAGTACAAGTGGTTAAGCACGGTCTCCATAGATATCAAGCAATGCTTTCAATTGCACAGCCAAGCATTCGCACGACACAATACGTTTCAGAGCCCATGTTTCTTATTGAGATGCCTATTCGAGTATTCTCTGAGATATAACTGCATGAAGCGCCTCTTACTAACCTCAGTTCACTCCGGCTGATGAGTGAAAATGCAACGTCGTTTAAATCTCGACGAGTATGCATATGCATTCTATTGGTATTTGTCCATCAAGCTGCATATCCTTCACGGAAAGACGTGGTTTACTCGGAGCTCCCAAAGATTCCCGGTGCTGCTATGATTTGCACATCCAGTTCGACGTTTCACCCGATTACACCTCCAATACCTAGGCATCTTTCACTGCAGCGTTAAAAATTGTAGAATCTTCATCTTGCTATTCTAAATCCAATATTGAACCAAACGCAAGGATGACTGGGCAACTAAAAGAGGTATCGAGTGTAAAGAGGCATGACGCATTGTACCTCAAGTTGAGAAAAAAGAGAAGGAAATCATTGTAGGGTTACAAGATATTACATGTCTGTATCCATCACCCTCATCTCCTGGAACGATATATTCTTTGGATGTTCATACCACATGCAAACATCATCGGTTCCAAGTTAATACTACCAGGTATGCTTTGTTAAACGCTTCTGATTACTATGTTGTTTGAGAGTAAACCTAAAGCCTTAATTCCTTACCATACATGTGAGAAAATAACTATTACACCAAAAATAGTAAATAATTTGCTTTATCTTGAATGATTTATTGATCTTGTAAAATTAAATGGTAAATATTCAAATCAACAAATAGCAAAATCAATGAATTAACTAAGATTAGGACAGCAATGTCAAAATTCTTAAGTTCTCCATACCGTAAACTTGTCATCCAAACTGACCTAAAAGATAAAGGTAAATAGTTTTAATCTTGCAAATTTGTATGATCCTACATGTTGCGATGACAACTTCCAAAACATACTGACTGTTTCACGGAACATGTGGTTTCAAACCTTGTATGTAAAAGAAAATATGTATGTTTCATCTATTCCACATTTTGCGTAGATAATCTAATTACAAGGAAATCTGTTGAGCCAAATCGTACTTGCACATACAATTTTGGTAAGCATTTGAGGAGAGTTTCAAGAAAATGGAAGTGAGTTGTTGGTAATCCAAGTGCAGTCTTTGATGATGATGCGTATGCATCTCTCACCTTCAGGCATATGTTCCCCGGATGATACTTTATTTAATGTGATTTGCATACTTGCCAATTTCCCTCAGTCTTGCTCAAATTCTATTCCCTTGAGAAATAGAAGCCGCATTGATGATAAGCATTAGACACAAGCTTATGGTTTCACAACTGATGAGTTTTTATTAATACTTGAATCTTTAAAAAACAGGAACATGCCTGTCGGATTACCAAACTAAATTTTACGCAGGCAATAAGTTTAACACCTTCATTGGTTTAAAAGCGTCAATCTGTATTTTATTACAGCTTTGCACGTTGAAGATTACTTAGTAAATTTGAATACTTGCCAGGAAAGGAAAATGCTGTCATAGATGTCTTATCTAGTAAATTGATGGTTGAGGAAGAAAAGGTAAGAACTCTTCTTTCAGAGTCCCAACTTTCAAAGAGTAGGCATATGTTAGGCCAAGGAAATATAGAAAATAAGTTAATATAATGTTTTGGCACACATTCAAATTTGAACCATATTGAAGAATGGGTCATTTACTCATTTTAGCTTTGCTCAAAAGTGGAAAGTGTATACAATACATTTGGAGACCAACGCACTAACTTTGGTAAAATACCCATGATTCGAAACATTTGGATGCAATCACACTTCCATGCAATTCTAACTTTAAATACATGACCCAATGACAATTGAGTCTAAATAGGAAAAACTGTATATCATGTCCTCTGAACAGGGAGGAAACTAAGTCACGCTTGAATAGCGATGTGAAAATTGAATGAAGGTGTTTCACAATAACCACTCATTAATAAACATAGGAAAGGAATAAGGAATATCGAAACATTTCATTTGTCTGCTATTCAAATAGTTTTGATAACCAAATTTTTTTTGACTCTCTGCCAGGCCAAGACCAAATCTATTGTGGATAAAGATAATCACTAGCCTTTTCAACGGATCTCTTATCGCTCTACCTTGTCTTACAAATCCTTCGCCATTTTTTCTTTTCTTTTCCTCGTAAACCTGCCATTGGTTTTTATCAGAATAATGATGTTTACATGAAATATCTCAAAATTAATTGAATTTTGAAGTGCGCAATGAAATTGCTATAATTGTTTTTGTAATTTAATCTTGTATTCAAAGTTTGTACGGCATTGAAGTGAAGCAAGTTTTTAATCCTTCAAATCAGATCGATTTGACAAAAGTGATATACCTCTTTTTTGGGAATAAACAAATAATAAGTCATTTTTATGCTTTATATTTGAGATTTATTCAAACTGTATTGGCAATGTTCTTTTGGATCTTTTGAGATGAATTGCAACTTTTGATCAACGTAATTGAAATAATTCACAAGGTGTTACTGAATCTGGTTAGTAGTATTCCTCCACCGACAACGTAAGGGATCGGAGGATGGGGACCTAAAAATTCCATAGTTTGGATTTTTGTACTGAATTTTGTGTTTGAACATGAGAAGTGACGTACTGTATCACAGACTAAGGACTTTCCTCTTCATCTATAACTCCTTCCTTCTTTGCTATCCAATCAATGCTTTCACTTTCAATCTTTATAATCATAGATCATGGACTTTGAGCCGATCACGAGCTTCGTGTATGTCGTCGGAGTGGAAGGTTGCAATTCCTCCTAATAGAGGATTGGTTGGCACAAGAGATGTCGTTACGGATAATAAATGTTCGTTGAGACTGAGCACTGCAAGGTATGCGACACCAGCGCCAGGAGATAAATTGCGAGAGGCTTCAGGAATCCGTCCTTCATTACATCCTATTACTATCAATGCCATCTCAGAAATCCTGAAACGTAGAGCCGTTGGAACTGTGAAACCAGAAACCTCATCGTCATCCTCGAAACTTCAAATTTCGGACACGATCCGACCAATTGATGTAGCCATAGAAACAAGTACGATTGTAATGGAAATCTTACAGAAGCGTCGTGATGCATCGAAACAGGATGGTATGCTGTTACAACCAAAAGAAGAAGAGACGATTGCCGGACGCGTTTTGGGTGTGATTATGAGATTAGATGAATTGGGATCTCTCTTGTACAATCAGGTTTCTAGCGTAGATTGGATTCGAAAGTATCGGGAGTGGACAAGTTTTGGTATCTTGGAAGATCCGGATTTGATCGAAGGCCGGATTGCGAAGGATCCACTTTTTTGTCTGACTCGAGCGGAATGTTTGTTAGCTCTCTTTCTTCATACAGTTGAATCCCCCAAATTACGTGAGATTGGTGAAACTGTTCCGGATGGTGGTCGAATTGACTTTATTGATACAGATCGACTAGAAGTTCTTTTATGTAACCTGGAATAAATGTTAGTGCATTAAATTATTCCTACCATCATTATTTTCCTTCAATATTCCATTTTTCTTGCTAGCTTAGATTTAATTCAAGACTATAGAGAAGTTGAAGTACTCTATTCATCTCAAATAGCTAACGTTTACATTTAACTTTCTGTTATTATTTTTTTCTGTTCTAGAGCAAAGCAAGGCAAACAAATCGCTCAAAATTTTGTGCCAAATTATCCATGTCACCGATTAATCTCCTTCTGAACAAAGAATTTACGTAGCCTTTGCAACGCAAGTCCAAATTCTTCATCACTCGCAGCAGTAAAAACACATCTAAAAAAGCCTGGACGCTCCATGCGCATGGAACACCCAGGTGTAAATAGGAGTCCATAGTCATGCATTAGTTCGCGATATAATACAAGCTCGCGCTTTTCTTGAATACTAGAGTACTCATCCAAATCAACCATATCAAATTCATCCCCTTCTGGGGAATCTGAAGGAGGAAGGTATCGAGACATGTCGATCCAACAGAAAAGTCCAGAATTAGCGCTTATGTGAGGAATTTGAAACTCATTCAACAATTCCTGGAGAGCATCACATCGTGATCGAAGTCGAACGTGATTTTCATCCAAAAACTCGGTAGTCCAGAACGCGTGTTTTTTCCCAGCAGCTTTGACCATATTTTCAACCAAGACTTGAGTTTGCGATGTAATTTGACACAAATCATTCAACTTTTGGAGGGGCAAAAGAATATCTTCATTTTCGGAGTAAACAGCACCAATACGTAAACCTGAAAGAGCAAAATCCTTAGATAATGCATACACAAAATGAACATAGGGTCCTAGTTTGCCAACTCCAGCTATTTCTAAGGCAGAAATGAAATCAGCATCGTCGCTCTTGTAGACACTTCCAGCATAAATTTCATCGCTCACAAGGTGGATTTGATTTTCTCGACACCATTCAATACATTCTTGAATTACACGAGGAGGATAGCAGATACCCAATGGGTTATTCGGATGGGATAGAAGCAAAATTCTAGGTGATTCTCCTTGTTGACATGCAGCCAAGTAAGCTGCGGTGAGGCTCGCTTTCGTAGGATAGTACGCTTCTACAGGAATTGACCTTCCAGAGTCTAGTGGGGGAATCACCTCTCCAGAGTGAGCCATAGTAGGAACGGGCAGAATGGAAAGTCCTGCACGTGCAGCAAGATCAAATTCAAAAGCCGCATAATAGGGAGTTGGAACTAGGACACCTTCTCCCGGTTCAGCAAGCGTAATACACAAATTCTCCAAGACTGCATTGCATCCTGTTCCCATAACAAGGGAATCTGGATCTAGTTTTTGGGAGAGTCCCAAAAGACGCTCAAGATAATTACAAAATGCTTCTCGCAAAGCTGGGCGTGCTTGTGTTGGTTGATAATATATGCAATCGGCAGTGAAAGAATTGGAAGCAAATTGATTTAAGGCAGGTACTAACAAATCCTCTAACATTTGATTTTCCGCTACACCCAATTGTAAGGCTCCATGTGGAGTATTGGGTGAATAACGAGTCACAGCACGTGCATCTGCCAAATATGTAGGTAACAATGAGACAGCTCTCTTTCCTCGCTGTGAATGTGTTCTCGCCGTCGACGAGGTCGTTGACGCCGTCGAAGATGTAGACAATGATCGGACTTTGGATCGTAGTGCTGCTGTAGCTCCTGTTGTTGCTCCTACCGTTGTAGAGGACGCAGCATTCCATGCTGAGGGTAGTGGCAATGACCAACAAGGAGACATGATCCAGGCTTGGAGGGCTGCAGAAGAATATCTCCTAGACATTCAGATATCAATAGAATACTTGAGTAAAAACCAAGATAGAGAGATATCTCTCTCAACCGACGGATCCTCTTCTGTAGAAACGATGAGTAGGACGATGATTTGCGGGTCGATCGATCCAAAAATCCAATTCCAACTTCCAGAAATGACCCGTACTTAGTTACAATTACTTTAGAAGTAGTAAGTACCCACATCGGTGCGTACTGCAATTTCATTTGAAACGGGTGAAATTGGCAGTTGTTGATTTTTCATCGGAAGGGAACTTCCACGAATGGAATTGGAGACAAACAGAATGCCGGAAAAATAGATTGTTGCCAATTGCATTTCACAGCAGCATGAAACAATATGACAGTCATGAGAATACAATCACATTCACGAAGAATGCAGATAATTCGTTGTCCTTCTAATGTTTGTTAATTGCAAATAGCGTAGATTTCAGGTGGAATGTAGTCTCAATGAAAAGAAAATAGAAATGACTTTGAAATCCATCACATTATGCTAATTCCTATTTAAGTTATGATTTCGTGATCATTAGGTTTCCTGCTTGTCATTTACACTCAAATATTCTTTCACCGGGATAGCTAAGGGAATGCCAGTCAGACTTGATAGCCAGAGATGACCTTATCATTGACCCATACCAGGTCTATCTTACATAGCACTAAGTCACATAAATTACTTCTCCTTTGATCCAAACGATTTCAAGGATCCTTCTTGTTGACACTCTCAGCCTAGTCATAGAACAAAGCTACATATTTTGAAAGGAGTCAGGTACCAACTAAAGGAGTATTTCCGAATCCATATTGAAAACGAAATCCTAGGGCGCAATAATCTGTAGATAGAACTACAAGTCGCATTTTCAGAGCATTTGCTAAATGAATGTCTAATCTGTATATCATCATGCTAGGGGGAGGGGAAGGGAGTTGTTTAATCATGTAAACCATTCAAGAGACAACATTCAAGCTCTATGAAGAAGTTGTCCCAATGCATGGAAATGTAGCCTTAGCCGTATATAAGAAAATTCTAATGGATTAATTTGTGCTTGCTACAAAAGGTTTGCTTGGAAATTAAAAGCCAAGATAAAGATGAGAATTAGGATGCTATGTTGCACGAAACCATATACTGTATCCCTTAAGCATATTTTCACTAGATATATGTCTCTACTGAAATTACTTCAGTCATATGCCTTAGCATTTGAAATGTCTTTTAAGATGGCGCTTAGTGAGAAATGGATGAGCGACGGTCGAAGTAAAAAATACGGTCACGACTCTTCGTTAAACTAGGAATATCCTTTTCGATCTGTAAACTTGCACCGCTTGGATCACATTTGGACTAAAATATAGGCTTACAATAATATCCTTCCAAGTGGTAGGGGTAATGACATTTCAAGTGCTTTACAATAGAAAGACTAAAGGTTTCAAAATTGATACCTTAATAGTGTTTAAGGGTTCCGTGGAATCTAATCTCAAATGAAACAAACGCGTTTCACCGCTTCCGCCTCCTTTGAAAACGATGGTAAACGGGATGATAAATTGTTGAAAAATGATTGAATGTGGAACTCAATCACAGACAGTGCTTACTCTAGCGCTCTTGAGACTTCAAAATATATTTCTGGTATAAAGATTTCCCTGAAATAGCTTTTAGGTACTAGTTCCGGACTAACAGGCGGCATTGCAATGCTCTCATGAGGTAATGGAGCATAATTCTTCTAATCCAGAGCTACTTCTGTAATCTTGCAACATACAATGTATATATTCCTTTCTTCAGCGTCATGCTGATGAAAATCTGAATTGAAGGATTCCTTAACATAGTGATGCATTCATACATTACATCTTTTTAAAGAAAATTTCTTTATATTTTAATTTTCCTGCTGTTGGAAGATTAACTTTTTTCGAAGAGAATTATTTTTCATTTTAATTTTCCTGCTGTTTTTTCTCATAACCTCTAACTTTTACCGCATGTGTATTTCAACATATCAATCATCTTTCTATTTTTTCAATAGAACTGTGAACATGAGTTTTGATGTCATCCATGCAAGTATCTACACCTAGTAAGTTCACTCCTCCAAGATATCCTCATTGGGCATACCACAGCTTTCAAGGGTAGCTGCAAATAGTCCCAGTAATTTGTTTTCTCCTTTAAATTTTCCAGTTTACATCCTGCTACTAAAACAATTTTGCTACCTAGGGCTCGGCAAAAAATCAATCTTATCTCTCTGTACTTCTTCATTGTCTTTGACTATTAAGAGGTTTGCCTCCTTGATTTTTTCTTATTCCTGATTTGTTCACCAGAAGTCGGAGTACAAGTTTAGAACGTCAAAATTGGAGGGGTGCCTACTACCAAAAGAAAAAATCGCAACCTCATTTTGTCCATTTTCAAAATTCGAGTATCTCAATGAATTCTTGAAGCTAATGTGCATCCAAAACTATCATACAAAAAATGTCATTCCCCTGAGTCGTAATCATATCATGCAGCCTTAAAACTTCAAGCTAGAAGATCGTACATCTATCATCCACAAAATCCCGTCATGACTCCATTCGTATATGTGACATCAAATTTCTAAGAAGCCTAATATCTGGTTTGTTGGAATCTTAAGTCCTCCCTTGTGTATACCACAATTCATCTCGAAGTGATAGTAATCTCATCAATATACGATTTAGTGCTAAAAAAACAAGTTTCAGATTTTTGTTTGTTTGAGGATTTTACCTGATTCAAAAACGAGTGCGAGTATCTTTCAAAAAACAAACTGACTTGCGCCATGGAGCTCTCATACAAATACATATTTGAATTGCCGAACAAAACAAAACTTGTTCTTGCGTCTGGCTCAATTATTTCGTTTCAATCAAGCTATGAACATTCTGCGATAGTCAATGCAGCAAATGAAGAATGTCTAGGTGGCGGAGGAGTTGATGGAGCAATATCTTTAGCTGGGGGACAGAAGTTGCGAAATGCTCGAGAATCCCTTCCAAAGTTACCGAATTCAAATATCAGGTGCCCAACTGGAGAGGCAAGGTTAACTGGACCGGATGATTTTGAAAATCTTCATGTTAACCATGTCATTCATGCCGTGGGTCCTCGTTACTATGAGTTTCGTCGGGACGAGTATAACGAAGCTGATGAACTTCTGGCATCTGCATACAGAAGTTCTTTGAAGGTGGCACAAGACGCTGAAATAAGTGAAATTGCGTTTTCTCTCCTATCCGCTGGAGTGTACCGAGGTAATCAAACGTTGGAACAGGTTTTAAGAATCGGCATCAAAACTATGTGGGAGTGGGCAAAGTGTAACATATCCGGTTCGTCTATTGAATCAGTTGTGCTATGTGCGTATTTGGATGAAGAATTAGAGACATTACGTTCAATTTGCTATGACTTTGATTTAGTATTTACGAGTTTAGATAATGCGATGGATAACGGAGGAGAAAAAGGCGAAATCGAAGTTATCAACAAAGACAATAAATACGAAATAGAAGTTTCAAACGAAAGCCTAAGCTAGAACATATCGATTTATCACTAACTAGACTATGGCAGGGATCGAAATAATTCAAATTTATGGTTTTACTACGATGGAAATGCATATCTGGGAAATAATGCATAGGAACGTGTGGGAAGAAAAGTAGAGCAATTTCAACTCCATTTTATCAGCATTTTTTTGCTTAGGCTAAAACCGTTTTCATGATCATTATTTATGAATTTTTAAAATGATGAAACTGAGCCCCTGATTAGAGTGAGTTTTTTCAAGGATTCTTCAAGTATATACCGAGAGTTCAGCTGATTGAATATGAGGTCATTCAAATGCACAATCAAATTCATTTGCAAGTGCCTTATGGGTGACGTCTGCAACAAATAAGTCTATCGTTCAAATGTACTATACACATAGATTCGAAAAAAGAGTAAACTAATTATGACTTAATCCATTGAAAGAAGTGAATTTATTAGTATATGAGAATCCGACCCTACTCTAGAGTTGGGAGATTTGCTCATCATTATATTTGTCCAAAGTTAGAATATGTAATTTCAACCTTAGCCAAAAATGAATTCATGTGTATACCAGGGCTCGGCAAACAAGAATAATCTTTATCACTTAAGTACCAAACCAGAAATGTGAAAATAATTAGATAGATTATGAATCCCTGTAACTCCTGAATGTAATTGATGTCAATATGAAAAACAAACAAAGCAATAAAAGTGATGCCTTAATTGAGACATAAGTCGCATATCCCACTCGGACCTGAGCAAATCCTTAAATCACCCTATGGAAGTTTTGATATCAATTACTTCCTAAACCTTGATTTTCCAAGAATTAGCGTGAAGGAAAGAGAAGAAGCTAAAGACAATAAAGTGATAAAGAAAGTCAGAGCAAAATGGATATGTTTTTTAATTTCACCAAAAGGAATAATACTTGTGTAAGATGTTTCAAGTATGTAAGGAGATGGAAGAGCAAATGTTCTATCGATTAGATATCGGGAGAAAGACAATACTTTCTCAATTGAATCTCGTATTCTTGCAATATATTTTCATAATTTACTATTTCTGATCCTAACCAAAGTGATTGCGCTCACTCAGGAGTTGAATTTCACCTATCACACTATTAGTTGAGTCGGTATGCTTTCGCTATTTCCTAGGCTTTTCTTTCGCTCATGGCCTGACTTATAATGTAAATTTTGTCATATTTTGTGAAGACTGGAAATTTGCATTACTCATATATGACTTTTAGATCCAGGATAACTTTTGATTCTAGTTAGACCAAATCCGATATTTTTTGCTGATTTATTTCCTTTGCCTAAGGTAAAACGTTTCAGGTTGGTTGCCTAAGTTAACGTGAAGAGCATAACCACAAGCGTCTCAACCGTCTCTTAGGACCTGCATTGTCGGTCGCCAACTTTGATACTGTCTTGTCGTGACCGCTGTGGTTCTTATAGAAACCCTGTTGCCTTCAGGGAAGTCGTTGGAAAAACAATGTATCATGCAGTTATACTGCCCTCAACAATTTTTACATAATTCACGACGCTGATTCGGCTGCAAAAATGACTTCACTTATTGCACAGCTAATCGATTATCAAAACGTAATAACCGTTACCGTTAATAGACGATGGATTAGGATAAACCGTGTAATAAATCCGATAGCCAAATTTTTGCTCCGGCTACTCCATGCAAGCTACTTAATTTCAATGTAGCACAAGCACATGTTTGAAAAGAATATGTGTATTCTTGATATAAAATACACTCATACTGGAATCCATCCGAGCTCAATATGCAACTAATTGCAATGCGCGGGAACCTGACATTTGTCGCAATCTTGAGTTCCAAAGAAGGAAGATATGATAGCCGACAAGGTAACAATTAGAAAAGGCACTCTAAGAAACAGAGAGGAAGGCCAAGACACAACGTTAGTATCAGGAAACTTTTTTGGTAGTATCACTGATATTCTATTCCGTGAACGTATCATGATGACACCTCCTTCAATGGATTTGAGTTATGTTTCTGAGTCTACTGCCATGATCTCTATAGACGAAGGGATAAAATCAAATATTGTCAGCGATGATGATGCTTCTAGTGTTCACTTGCCGTCCCCGCCAAGGCTCAATAAGTCCACGACCTCTGAGTTTTTGTCGTTCCTACCAATTGAAGAGACTTCATTTGACTCTTTTGGTGAAAACAACATTACTCTATTGAACCCAGTTACCAATCGTCGCTCCATTACAAGTAGGACAATTGGAAGTGCTTCTTTTGCGGATGATTCATCAACTTTTGCATATTCCCTTCGTTCGAGAAATGACCCAAAAGGCTCAACTCGGAAACCCGACACTTGTTTTGTTGGCTTCAATCCTTTGTCACAAGCATCATTAGATCAAAGTATTGAGACTTCAGAATTAATACCTGCGGGTAACCTGAATCATCATATGTCAAGTATTGACGACCAAGGGAAACGAAATTCAAGTAGATATTTCAAAATTAGTCGGTCGAGAAGCGGATCACAAGTAGAACAAGATGATCACAAGAAGAATCCAGCTAAAGATAAAACTTTCAGTAGCATGTGCATGTCTACTCCCAAGATGTTCGTTGGAAATCGAGATGATGCTTCTAATTTATTTACTCAACTCACAACTGTACGCTGCGGAATGATCGATGACGCACTCGCGGGTATGTTTGATGATGATTCCTCAGAATCCAGTAGTGATAGCCAAACTATTTTTTCTTCGAATACTGCTTCATCGATTAAATATGGCAGAAAAAGTAAAAAGAAACTTGCAAGAAAGCAAGGGAAGGCAAATTCACGAATGTCTAGTTACAGAAACAGTGACACGTCGGTAGCTTACGCTCCAAGACTAGAAGTCCACGACTCAGAATCAAACAAACTCTTTATTCAAGAAATTATCCAAGAGGGATATCAATTAATATGGCATAGACCTTCCTATGATCAATACAATCTAGAGTACCCAACTGAAGTGGTTGTGTTTTTAGAGTTGGGATTTTTGCAAGTTGATGACAACTTTGCCGGCCCTCGGTTAGCTTGGTACAATAATGCAGGAAACTCTCTGGGGGCTATTGATTTGCTTGACATTCAATCGTTACTGAAGCCATCTCCCTTGCATTTGGATGAATTCCCTTATGCAATGCCAGGACGTACTATGATAATGACGTTCCAAAACTCTCAAAATGCAATAGTTCTAGAAGCGGTTTCTCCTGAGGCTAGTCTCCGGTTCATCCGGGGTATTCGTTGGATTGTTGCGCGATTTGCCTATCATTTGACTATGGGAGAGATAGATGTTTGCTGTGAATTGATGCAACTATGTGGTATTTCTAATCAGGACCATCAAAGAGAAAAAGACAAGGTTTTATCAGATATGACGAAACAGTTGATTGACAAGACTTTGTTCTCAAATCCACAACAATTAGTTTGAAGTTGACAGTCGTACTATATATTTTACGATATATCATAGTTTAACTATAATTCAAAAAGGATCAAACATCTCCTCTGACTTAACACTTTGTACGCCTTGCCTTCTTTTGGCCCTTTGTTTCTTCACCTTTTCTTCCTTACGTTTTTCCTGATTTTGCTTGGCAACCTCTCGTGTCTTTTTACGACGCTTCGCTTTGTCTTGTGCACGGAACTCATCCGATTGGCCACTCTCATCTCGAGCCATCTTTAATTCCGCAGGGACATTTTCAGGCCATCCTGTCAACACGAAAAGCTCCTCACGAACTTTAACTGCTCCTAGGGGTGCACCTTGTGGCTTTAACAAATGCTTGGAGTCTGCAGCTGACACACTTGCCTTTCGTTCATTTCTTGAGTCGGAATAAAAAACAGCTAAATTGGCACAAAACTCTAGACACTCCTGTGTTGGTTTGGGACTTCCTCGTCGTTGTTGTAAGACCACATGAGCACCTGGGCAACCTCTTGCATGCATCCAAATATCATTTCCTTTGGCTACTTGGAAGGTTAGGTATTCGTTCCCTCTTCGATTGCGCCCTACCAACACATTGCAACCACCCGGTGACTTTAGTCGACGAATCGTTGATTCGATTGTAGAACGCCGACTCAAGGACTTTTTTCCATTTTCCTTTTTTTGTGCCAATGATGATTCATCTTGTGACGGCGGTATATTAAACCTTACTTTGCTTGAAATTCGTCTCAAACGAGATTGAATAATGCTGAATAGGCCTTCATCAATATCCTGATCAGATTTACAAACTTTGAAGTCACTCTCGATGTCCCTCAGTTGCTCAAGCAAATCCTCTGACTCCTTCTTTAAATTCTCAATCACTAGAGAACCCCGCTTAAGTTTCCGAGCTTGGGAAAAGAGGGAGTCAGCTTCATCCTGAGCAGAATCATATTGTGGATTAAGTGTTAAATCTACGAGAGTTCCACCATCTTCCCAATCCTGAATTTTGACTGTCTTAATTGATGGATTCTTGAACAAGTATAAGTTTGAAACAATTAATTGAGCTCTAGCAACTGTTTTTTCAATATCTTCAGCTTTTTTCAATTCCAATCCTAAGGATTGAAGCTTTCTTTCCATGCTAGTGATGGATGATCGTAGAGCATCTAACCAATTTCGATACTCAGAATCAACATAGCTTATCTCCTCGTCGATATCATCTTCAATCTCATCTTCTCCTGATTGGTGATAATTATCCTCTCTACTAATCGAATCATCATCGATTTCGAACTCCTCACTGTCTGTTGTTTCCCAAGTCGATTCCTGATCATTTTCCACATACAAGTCCGAGTTCATTTGCGATGCTTTCATACTTTCTAGTCGAAGTTGAAATATGTTTTTCATGGAGTTCGATTGAAGCATTCGATAGAAAGAAACTGTCGATCGCACCGGCGATCCTCTTGTTAAGAAACCACAGCAAGATCTTACATTAAATCCTAAAATGATGAGCATCATCGGGTAGATCACCTTGGTCGCTGCTACACTCATGATATTTCAATGCAGTTATTTACGGTAGTTCTTAGTAAAAGCGGATGGCGTTGTCAGCATGGACAAGAACGTTTTAAATAGAAAGGCCAAAATACCTTGCCCGAAAAAATTCTCAAGAATTGAAATGTAACCTTTTCCCCTTAGTATTTTTCAATACCGTACACTCCGAACGAAGGGCTACAGCCTTACTGCTGACTTGTTGATGACGCCTAAACAAAAGGGTATTTGATGTCATGCAATACCAAAAATAGATTAAAACATTCATTTCTGTTGCAAGTGCCATACGTGCCCTATGTTAAGGTATCTTTGATGATGAAAAACAGACAATCAAGGCAAAGATTGCTTTCAAGTGTCAAGTTGAACAATTTTGAGGTAGCCTATAGGTAGACATCAACGTAATTAAGAAAGTAGTATCCAAGTGTATTGTGAGTTGGGAGCTCCTAGGTTCATCTTTTCTAAGGAAGACTGGGGATATTCAAACTAACGTCAAGAGACAAGCAACCTTATCCTAATGGGACATATATTACTTTTGATACTATCTTATTATTCAGTGCAAGAAATCTCACAAATCCAGTACCATGGTCTAGCCTTGGAGAAAACAGACAAACATATTACTAAACTTAAGACAATTTAAATTTAGAGCAGAACTGGATGAGAACAAAATTTCGCTTTTATTCCTCAGTGTCAAGTTCCTAAAAAGCGATTAAATATCCTTACCCTTTCAATGTCATAACTGCGCTTTGGAAAATATTAATTTCAAACGATTAGCGAAGTCATCCAGATATAGTACTTTTGTCGGACGAGATACAAGGTTTTCAATTATGATCTTACTTTGCATCGAAAATGGCTCTCTTATCCTTGAGATATATCTTGACCAAAATTAGTCAACAGCTTTTAGCGTTTTGAGAAGATGTAATTCCAAGTATACTGCATTGTCTGTTTTGATAGAATCAAAGAAGTATTCAGGACGATAACGACAGGATTCTGAATTGAGAAGGATAAGCCGATCGCGTTTGGCATGTATTCGAAATGCACCCTTTTCCAATGTCAATCCACCCTCCCGGTATGACGGTTGGACAAGGTAATATAGAAGTGTAATTCTTCTTAAATCAAAGCTGTCCTGAATCACGGTGTCATAGGTTTGTGGCGGCAGCTCTGAATCTTGAATTAAACTCATAGATTGAATGTGAGATGATCGATCATAAACCTTTAATGATGCAATGCAATTTGAATTATCTAGTTCCCAAGTAGACAACCGGAGGGGAAGGCACTTTGCGATAGAAACAACAGTTTCAATAGTTCTTGGGATGATGCTGTATTGGTCGTTACCACCCTTTACGGCGCAGAAATATTCGCCGGATCCCAGCTTCGTTAAATCTTGCTCCATGGTATTCGTTTGGAACATAGATAATCCTTCTGCCTCAAGTTTTTGGAACACGTCGTCGTTTGACAGAAAGTCATCGATGACTGCAAAACCATCTTTCGTCAGACTACTAACGATATCAGTCATCGGCAACGCCTCCACTCGTTGTCGAATAAAGGTCAGCATATCAATGGATTGTCGTTGAGCTTCTATCAACTTCTTAGCAAGATTCTGGGGAGAGTCATCTTCCATTGAATCCTTAGGATTATGTTCATCATCAACTTCATTTTGTCGCTCATTCGTTTCTCGCTGGCGCAACAAACGCTCCGCATATGACAACTTGACAGGACGATTCTGGCCTTTTTTCTTCCCCATAAAAATTCTGGTTGAAGTTGTTGACCTCATTACTGGGTAAAACGAGAACGATGAGACATTAACGAAGTATTGAGCTGTGAATATTGCTGCCAATGTCGAGAATGGGCTCTTCATGGTCGAATATCGTCATGAACCAAAGTGTGCACGGAGACAAGAAACGAACTTACGTACTTGGAAAAAACTATTTACAAGGTGTGACCTTGTGACTAACCAGTCTGTCCTTCAGCGCTGTTAAAACATGTTACCCAAACAAAGTCATGCATCCATCATGATATCATGATTCCTTATTTGTGTACAATAAATAGCCTCAATGCTTGTGAACGTTGTCATCGCGTTTTTACAATATTCTCTGATAATCAAAAAGTTAAATACGTTTTCTGCTACTGCCTGTTATCAACCAATGCTTTTCATAATTGTTACGACTTTTCTTCATTGCCTACTTTCATTGATACCGATTAACAAGGACTGCATAATAATCATAAACACTTATTGAGAATAACAATTGCGTCAACTTTCACTGACAAGGATAACTGCATAAACGGTTTGCAATCATCATGTCTACAGCGTTGGCAATGCTTCTGTGTCAATATCATCAAGATTGAGGTTCGTTGATAGTAGCAACAACATCCAAGCAATTATTCAATGACATCAACAACGGTTTGAATAACATCATGTTGTTTCCTACAGCAACAACAATGATCATAGAGTTATACTTACCAGGAACAATGACTATATCCTTCACAACACCTACAAAACTTAAACAAAAATTTTGCATGATCATTATGTATAGCACATCTCACAACATGATCAATTAATTTTGAAAAATACACGTCTGAAAAATATCCATCAAGTGACACATGCACATTTGAAACTTCATACATCTTACTCACATTGCTCACACTAGAATTTATTTTTCAAATAAAACATATTCATTGAAGTGTCTAAATTCTTTTGAATTTGGAAATGAATAGTACTTATAAATTTACATCCATTGATGAATTGTATACTTTTACATTCTGTTGTAAGCGTTTCTGCTTCTTTATTGCAGGGGTGTATCTTTATTCTTTTTCACAATAAAGTTGAGTGCTTTAACTAGAGACAATTTCCAGGAATACCAAAACTTGAAGCACCACTAAGTGAGGAAGGTAAGAAATCTGATTTGCCTTAGCTCAATTTCTTTAGCAAATACCTTGAATCTTCACTACCTGGCTAAAGAATTAATGGTGTATCCAGCATGGATTACTGCAATAAAGTGCTTTAAAATCATTCTACTCAAGTTTTACTTTGCTGTAAATGACCTCTACACACTTTTCCTAAAGGTCGTACTAGCTACACTCGATCTTTTTACTTGATTTGTTGCAACTATTTCACTGTACATCATTTTGGAGCGTTTCGGCATCTGCGTCAGAGAATTAGGCGATGCTACACTACAGTACAGTTAGACAAGAACAATCCAGAAATTTCGAATGACATTCAGGCTACGCTGGACATCATACGATCGAAAAACGAATGACTCAATTCCCGCCTCGATTCAACGTCTTATTGCAAAATAGTTAGATTGTACTGTATTGGAATCTCTACCCAGTTTGGTAAATGGTACAACGAGTAACAAAGGAATTGATCGACGAATCTGTGCCACATACTCGGAGTATTAGAGATTCGAATTTCTGATTAGGGCCCGAGTGCGTACGGAAATTTCCATTCATTTTTCGAGGTCGATTTTATGAATGAGGTAGCTTGAAGGAATTCTGTCGATCGTCAGTCGGAGTCGTACTGCTTCTTACTGATTCCAACACAGTGCGTCAGCTCTGTCTGGTAGAGCTCAGCTCCCTTTCCTTCCAGTTTACATCATATTTCAGAATTGTTTTATAATCCACAATTTTTCGAAAACAGAATTTACAATGCACGGTAAAAGCATGACTGAACGAATTGTTGATATCGAAGTCAGCTCTGTTGATTCATCAAATACATTAATGGAATCATCGGTAACTACATCTGAATCATGGGATGATGAACATCAAATTGTTGAGCCTCACGTCGGACATAAAAAAGTCTTGGTTACAGGGGGAGCGGGCTTTATTGGTAGCCACGTTGCAGACTACCTTTTAAAGCGTGGAGATGACGTAATTATTGTAGATGAAATGAATGACTACTACGATACAAGAATCAAGGAAGGAAATCTTGAACATTTGATTTCTAAATATGGAACCTCTCGATTGACTGTCTATCGTGGCGACGTATGCGATGAAGGATTCATGATGAATGTTTTTGAAATAAATAGACCAGAGTGGGTCTGTCACATGGCCGCCCGTGCCGGAGTAAGACCATCAATTCAAGATCCTTTCATATATATCCATTCGAACATCAAGGCGACCACACTTTTGATGGAGTTATCTCAGAAATTTAGAGTCAAAAATTTTGTGTTTGCGTCTTCGTCGTCCGTCTATGGCGGTTCAAAGTCAACCTTCTTCTCAGAAGATGAAGCCGTAGACAATCCAGTTTCACCTTATGCCGCTACCAAAAAGGCTTGCGAGCTTATGGCTTACACTTATCACCATCTTTACAATCTCAATGTAACTGGTCTTCGTTTCTTTACAGTCTATGGCCCACGGGGTCGACCTGACATGGCTCCCTTTAAATTTATCGATCGAATTTCTCGTGGTGTGGAAATTCAACAGTTTGGTGATGGTTCCTCTAGTCGAGATTACACATACATTGACGACATTGTAGATGGTATTGTACGCTCGATTGATCGTCCTCACAAGTACGAAATTTTCAACCTCGGCAAGGGATCAGGCACCTCATTGAAAGAATTCATTGATCTAGTCCAGAAATACGTCGGGAAGAAAGCAAGAGTCCGTGTCATGCCTGATCAACCGGGTGATGTTCCATACACATGTGCTGATTGCCGTAAGGCAACTCGAATGCTTGGTTATGTTTCAAAAATAAGTTTTGAAGAAGGCATTATGAAAACTGTCAAATGGTATCAAGACGCTTATCAGGTGGACAAAATCGACTACTGTCCCGAACTTCAAGCCAATGGATTAGGACGATCTCCATCGTTCGTAAATTTGATTAGTAATGCAGTTGAAAACTAAAATATAAGTGATGTAAATATCTTTCATAATTGTTACATTCTACCATGGAAGCAATAGCAAGGTTGCAATTAGAATATCATCAGCTTCTGCTCGAGAGATTACTCATTCGATTGCAGTCATTTCGGAATTTCACTCTTGTTTTGAAATAAACTTTGCTGTAACGTTTGGTTGGAGTTTCAAAAATCGTTATCAAAAATGTGTGAATGACGAGTAATTTGCCGTTGTGTAACATGATTCGTTTTAATGTGAACTGGTGGATTATGCCTTATCCATATCACTCTTGATCTTACCAATTTCAACACGTTAAATTTTTCGGGATTACCAAAGAGAAACCCAAATTTGGCGAAATCAGTGTGGTCAGGACCAAGAATGAGATCCAGGGTAAGTAATTTTAAAACCGTGTGCAAGCTCATTGCATAGCTATCAAAGCATGATTGAGCTGTTACAAGGATACAGAAAATAACGATGAAACTTGGCCTCTAATGGCTTAGAGGAAATTGTAAAGCCCGGTGCTTGAAAACTGGTGCGCGTAAAGAACATTTAGATCAAGCTTTTGATGAGGAGAAGTTAGTAAAGGAAATCCATCAACTGAAGATGAGTAGAAGGACTCTTATCAAAAGGTCCTTTGAGAATTGATGAGGCTGAAAGGATAATTTAATCCTGAAGCTTCCAGAATAAAGGATGATCCAAATCTAGAAGGGGGGCTCTCAGTAGATCACAAAGACAATGCATCAATTATTCTATTTCTTTCAAAAGTCAAGACTCTTCAATCAAGCATTTAGTCATCCCAAGTTGAGATAAAATGGAAAGACTCAGCTCATAAGGTGTGTAACACCAAAACATTGGATATGTCAAATAAACTTCAATGTGTAAATTGTAAATGGAGATGAGCATTGTATTTCAAGTTAGATAGGTAATGTTAGGCGTATTGTCCAGCTCTGTGCTCGACCGTTAATGGATGACTCATCATTCCGTTACGTAAAATTAAAGTAAAGGTTGATGTGACGTAATCAGAGGATATTTTGGACTTCCGGAAAGCGCGTACAATGAAGTGGGAATCAGAATCAAAATAGATTATCTCATACTCTTAATTATCTAGTGGTTTTCATTGATAATAACCTTGAGGTCTTATTCTAGGTGTAGGATAAGACTTTTTGTAGCATAATTAAAAGTATAGTAATACGAGTAACAGAAAAGTAAGGACAGGTATGTCGGCAACAAACCCAAAGGCAAATGATAAGAAGCTTCCAGGTGAAGCAAGGGACCGCGGGAACGGCAGTCGGTACAAGAAAATGGGTGGAAACAACTCATACAGGAATCCAAGGTTTGGCAGTGAATGCGAGGATTTAAAAGATTGCATCTTTGACTGTGAAGATAACAAAAAAGCAGGAGCCTTTTGAAGTAAATATGAAAGTTGATAATCTATGCAGGAACAAAGCATGATCTGGGCACACAGATCATGACTGTGATAGATGACATGATTTATGTGCAAATCGAGAAGCCTGAACCATATACGGGAGCGGATTCAATTGAGGTTAAGAAATATGAGTTGAGAATTGCAAAAAATTCAAAAACCAAAAAAGGCTCGAAAGTGAATGCAAAAGGTATTATGCTGTGATACTAGGCCAGTGCACCAAGTACATGGTTGCAACGCTGAATAAGTATAGTGGATGCCATGCATAAATTATATTGCAGGTTTCAGACCAAGGAAATGTCCAACACTTAATTTTGTGATAAAGTCAACAATTTCATTGACATTATTGAACATTATGGAGGGTCACTTGGAGTGCATCAAAGGTAACTGAGGACTTGTTTGCTGAGCATACTTGTGATGTGTACAGATTCAAGAAGTTCAAAGTAGTGCCTGTTGAGTGAACAGGATTGGTACAAACCGTGTCCGAAAATGTACAGTTGTTTACTCCAAGACAAATTGAAATGGCTAAGCAGGCCAGAAGATTATATAAAATGGTCGGGCGTCTATCTTGTGATGATATTGTGGCTATTGTAAAAAAAATCTACTCCCGCATGCAAATGTAATGACAAAGGAAATATTAGGGGTTATGTAGAGAAAATCTTCGGGAAAGAATTGGGAAGTTTGCAGGGTAACACAACTCGAAAGTGTCCGAAGGCAGTAATAACAGATTACGTTCAGGTTCCCCCGGACGTTTCAGAGTTGCGCCATGAAGTCATTCTTCTATCTGACATCATGTGGATTGCAATCAGTTAATTGGCGATGATGTGTCATCCATTAACGATGGAGCACAGAGCCGGATGATACATACAACACACTCCTTCATGTTGTTATATATCATCCTTTTTTGCCATCAATTTCGCTCATGATAGTCTTTTTTAAATTAAGGAACTACTTTTACCGCTGGAAGCTTTAAAGGTTTTGGTCTTGTTGGCAGTCCGTTTGATCCATGTCCATGTAAAATTTAAGCCCTTTTGATTTGTGTTGATGACAATGATGCATGCCTAAAATTGAGGTAGAAGAATTGAATAAAGGAGTCATTAACTCATTGAAGATCAATAAATTCTACAAATTCAGGACAAACTAGCTAACTAGTTAAGCTGCAAGATTGTTCAAGAAACAGTTAGCTGAAAGGACTAAGCAATATCGTTTGATTGAGTATTTGGAGAAGAAATTAGTGAAGGAGTTTGTCGTATGTACAGCTAGAATAATCCTAGAACCCCTTGATTTAAATTGTGACGCTTGCACATGAAGGTGAAGGGGGCAATCCATTAATGCCAAATATATCTTGGAATGATGCAGTATTTGATAAAGCCGCTTTCAATATGTTGAAAGTCAAAGGGCCAGAAAGGAGTCACTTTATCAATCATCAAAGTGGAATATGTTTCAATCTAAATGTCCGAAAGGAGATCAGCTTGGGGATCTCAGCGAAGCAATTTAAATCACTTAGAAAGGATGCGTCCTAACCAGAGGTATTTTCAATAGGTATTACTTTTTTCTGATAGAAATCGAGGTCATTTAAAAAAGAAGGTGTGGGAAGATATCACCATAGGATCTCATTAATGAATCATGTTAGCGGATTGCTAATGATTAATTTATTTTAAAGGCATCTAGTTTTTACTTATTTGATCTATAGCATAAAATATCCATTCAAAATGCAATGGATCTTTTTTGGAATACCTTGTTGATAAGTGTATTACTTATTTCGCTTGTGTGTTTTATCCATCTCTTTCATTTCAACGTTTGATGAACACTTGATCGTTTCTTAATCATTAAATCATACTTAACGTGATACGGTGTCTGTCTCTTTTCTTAATCGAAAGAAACATTTGACAGTAAACTTAACATTATCTCACTTACTCGACCTCTACAAACACTCCAGTACTATAGGAATAGGAATCCTAAACAAAAAGTTAAAGGTCTCTTGACACGTTTCTAGCCACAAAAAATTGTCGAAATTAGGTTTTCAATGAGTAGGATACTTGCACACCTCAGAGTGAATTATTTTCTTCTGTTAACTTTGATTACTCGGCAAACTTACATATCATCCATAGGAAGCGTTCCGAAAGCAATGAGTTTCTTTGAAAAGCTCAGTGCTCGTGTAGAGTCTGTTAATTCGCTGTTGTGTGTTGGTTTGGATCCACACGAATCGGAGCTTTTCCCTCAAGGAATATCACCGGATACATCTGAGACTGAGAAAAGCGAGGCGGCATTCAAGTTCTGTACCAGGCTAATTCGCACCACAGGTAAGCCTTCAGGTTCCTCTTCATTGTCTACATTTTTTATTGAAATAACCCATCAATTGACTGAAGATTTGTAACTGCCTTTTTTATCTACAAGCCCCTTACGCTGCTTGCTATAAGCCGAACGCTGCCTTTTTTGAGGCGATTGGACCTAATCTTGGAGCTCCCACATTGGTTCGAGTATTAAAAGAAATACCCTCGGAGATTCCTATTCTTCTAGACGTTAAACGTGGTGATATCGGATCCACAGCGTCTGCTTATGCGGATGCTTGCTATGACATAGGAGCTGATGCAGTCACATTGAGTCCCCTAATGGGTTGGGACTCTGTGGCCCCTTTTGTTACCGGAAAATACGCCGACAAGGGGGCTTTCTTACTTTGCAAAACATCAAATCCTGGGTCAAACGACTTGTTAACTCTATCGCTTTCATCACAACAAACCCTCTATGAAAAAATTGCTCAACTATCTAATGTATGGAGTGCTCAAAATGGAGCAGCTTTGGGCCTAGTGGTGGGAGCCACAGATCCCGAGGCCTTGCGACTCGCACGAAGGGCAGCTGGTGATGACGTTTGGATTTTAGCCCCGGGAGTCGGTGCACAAGGTGGAGACCTTATTCAAGCATGTCAAGCCGGTTTCAATTCCAAAGGTAAAGGACTCCTAATTCCAGTATCTCGTGGGATATCTCAAGCATCAGACCCCTCAGCTGCAGCTAAAGAGTTGCGAGATATGATATATGACGCGTCTCGAAATCATGAAACGTACCTTGGCGGAGAGTGCCATCTAAATGCTTCAGGGAATAACACTGATATTCAATTGTACCAAAAAGAGTTCATAGAATTTAGCTTAGCAGAGGGTGTTCTCAAGTTTGGTGAATTTATACTAAAGAGTGGTCGGACTTCTCCTTACTTCTTTAATGCAGGGTTATTTTCGACGGGAGCTGCATTGCATAAGCTCGGAAAGGCCTATGCAGCAGCCATCATGTCGTCTCAGAAATTGTAAGTCTTATTGCGTCGATCTAAGTTTGTGCGTAAATTGTTTTAGGGAATGATTAATATTCCACTTGGTCCGTGTTATTGATCCGCCCCCACGTGAGTGGCGATGAACTTACTTTAAGTGGTATGACCCTTGGGCGTGTGTTTTAAGGCATCGACATCGATGATGAGTTTTTTGGTCTTCTTTCTCCTTATCCCTTAACGGGGAGATGCCGGTCAACTAAAGTTGCTGATTCGTCATTCTTGCACTGAGATGTCAATGCCTTTATCACACTGAATGCCTTGAACTAGGCAAAAACCATCAAAAAATACAACTAACTTACTTCTCTTCCATATAGAGTTCGAGATGGGAATGTGACTTTTGATATTATTTTTGGTCCGGCATACAAGGGAATCTCTTTAGGCGCGGTTGTTGCTGCTGCGTTATATAGTGAGTTTGGCTTGAATTTAGGCTTTGCCTATAACAGAAAGGAAGCTAAAGACCATGGTGAAGGAGGAGTTTTGGTGGGAGCTAGTTTGGAGGAAAAGAGAGTCTTAATAATTGATGATGTGATAACAGCTGGGACAGCGATTCGTGAGTCATATGATTTGCTAGTTAGTATCAAAGCCAAAGTTATGGGTGTGATCATTGCCTTGGATAGAGCTGAAAAGAGATCTTTGGATGATCCTGTTTCTGCTGTTCAAGCGGTTGAAAGAGATTTATCGGTTCCTGTGGAATCAATCGTCAGCCTTCCGCAGTTACAGTCATTTTTGGAAAATAATCCAAATTATGGAGACGAAATTTTGATACAAGTCTCCAATTATAGGGAGCAGTATGGTGTAGAAATATGAGTTGTAGATAGATTGAAGTGAGACTACTTCTGGACAGTGTCAGATTATAGCCAAAAGGGATATCTTCCATATGTTATAATATCTTGAAAGATAATATGTAGCCGATTATGTTACCTTGAACTAGCTATTTTTAGATTGCAAATATTGGTTTGAAGTTCTGGTTTGAAATCCTGAATTTATTCGTGTGCAGTCTGTAGTAAACCTTGTCTATTACGGTTAGTAAAACTTATCGACTCTGATAGCTCGACTGGAAACTTGCTCATACAAGAATTATCCATTGTATCTTGATTTCATGTAGAAATGTCAAGCATTGTCAGTGGTAGAATTGATATTTTTAGATGAAAGATGGTTTTATCAATTTACTGGCTGTTCCGTTGAAAGTCGTAACTCAATAGTAGTGGCAATAACAGCAAAGCTGTTGATTTACTTGCTATTGTGGTATATATGCTTTGAACGAAAAAAATAAGTGGTTTAATGAAATTAGAATAGCTTTTCCTAAGCTAATTGTACACTATTTCATAATATAAACATTCGTAAAATTACGATAATACGATGGTTGTGAATTACTTTTCAAACTTTTTTGAACTGAGATACCAGTTCAAAATATATAAGTAGACCACTACCACAATCAGAATCAAGATAAATGTCTATTAGAAAAGGATTACTTCCTTTCAATGACTTGTTAATGACAGCTCAAAAATTACTAATTTACTAATGAGCAAGCGACAGTAAACCATGATTGAGCGAGCAATAGATTGCCTAACAGCGGCAATAACCCATGATAAGAAATAGCCCATGAATTCAAATAATCAATGGCGATCAATGCGTAGAGGATTTACTAACATATATCTACCTTTTCATATTCTCTTCACAGGAGATTAAAAGCACAGCCTCAACACAACATCGCATCAGCTATAGTCATGCAGGAACTCAATCATTCGATGAATGGGATTCAAATTTATTCTAGGAGAACAATTCTTTTGCGGAGGTGCTATCCCATTTAGATATCAATGATATTTTAAATGCTGACAAAAACACTTAGAGACCGGATGATATATCTGACTTATATATCCCAATTACTAATTTGAGACTGCAATGAATTCAGTAAATCTAGAAGTCATCAAGATTTGCGGCAAAGCATATCATTTTTGATGAACTCTGAATAGAGCAACATGATCATACCGCTTGTTGATGCAAAAACCAAAAAAACAAGTTAGAAATTTTATTCAATGGACACCAAAGGTGCATGAAACCCTTTCTTAATTATTTCTAAGATTGAAAAGTCAGAAGCCATATTTATTAGGAACATACGAAACTTAGAGAAGATTTATTTCCAGTCTTCCAGGGATAATCCTCTTGAGTAGCTCACCCAGCTTATCTTTTTCTGAAAAGAGTTTCAAAATATTTCTTGCTTCTTGATTCTTTTTTAAAGTAAAAAGATGTGAGTATTTTTCAAGGAGAGTTCCTACTCCGTTTTGCATGTGGCATTACTTACATGAATCTAACTTTTTTTGTATTTTCTAGGAATATTTCTATTGTAACCAGGACAACCATGTGTTGTATGAGTGATAATGGACAAGGTCAAAAAGGGTTTTTTGTTGCAACTATATTATTCTAGTTTCATTGTATTGTTGTGTAGTGCAGATCCAATATCCCACCCTCCTCGAAATGACTCTTCCTCATTGCACGGCATCATTTTTCTGATTTAAAACTTTCTTCAATTAACTTCCATCATTGTCCTCTAAGCAATTTAAACACGTCTTTCTATTTTATTTCGGATGATTTTTGATTGAATACCATTTTGCGAGAAAATGGCTCTCTGATTATGCATGGAGACTGGAGTGATTCTCAGCTCCATAACTTATCACATGAATTTGATATATCGACAGTCATTTGTTAGGTAACAACCATGAGGTTTGAGTACACAACGAGATTTATGGATAAAGCTCAACATATTTGCAATGTCTATCAAGTTTTTCTCTCGATACTATAATACACAAACCTAAATCGGAATGAGCTATTGAAAACTTTCACGATAATAGGAGAAACGATATGAGAATCAAATTTGGTAATATCCAAGATTTCTAAACACTTTTCACTACACTTTCCAGAGGGCGTTATTCTTCGATACAGCATATATAGGCAATCTCGCATAAACACCACTCCTAATCCACATCGAAAGTATGATACAAACTTAGGTTACTATAGCCATTTCCGCATGTTGTTCCCAATATCACGAAACATGAGAGCTTCTTCCAAGTGAGGAGTCTAAAGATGGTGCTTCTTCAGAAACTAAGTGTTGACAATGTACTGGATGAACCAATTCCCCGGATAAAGAGCAAATATACATGCCTTCGTCTTCAGTTACACTACGCCAGTTCCAACCTTCTGCGGCGAACTCAAGTGCATTGCGTTGAGCGTTTTGTTGCAGTTCATGGCGATTGCTCCAAATTCGAGATTTGATACGTTCAGAATATTCATTCCGCATAGGGATTGGGATTACTGACACTTCATCTACAAACGAAATTCGAGTCTCTTTCTTTAGTGTCGTTGAATTCTCGGGTCCCTTCTTTAGAGGTTCACGACGAGGAGAGATTCCACCAAGTGGATCACGAGTAGCGGAACCATCCGGAGGACTGGCCTTGATTGTTCCTCCGACACCCATTCCACGTAAAATTCTCATGCGTCTGTTCTGCGCTGCTGTCGCTGGCACTGTCGAAGTTGCTCGACTATCATGAATACCGAGCTTATTCAAGAGTCGCGATCGGATCTGATCTTCGTGTGTTAAGTTGGCTTGAGTAGGCGGGACCGAAAGCAGTAGCTTGCTCATTGTCATTGCCTTAGAACAGATAGTGACTGAAAGAGTATTTGTTGTATGATCGAAATACAATTATTTGCCTTCAACACTGCAAACGTAAATGACACGTTCAGTTTCAAACATACTACGCTCTACACATTTCATTTCAAGCTGTCAAAGACGTTCGTGTCTATAGAGTTCGTAAATGCTAAAAAATTCATCCATGACTTCGGAGAAATCGCCACCAAGGTTTAAAGTTCTGTTCGAAACTTCGGAACTTTTGCGTCACAATAACATACAATTCAAAACCTCTGTCGAGAACAATGTTGCGTCAGTCCAATTTGAGCCAATCATAGTCCTCCGTTTGGGAATATAGAATCGACATTATAATAAACAGGAAGTCCAGTTTTTAAATGGCTTATATATGTTTTTTTTAGTTTCTCAACGCTAACAAATTCTAGGGCAGAAATAGGTACGGCGCACTCCCTCCCTTTTTTTAGTTTCCGTAATGT
This sequence comes from Fragilaria radians, assembly GCA_900642245.1. NCBI lineage: Eukaryota > Bacillariophyta > Fragilariophyceae > Fragilariales > Fragilariaceae > Fragilaria > Fragilaria radians. The sequence continues at coordinate 120,168 of CAAAJI010000028.1, forward strand.
AGCCATTATAGCACATAAAGTTCGTCACTTGGTGATGCATGGACCGATACGAGTCAAGTGATAAATACTGAGCTCCTACTAGGTCATTTCTCTTTCTTTACCCTAAAGGGTGGGGCGAAACACAGTTTTGTAGTAAATTCTAAAGATAAATTATTGCTGCATGGTCACTCTTCTTTACTTTTATTTTATTCCATTCAAAATGCACTTCCCTGCCTTGTCATACCTTAGTGCAGAAGGAATGAATCCTAATCATGACGCTTCACTGGTGAATCCAAATTGAGACTTGTGATATGACAGTTTCATTCTGCTTGCTAGTTCTCCTTCTTAGCTCATGTGACTCAACCTCTTTTTTGTTAGAAAGTCACGCTTTCACTTTCCCACAGTGACTAATATATATATATATATATATATTACGAAATATCTTTCACCAGGTCCAGGACTTTACATGATGACCGTCAATTTTGGGTAAAGTTTCCTGGTCATACCTTTCATCGTTCACATTTAATTTTAAAATGGTTTTGTCCATTCTGATTTCATAAAATTCTGCACATTGTCATTATTATATAATCGATAACTATATGTTTCTTTGGATTGCAAGCAACAATCAACGTAGTTATATCCGGAATCTTAGGTCGTCTAAGAAAATCACTTTCAAGAATGCTAGATGATTTTTAAGTCTTTTTAATCTACGTTAAGTTGATAATTAGTGACTAGGTTTTGAGGTTCGATAATGAATGTCTTGATTCTAAGATAGGTTACTTGATATACTCCATGAATTTTCAGAATCTCTCATCATTTTTCCTTGAGACCAAAATGTAATTAACTAAACGAAATCCCAAAATCCTCTCTGAACATCCCATACAGCTTCTGCTGATTTTAGAAAGCAATCGATCTCATACTGCGTAAGAGGCATATCAATGACACGTCTGACACCATGAGCTCCAGCTGAACATGGCATTGACAGAAAGACATCTTCCGTAATACCATGAAATCCTCGAACACAGATAGATAGTGGCATGATTTGGTGTGTGTCATTCAGTACAGCCTTACCAATGTAGGCTCCTGTGAGTCCCACAGCCCAATTGGTGCAACCCTTTTTGGCGATGACATCACCGGCGGACTCCACCACCTCGCGATGCATTGCCTTAAACATATCGTCCGGTTCGTCCATTCCCTTCGGTAAGACTCGGACTCCACCGATTTGTACAGATGACCAGACTGCAACACTGGAATCACCGTGTTCACCAATGACGTAACCAGATACTGATTGTGTATCGATATTAAGGTTCTGAGCAAGGAGAGATCGGAGGCGACTTGAATCCAAACACGTGCCAGAACCAAAGATCCTTCCGGGGGGTATTGACGGTCCAGCAATCTTGGCTGCAACAGCTGCCATAATGTCACAAGGATTTGAAACGACGCAAATGGCAGCGTCTGGAGAATGCTCCAAGACACGAGGTATGATGGATTTCATGATTTGTATATTCCGTTCCAAAAGTGACAGTCTCGACTCTCCCGGTTTCTGTGCAACTCCTGCTGTAATTATCACTAAATGAGACTTGGCACTGATGGAATATTTGGTATCAGAAAGTATCCGTACATTCTGATGGAAAGCAGATCCCTGGGCCAAATCTTTGGCTTCTCCGAGTAGCTTGTCTGCATTCATATCCACAAGGGCAATCGTGCCAGCAACTGTTTGATTGAGCATAGCATACTGGTAGGAGAGAAGAAAGTAGTAGAATCAGTTATCGTATCAAAATGAGATGATGATGAAGACGATACGAAAGATAGCAATTTTCATGTAAGCTTCACATGTTTATTTCTTAAATGGTAAATTTCTAGATCAAACTTACCGCAATAGCCATGCCCACTTGACCACATCCAACCACTGTAACCTTTTTGTGCTCATGTCCTGTCTGGTCGAGATCTCTAGGAACAATGGGGAGGCCTGATGTGTAGGATGATGGCTCTCTAGAATGTGCCAATCGAAGTTCCATCAATTTATCCTTGAAACTAAAGAATCTTAATTGAGTGAGACTTCGTGGAGCAATGCGTCGCACCGACAATGATCGAGTCAATATCATGATAGGAAAGATTTATGTTTTCGATTTTTTGTTCCTGTGTTTATTATGATATTTTCTTCCAAATGATCGCAAGAAGACGAACAATTTTACAAACGATTCGATATAGGGCCCAGAAACCCAAACTCTAATTATTCAAACGCCTCTCTGATTAGTTATTCTGGACTCGGTCATGGATAAATACTGCCCTTGCAGCGTCTAATAAAAAAAGCCCTTCTGAAAGCCATCAAAAGATGTGGAATAGTAGTCAGAGCAATTCAGATTGCTTCATATTCCAAATGAAGTTGAAAATTAATCAACCTGTAGTCAAGTACAACAAGCATTCTTTTTTTTCAAGTTAGCTTTCAATTAAAAACAAAAAAAACTTCCCATGACTCAGCAAGAACAGGTCAAGTCAAAATTTTGGATGCTGTAAATGATTTAAAGCTTTGCATTGCTCTCGTAATTGAAATCATCTTGACATCTTTGGATATTTCATACTCGGGATAAATTATTCTTTCAAGATGTAGTCTTATAACAGAGTCACCGTGAGAGGAAACTAGAAAAAGACATACTGCATTTTTTATTCTTCATTGACGCAATAAGCATTTCTTCCTTCAAACTAGGAAGAAATTTCACAATATTTCGACACTATGTTCCCACGTTTCCTAGCTAATGGTATACTAAAATTCAAAGCAACTCCTTACTTTCTGTGTACTATTGTTGAATCAACTATTATCTTAACTCCTTAATCCTGCAGTCAAAGAGGATTAAGTATGTCCTGTCCTTACTGAAACTTCACACTGTCTTTATGTGTCACGTGTAGTTTGTACAAGATTCCATAAAAATCTAGCTAACTTTGTGATTTGCATTGAAACCGCTCAAGCTGAGATGTTAATTTGATCTAAATTGAGGTGCTCACTGTGATTATTTGAGGCACACGGTTGCATCATAGAAATAGTGATTTATGACAATAAAAGGATTAGATGCACAAGTCACGGAGAAAATTTCATACCGAACTGAAATGACATGTACCTTTGCCTTTTGTTTAAAAAAGTTTGTCAGATGTCTTTTGATCAAAGAAAATGGCTAAAATACACGTTTCTGCCAATCCAAAATGTTTTTTTCCATCTTTTGGACCCATTTACCCCATTCATCCTTCATGTACACTCCACTTCCCTTAATCTCAACAATAAATGGAGCAGCGCTCGAAATAAAATCGAATTCAGGGTCTAGAGACTTTCCAACACCGTCCATTTGTGATAACGCACGTGCAACAAACGCATATTCAGCTGGGAGTTGGAAAAACTCGATGATTTCAGAATCCTTGACCTTCTTGTCATCATTGTCTGAGGTATCTGGTGCAATTCGTTCTTTTACTGCATACCCAGCTTTCCTCAGTTTTCTCTGTTTCACAGATACCTTGCCAGTATCAAAGTTATCCTGAACCTTGGAGCGGATTAGTTTGAAATCAGCTCCGTCCTTCAGTACCTTCATCTTCTGAAAAGCGTCGACGCAACGATCGGCGTCATAATCAACTATCGCTTCAATAACCTCCAGAATACCACTTGCCTGATCAGGTTGTAAAGCGCATGCTTGACCAAAATCATACATGACCAATCGGGGTTTCCCATCTTCCATTATTTCGACTCCTAAATTTCCTGGATGAGGATCTGTGGAAAAAAATCGATTCGCACAAAACGATCGAAGATATGTCCTTGCCAAGCAATCTGCCAAATATTCACGACTTTCCATGCTTACGTTACAGAGATCTAACTTGGTTTTATCCGTAATTTTGATTGATGGTACGTATTCCATCACCAAAGCTCGTTCGGACGAAATCTCTTTATGTACGTAAGGAGTACGCAACCATGATGCGGCACTGGGTAAGTTGTTTCCATCTAAAGACTTCGCTACTGCTTCCACTACCATCCCACCCTTTCCCAAGCCAAAATCAGCGTTAAAACGGAAACAATTTTCAGCTTCGTCTCGGTAGTCAATTTCGCGATAGAGGATATTCTTGGCATCGTCAAAGATTTCTGTCCACGATTGGGATACACCCCCCACATTGCCCCAGGATCCTGAGAATTTATCCACGGCTCGTGCAATTTTGCTCAGGAGAATCAAATCTTGATCATAAATTTCTCGAAGGTACGGGCGCTGCAATTTGATAGCTACCGTTTCGTTGTTGTTTCGTAACGTTGCTCGGTGAACCTGCCCCAGGCTAGCGGCAGCCAACGGTTTAGTATCTATATCTGATATAATAGAATAAAATGCTTCAGCAGAGCCAAATGCAGAAAACGCTAGGTCCAAAGCATCCTGTCCTGCTTTGGCAGGAACTTTATCCTGTAATCGTTCCATTGCGGTTGCCCATTCCGTAGGAAGTAAGTTTTCTCGACATGAGAGTATTTGACCTAGTTTAATGTACAGAGGACCAAGCTTCAATAATGAATCCGCAAAAATGACTCCACTCCTGCTCCTTAATTCAGCCTTTTTGGTACCCCGGGCAAATGACTGTCGTATCCAATAAGGAAGTAAATTAAGACAAATCATAACCACAGCACGGCCACGAGCTGCTGGTTGCTGAGCGTATCGACTCCATTCAGACGTTGCATCGATTGCTTGTCGCTTTTTCACTTGTCGGCTGTGAATTAAGCTCGTCAAAACAACGTAAACGAACACCGAGGCAACAATGGGTCGAATTAACACTTTTGATGAACGAAACGTCGCTGCCGATGCTCGTCTCGGAAGAAGTAAAATGGAAGATAGTATGGATAGGACCTTCTTGTTTTTGTTAAACCACGCACCTCTATCAGTGCTAGATCTCCGATAGTATTGTTGGATATTTTCGAACTCATACCTTGGTTGTCTCAACGGTACCAATGGGCCTTGCCTTTCCTCCCGATGATTTCTCCGATACCCCAACTTACAGAAATTGGATACGCGAGTGGATGGAGAGCTTAAGAACTGAAATGCAGACGAAAGAGTGAAGAGAAAGCAGAAAACCATACACTTCATGGTAAAGCAGTTAGGCAGGAAATATTGAATCACAATTTTATAACACGAACACCTCAAATACGTACTACTACTACTGTCAGTAGTTTTAGGTTGAAGTATATTGCGAATCAAATCAGAGCTCTGTGCCCTCCAATTCAGAGGCACTTTGGGAACTGTAACTTGAGTTGTGTAGAGATTTAAAAAAAGAGCGCAAATTTAACATATGAATAAAAATTGAGCATGAGAAATATTTTGAAACTAAAGGGAAAATGGTAAATAAGCCAAAGGGAGTGTGATTCGCACAATGACAATATGCGAATCCCTCCGGCTCATAACCCAAAACATGAGCTCAAGGAAGAACAAGATTCAGTCCAATCGCGGCTAAAAACCCAACTAGCTTGAAGTTAACTGATACAACATCATAGCACAACACCAGAAATCTTTACACATGGTACCGTTTGAATTCAACGCTGTAGAGCAAACAGGAGGAATATTTCATCTCTCGCACACGTCCATTCATCAAAGGTCGCCCACTTGTAAAGCCAATGTCACATACCACCTAATCAGGTTATGAAATGTAACAATTTGAATTCTATAAAATAGTAATCAGTATTATAGTAAAGTAAGATTGAGTATGCCATACATCAAAGCGGCAAATCCACACAGTGACAAAGAGGATTTTACCTACAATGAAGCTGGAATATAGGATGCTTGGCTTCTCATTTCCTCGCAATAATGTTTCTTGCATTCTTGACCTTTAATAGTGTCTCGTCATTTTTTAACTGAATTGGCTACAAGGTGTTTGTGTGTCTTAAGTAAGTCATTAGCCTCCTAAGGCTTTATGCATTCTAACCTTAGTGCAAATGAAAGTAAGAGAGAGCTGCTGAATGAATCATTTCAAACATTGAGTGGTTAACGATGCGTTCAAAATTGGCTGGTCAAGAAACTCTACAATTGAAAAAACAAATGTCATTTACAAACCGTTGAATCTATTCTAGGAAGGTGTATTCCTTTTCATCAAAGGAACTTAATAGACTTAGTGTGGAATAAAGCCAAGTACGTATACAATAGCAAGGGAAGTGTCATTTTACCTTAAGGCAAGCACCGTTATTACTAAGAATGTGTTGAACGGTTCCTAAAGTGAAGGCAAATATTCTACACCACTAAGGCAGGAAAATATTTTGATCAATGAAAAGAGAAATCAGTTTTAGCACTGTTTGTCACTACTAAAATTCGATTTTGTCTTGCTTTTCGTGTGACTTCAAGCAAATTAATCACAAAAGGTGATGTTGAGCATGTCCCAGCACTAGCGCAAACCGATCAACCTAATGTGTAAGGGATGATAATGAGAAACAAGTATATCGAGCTTAATTTCAAATACTTGCCTTCTGAATTTAAAACTTTAAGTCACCTAGAGGATTGTTGTCCTAAACAATACCGCGATGGATTTATTCGCCAGTATTCTTGTCGACTTCCAATTAATATGTTGATGTAGGTTTTTCATCGTATTGTGAACCTTCTTCATGTGAAGTGTCACGAGCTGGCGAATTTTTTCCATTAATTCCTTGATTTACGAAGTATCCATACGTCAAGCTACCATAAAGGAAATAAATCCTATGGCTTTCAGATTTTTCATTTTAGGACAATCAATGTCATTCTTTTTGATTCCTTAATTGATTACTTTTTTGTTTGTCAACTATCAATTTGAGGTGAATTCGATTTTCCCAGCAACAACCTTTTCAACATTTTTTAACATCCTCAGCGTAGAAATAAATATCTGGTCTTTATTTTTGTAGAGTCAAAATTTCACACCACTCCCTTCAATCCTCACATTTCAGATGTAACTTGTTTTTCTGTCGTTTCGTCAGAAAGATGGTCTGATAATGCAAGGGTTATGAACTGAGAGTCTTCAGTATTCCTATGTCTCATTCCTGACAGTATTTGTAGGCACTTTTCTGAGTGTAACCTAGTTAAAACGAACAATAACAAAAAGATAAGCCATTCGTTTGAGTATAACTACACTTATTTTGATGCATGCTGCTGGGCTCTTGCTAGTGTTATGTTGTAGCGAGTATCACTTCAGACGAATACATAGATTTTCTTGCGGTATTAAAATTCAGAAATCCATACTGCTTAGTCATACATCACTGACATTCCGAATGGCAACTATTGTTTGCTTAAGTATCCTTACGGGGTACCAAATCTACAACTGTCCTTTATTACATGACGTGCTGTGCCTTTTATTAAACAGCAATTTACGAGATGTCCCTGCTTTCAGCAGAGTGAGAGAAAATGAGGGATTTGGAATCAAAACCTAAAACTAATTTCTGTTGGAAAGAAATTCCAAAATCATTACAGATCACATTTATCTGCAACACATTGACTAACTTCAATTGTTGTATTGCTCTAGACTTGAAACTCAGCTTTAATCCGTTAACTTAAAAAAATTAAAAAGCCTAAAGGTCCACCCCTAATGTTCGTACAATTATTTAGCTACAAAATTCAATCATTACTTTATTAAGAACTAAGGGGTTACTTCTTTTGTAGTTTGACGCTTGGCTTTCCGCAATGTTGGGGAAAAAAACTTCAAGAGCCTTGGTTGGGTTTTGACTTTGTCTTCAATAACAGAATTATTTTTTCCAGTTTTCTCCTTCGAATCAGGAATGCTCATTTGCAAGGCTTCAATTCGGTATCTTATTGCTTCACATTCTGTATGGTCGTCACCAAAGACCTGAATCAGTGATGCGAGTAATCGTTGATACATTCTCAACCCTTTGTCATTATTTCCAAGGTTTTGGTTTGATTCCGCGAGATTTTCCATAGTGCTGCGCACAGATTCGTGAGTATCTTGAAGAAACATTTGTTGTGTTGACAAAATGGATTCAAGGAGAGTGATAGCACCTCCATGGTCCTTGGCATGCATTTTCATCTGGGCAAGATTGGAATTAATGATGGAAATATTGAGATTAGCAGCATACCTTTCGCCATGTGATCTGCCATAAAGCGAAAGGCTCAAAACAGATTGTTGAACGCTTAATGATTGATCAAAAAGTTCCAGAGCTGCTTCTGGCTCTCCTGCAATAAAGTGTATACACCCTAGATTATTTAAAATCTCAGAGGTTCGCATTAAATCAGCCGTGTCCTTACTGATTCGCTTCGATGACTCTAGACAAATTTCAAGTGCATTTCGAGCCCTTGTTCTGTGACCCAAGGCAAACAAACAGATACCAATTTTTATTTTTGTTTCCAATGCTTCAGAATTAAGGCTTCCATCAGGGGACTTTCGGCTCTCTGCTGCTTTTTCGAAGGAGGATAAGGCTTTGTTGAAATCCTTTTTGAGAAGATGTATTAAACCAATATTATGCATGATATTACCAATGTAGGTTTGCATTCTGTATTCAACTTTTCTATCTATTTCATTTTCGTTCCAGAGTCTCGATTTGAATGCTTCCCTGTATGCATACAAAATATCGTCGTATAATTCCAGCGCATCTTCGAATTCATCATGGCGCAAATGCTCAAGGGCATCACATTCGAGTTCCTTGATCTGATTGAGGGCTCCAATAACATGCATGTTATCAACATCTACCGGAAGGACATTTCGACGTCTTGAAGGATTTCCTGAAATCCCCATTGATGCTTCAGTTGAAGCGTGAAATAATAAATTCCTCCTCATGATTCGATTTCTCCATATCGCATTTCCTACTTGGTTAAAACCATGGAGAGTGGTCGCATCTCTATCTTTACCAAGTAATAAGGATATCAAAACATCGCCTTTGCAGATACCGTTCTCGTCATCAAGACTATTTACCAAGAAAGGTGCTTTATTCGATTGTATTTCAGTACCTAAACTAGCGATTGAAACAATATCTGACATGATTTCGAGGCCTTCCCGACCAGAAACATCCGTCAAGACAGAATTCTGTTTTTCAATAACATTAACTGGGATGTTTGATGAAATTTGGATTTGATTCTCGTTCGTTGAATTTTCTGTGTTCAAAAGAGTGGATGATGGTTCATCAATTGTCTTCGCCTCAGAGGAAAGTGGAGATACTACTGGTTGAAACGCTCCACAAGAATCTTCAACCACATCAGGTGGAACGTCATCCACACTAATTGCATTCTCTTGATTATCCTTTGGATATGAAGTACTATTTCTACCACACATTTCGTCGCACTCAGGCATTTTATCCAATTTTAGGTCTGATTGGAACGTTTCTCTGGTATTTAAGTTAGAGGAGTTAATTTGTGATATTGATGCTTCAGGAATATGGGATTGAATGATTGAAGGCGATACAGAATCCAACTTGGAACCTGTAGAATCAGTATTAAGTACAGTCGGTTCTTCCGACCCATTGTCAATTCCAATATCTTCATCTTTCGGCACTAATTTACCATCGATCATAGGAGCTGATGTCTTCTCCATAGTTATGTTGACGCCTGTATTACAAGAAACTTCTACTAACTTGCCTCCACCATCGATTGCATCTGAATCGGTGCCTTCATGCTTGCCCCCTGCAGCCAGATTTTCTTGGCTCTCAGCGGGGTTTGGATTTGCTGATTCATTTTTGTTATGAACAGCGCTTGTAGCACTCATTAAATCAGAAGATTTAGAATCCATTAATCCATCGTCAAAAGCTTTGGTTGAGTATACTTGCACCATGGACTTGTCAGCGACATTTTCAGTATTCTGAGCCTCGTCAAAATTTCTCTCTTTCTTCTCAGTACTTTCTTTCATGGTAGCAATTGTAGAAGGCGACACTGGATCTTTTTCAACTACGGACACATCTTTGATCAGATTTTCATTCGAAATTTCTTCTTCCTTATTTTCTTTTGAAATATCCTCATTTTCGACAGGTATACAATGATTATTTTCGATTCCAGAGGGAGTAGATGAGAGCGAAAGACGTCCAACTGTATCAGTTTTTGTCGCAACATCTTCATTGGCACTTTCATTAGAAGTGCTTGATTCCTTAATAGAGCTTTCGTTCTCTCCATCTCTTTCCAGCGTTGATTGATCATCACTTTCTACTATGATGATTTTCTTTTCATCGCCAGGTGACTCTTCGCCGTCATTGCGAATAAAGGTCATGTCTTTAGACGACTTTGCGCTTTCTTTTTTTGTCACCATAGGAATATGGACGGGGACGACGCGATTGACACAATAGTTTACCTTACGTTTTTCTGCCATAGATTTTGCTTCAAAACTCGGACCGTGACTTGGAGAGAGCTTACTGCTTGACTCATTCTTCATACTCTCTAGGTGAGTTTTGGTTATAGCCTTCACTTTGGCTTCGCGTTCCTTTCTTGCAAGTTCCTTTTCCACCTTCAATTCTATTGGTATCGTTGCCACAGGTAGAGACTCCAGCTGATTCGTCGCCTCGGAATGATTTGGAGATTCGGGTACATGATCATCGGTTACCACTACGGTGTCATAATTTTTGACTTCAAGCGAAGTAGCAGTATCATCATGACGTACTTCAGAATCTAGAGCTTGCGACACTTCTGTGACTTTATTTTCTCCAAGCTTATCTTTCGATTTCCCCATTAACATTTTCTCTACAGCAGCACCCGCAGCTTCCACGGATGCGATACTTGCTGCTGCCAAGGAAGAAGCAGCAATTTTTGAAAAGAAAGCAGCATCACGAAGAACTTCAGAAATAGATACATTCTCTTGGGCTTTCTCAGAGAGTTCAAGATCTCTGGATACTACTTCTTGCAACTTTCCAATATTAGAGCCCAGTTTGTCAGTTTTGCTCGTAATGGATGTATTTCCTTGAAGCTGTACTTTCTTTAACGCAGCCTCTTCCATCTCTTGTCTCAACGATGGTAAGCAAATCGATTCCATTTCAATATTCCCATCCCCTACTTCGGTAGTCAAAACACTATTTGCTGAATGTTCTTTACTTGGAATTGATTTGTGTTCAATTACTGTTGAAAGGCCAGACTTTGACTTTGACGAATCTTTTTCTTGAGACTTATGAGCGTATTTCAACCCTTTCTTTTCCAAATCTGAATCAGAGCTTCTGGCCTGAACAATAGCGTCCTCGAACTCATCCATTTCTGCTAGAATATTACGTTTGGTCGATGTCATCATTATTTCATCGTCAGGTGCATCGGTCTCCAAAAAATCTGGCCTCGAAATTTCTCTTAGTGATCCTGATGACTTTTTGCTGCTGACAGATTTTTTTGTTGTACCCATCGAGACCTCGTCATCGGGAACATCTAAGCTACTAACAGATGGAGAATAACTTTCTCCCTTTAAGATTCGCAGCGTCCTTTCTGTCGACGAGTAGTCAACCTTGGGGACCCTCATGGATGTCTCGCCATAACCAGAGTTTGATTTCTTCATGAAACCTTTCTTTTTCTTTTTAGTACTTTCTTCTTTGATTGGAGTCACCATCATTGGTGTGGGGCTGGTAAGATGAGAAGGAAGTTTAAAATATGTAGGATTTCGTGAGGATGGAGGAATGAGCTGGCGCGAAACTTTAGGTGGTTTCTTGATCAGCGCATCACTGTCATTCTCTGAGTCCGAAAAGGCATTTTTTGTATTGCGGGAATCATGTGTTGGCGTGTTTGGTGTCGAAGATAATGGTGATGGCGGTGCAAGATTGTTCATCATCTGCACTACCTCGGGTGGATGAATAGAGTAATAGTTGTTAGCCATCTCAGCTTTGAATGTTTTGCCCGCAAACACCAGTCGAGGTGTGAAATATCCTTCCGTTGAAATCTTAGTTGAATTCTCAGGATCGAAATTGAATTTTTTAATAAAAGAAAGTTATGCATTTCAACAATTGCGTATTCAAAACTTGGAGCACCGCATGAAGTTAATTTTACGTTATGAATATTTCCACGGATCAAATACGATTTCTTTTTCGTCAGCATTGGCTTTACACATGTTTGTAAGATTCATTCGAACTGAATACTTAAATGTATTTCAAACACATGTATATCTAAAATTGTGCCTGACAAAATTGACACCTATGTCGATTCCTGTGTTCTAAATTCAATTCTACTCTATCAAGATCAAACATTTAAATCAATGGATAGCTGTCCCTGATAAATATGTCAATTTATAGTCTAAGCTAAGTGCTCCCACCAAAATAAACATCATAAATCTTATCAAGAGAGAGACTTGCAGAAGAAAGATCTACCACAAATAGGCGTGAAGAAAACACAAAATCAAATCAGTGTCATGTTCATGCTCCTAACGAGGAATGCTTGTGGGAAGCATACCTGAACTGTCGTATCCCTATAATCGCGCTACAAAAACAAATGTAAAAGCTTCATAATAACTCTAGTTTTAACTTGACTTAATCGTAAAACAAATACAATTCAAGGCGGAATAAATTAAAGACAGCATTTGTCAGAATGTACAGAACAAATCACGATATTACTAGGAGGCTTTCATTAAATGTGATACTAGAATCCTTTTAAATGGCTCAAATCTTTTCCACCGTAATTTTCTTCTCATGAGGAACTTTTCCACTTCTATGCATTTGAGAATGATAGCAACCTCAAGGCTGGATTTTGCTCAGTGCTACATCAGGTAACTACGAAAACACAATTCATTTAAAAGAATTACTGTATTCTTTCATGATTGTATGTTTTTAGACACCTTGTGTCCGAACACTTCCTTAATTATGCATCTGACAACAAAGTAAACTTTGAGTGTTGAGCAAAAGGCAAAGGTAAAGTAGAGTTAAGAGTTTTTTTTATTGAAAACAGTTTACGTAAAGAACATTTAAGATGGTGGATAGAATTGAATGTTGAATTAATTGAAGTAGGATTTTGGGCAAAAATGGTGATGGTGAGAATTAGTTATTTGGTCTTAAAAAGGCTCCAAAAGAGTGACTATTGGGATTGCCGTACCAAAACTTTGAGCCTGCCTCAGCTACTTGAGAGATCATTCCATTCTCAATTTGTGATTAACTATCATGTGAAGTTAATTTTGACCTATGAAGCATTGTACATTAATACGCTAAACATGAAATGAAAATTTAAAAAGCTTACACTCTTAGTTTGTTAGATCTGTTTGTCCAAGGAGTGGGTGTCTTCATTTACGTTAAACGAATACATCCCATAGCCAGTAAGTTGACTGAGAATTGCTTCACACTTAATTGCCTTTAAAACTCCCTCAACATGTTCACTATAATCGACTGGTAGCCAGTTTCTCGTTGATAAACTGGCAGTGTGATCATGTTGTTGGTTAGCTAACAACTTTCCAATTTTCAGACACGTTCTAGTTTTTCTCCTCTTTCTTTTCATTAAATTTTATCTCAAGTGTAATTTTGTAATTATGATAATTGGGATGCAAAGAATGACATATCTATATGCTTCAGTTTGTTTTTCGGACGGCTACTGGCCACGATAGCTTCTGATCAAGTTATCTGATTCCATCATTGTACTTTTCAAAACATTTTCCCAAACGTCCTATCCTTTATTTTGCGCAAGCTGGCAATCTAAGTTTATTCATTTTGTGCAAGTGTAAGTCTGATTTCTGGTAAAGACCCAAGCTCTCTAGTTTACCTAAATTTAAATGTCAAGAAGGATTTCCAAAAGAGTTGACTTCGAGGATTTTGTTGAAAGTATTAATCATATTGGATATTTGTTAAAAATTAGTGGTATGTATACGATATAGTATGAAAGAAGAGAAAAATGCGAAGATTCAATTGTTAGAATCGTAGCTAAGACGAACTAGTAAGACAGCTAATTGAAGTGTTATTTCGATCCTCAAGAATACCTTTTTTCTAAGGGTGTCAGATGTATCGTTAGAGTAGAAGATGATCTCAGGTGGCTTACCAACAAATCGGAGCGCTGACCTTGAGTTTGCAAATATGCAATAACTCTTCCTATTATGGCAGACTTAACCTGGAAGTTAAAAGTAGAAATAAGATGTAGAGATTAAAAACGAGGAATTATAGAATTAATAGATTAGGTTTTAATCTCATACTTTTAGGTGAAGCTTTGAGGAGAAGGTTTTAC
>CAAAJI010000028.1:140709-184463 GCA_900642245.1 Fragilaria radians
TTTTCGTACAACTCCGATTTAGGTTGTTTGGGGTTCCTCCTGAGTTTCACTTTCATTGGAGCTAAAACACCTTCTGTTGAGTTGGGTTCAGGAAACAGGGGAATCGGAGCCTTGTGTTTTGGGTTGTCCGTCACTCTCGCCTCAAAATCGCCCGATTTCCGTGGGACCAACTTCAACATCATTGTAGTTTGCTGTTAAACCAAAGAAAATATCAATGAAACCGGAAGAAAGAGAAAAATTCGTCGCTTGTTCGCTTTCTGAACTGCTTTAGCGTTTGTGGATGGAAGGGTTGCAATTGGGAGTACTTGTTCAAGTCGTCGACGTAGTTTCGTCAGGTCGGAAGAAGATTCCTCAAGTATTTATTAATATAATGACTTAACCTGGGAGTTAAAAGTAGAAATAAGATGTAGAGATTAAAAACGAGGAATTATAGAATTAATAGATTAGGTTTTAATCTCATACTTTTAGGTGAAGCTTTGAGGAGAAGGTTTCACTTGAAGCTTTCAGGAGAAAGCTTATTTACTTAGGACAGACTTTCCTGAGTAGACTTTCAGGAGAAGCCTTCCTGTGCCAGACTTTCATGAGAAGAGCTCTTACTCAGTCTTGGCACCTTTGGTCTAGGGTGACATTCTACGTCACCTCACGACAATGGCATTATTCGGCTTTTGTCAAACGGAATGTTTGAAACCAGTCAGTAATCTGTGCCATTTAGCATCCTCTGAATCTCAGAGACCTGTTTGCTTTAGAAGTTTGTTGATTGGTAATCCATAAGCTATTCATTTGGTTCCAAAATTGCCTTTTCGATCGTCAAATAACCTCAAAGTAATGTGCAACAATAGCAATTTATGAAGCCTTTCAAAGATACCTGTACAAATTCCACGACATTTTGAGCTCATACTCGTTTACACAAATATGCATACCCACATAACGAAACGTCCTAAAACATCAAGATTAGCCACGAAGAATCTTCAGCAACATCACAAGGAGCACAGGTTATCAAGAAAGAAGGTCAGATAAAAGGAGTAAAATCTGTCTTTAAGTCAAAGCTCTGTGGATCCTTTTACGCCCTACTTGAAGCGCGGAATGGGTTAGGGGTTTGTGGTAATTTGATTATTATTTTGAACTGTCACGATGCAAGAGCTAAGCGCCACAAACCAGAGTTCTGAGAATCCCATTTATATCATCTGCTTTGTTATCATAAATGTGTACCAAATATTTTAAGGATTTAACATATAAATGGGCACCAAAGCCACAAAAAAGCAGATATCTGTGCTATAAGTTGTTCAAAGAGTTTATACAAAATGTAAATTATAATCCAATAAAGTTATTTTTACATTTGATCTCTTGAGAACTTTCCATTGACCACACTGACCACTTAGTCTCTGTAACTTACATGCTTGATTCAACACTTAGCCTATAGGCTTATGTGATCTTAGAATAATGACTTAGATTCATGAATTATGGACCAATAGACTCCCCTTTGATACTAGGAATCTGTAGTTATTCCTACCGTGTTAATATGTTGGTCCTGAAAAGATTTTAAATGCTCTTCTTCATTTATAAGCAATATCAAGTAATTCATTTAAGACTATGTCTTAATTGAATTTGTGGACAATATAAAAAGAGCAGTTAATTATGTAACTTATTCTAGATTTAGATGAGTGAACATAAGAATATTGTTTGTATTATTATTTACTATGTACTAACAATAACTCGGACGTTTCCAGTATCAGTACAACCACACATCTCTTAGCCTTAGTAACCTGTTGTAGTATTGCTAGACTGTAATGCTTACAACCTATAGTGTTAGGTATTATCTTAACAAACTTAACTCAAAGGAATGTCAATCTGCAGTTTTGAAGGCACTAAAAAACCGGTTTCAATACCTTAATGAGCAATCGGGAAATTCCTTTGAAGCAAGTTATAAGGATGAGACAAGGAAAAAAATGAAAAAATTTATATTAATTTTGTGGTCCTTAAAAAACAGTTCCTGTGATCATTATCATGTTTATTCATCAGATTGTGCCAACTCTACCACATAGGAGACAACTTTAGCTCGTAAATTTGGATATTGTGAATGAGGGAGAGAAAGTTAAGAATTACACTAACACATGGTGACCTTTTAGCGGTGATACCCGGGATTAGAAATAGCTATTTTTCCAAATAATTAATTGCTTTTGATGTAAAGACAAATTTGTCACAAAAAGAAAGGAAAACATGTGTCTTTCCTATTCTAATAGAGTTTTATCATGTCAGTGCTATCAGATTATTGAATATTTCAGGAAAGAGAGAAGAATTGTCAACATGGATTGATAAGGTCTTAGCTAAGGAATGAATATCTGCAATCAAGGAACTAAGCTTATAATGCCAAAGACAAAAGAATAGATGAAGGAAAAAAATATGAAAGATCTTAAATTTAGATAAATTGGAACTCACGGAATTGTTACTATTCATCACCTTGGAAACTAATAATAGTAAAGTGGTTTGAATCACTTTTTCAATTTCCTTTTCGACTTTTCTTCACGGGATTATTGGTCCCATCTGATGTATTAAATTTGATCATTTAAATTTCACACACGTATGATTAAAGTATAGCAGCGAATCGTCCGTACCTCATTGAAAAATGGTAAATTCTTGTTTTTCATACACTAAGAAACTACTAGAATTACTTTTATTAATGATACACTTGTAACAGCAACATGATAAACAATTTCAGTTCGATCCAAAATCGTATGATATAGTTGGTTCATGCACTTTGAAGGAACGGATCCTTCTTACACGTAGGACATCCACTTGTGTAACATTCGGCATCGGAGTTCCAACCAGATAACCATCGATCAATGCAACCAATATGAAAACTGTGATGACAGGGGAGGATTCGGAGTTGATCTCCATCTTGGAAGACATCCAAACATATGACGCATAAATGTTGTTGATAATTACAAGGGATGATTTCTTCTCCAGAGGGCGTAACAAGCAGCCAACTAGATTCCGTTTCCATACCAACATTTGTTTCCATATTCGCACGGTAGGTAATGGTGGGGAGCAAATAGATCGACTTGACATCCAAATGTCTAGATGCATGTCTCGCCATACGGCTAACATCCATCTGTGTTATGATGAAGTCAAGGCGATCTTCGTCATCAAATAGACACGTGTCTAAGGAAGGCACATTTGTTTGGATAAATGAACTTGTAATAGACTCTATGAGGTGACTAAAGTAGCCTAGATAAGTTCTCTGATTCTTCGTACCAAAATTAATAGCACTGTTTAAACGTGTGAGTGTAGTGTTTGACAAAGTACCATGTTCATTCTCGGTTTGGAGCGAAGGTGCATGCTCCTCATTACAAGAATGATATTCAACAGACCATCGATGATTTTGACTATAATACTTCTGTGGGAAGAGTAGCCCTGTAGCAATTCGTGAAAGAAGCTGGAGTGTGACAGATCCACTCTCCGCCGATGACATGATGAATGCCTGTGGAATGGGTGCCCTTCCTAACCATTGCGGAGTTTGTGTCCACAAAGCTGAGACTTTAGAATCGAAGTCGGCAGTGTTCATAATTCGAAATGGAATATTAAAAAAAGTATCTTCTTTATGAGTTGATTGAGACTATCGCGCACGTGACAACTTCTGCTGAAAGTTGTCAAAGCATACGTCGGTTTGAAACTCGCTTGAAATTTGTTCGAAAGAATCCGTGACATCAGGGAATGTCGATGAAAAATGTTTTGTAAACGCCCGAGTGTAACCCGTAGCTGGTCATAACGCGTATCTAGTACGAATCCACATTCGACTAGTACTCGGTCCTTCTGGATACAATACAATTTTGTGGGGGGGGGAGGGGGTTTCTTTCTCTCATGTCACTCTATTTTGAGAAGGCGATGATGAATCCCTGTAGTTTGTTCAGCAAAAGGGCATTGATAGGAATTAGCCTCTTTAGGTCAAATCGTTGGGTAAAGGCATCACCGTATCAAGAACATAAGCACACACTATTAGCATTTTATACGACTTCAGCAGGCTCAATATCTCAAGCTGCTATTTGTAGACTTTGCGATGTTCTTGATTCTGTGAGGGACAATTCTGTGTCATTGGGATCTCGACACGAATCTTCGATTGTGTCTACTTCTTCTTCCTCTTTCAATAGTCTGGCCAAACGATTAAGCTTTGATTACGAATTACTACCGACGCTTGAAATGAAACAAAACGCACATCAGAAACGAGGTCGGATTCTTGAATTGTTGGTATCCGATTTTGGAACTTGTCATGAATCTATAATAGACGCTGCAAAGAATTATACTACTCATGCGAGCGACACAGAATTACCATTTCAAAGGTCACAGCTTTTAAAACGGTTACAAGATGCATGTACCCCACAATATGAAAGACTCTTCCACATTGTATTGGCAGAAGATGCTCGGAAGGGAATTCAGTTTCTTGTACAGTTACGAGAAGACTTACTGAATTTCATCAAAATACAAAGTGCTGATGGCAATGAAAGTCTCGTGGCCAATTTGAAGCTGATGGATGCCTCTCTGCGATCCCTCTTGGCTTTCTGGTTCAGCTCTGAAACTCTAGAAATTAGAAGAATAACATACCAATTTACATCAGCTGCCATCATCGAAACTATTGCTGTGAAGGAAGCTGTTCATCCAGTACGAAGCTTAGATGACCTTCGTACACGTCTTGGACCAGACAAACGCGTGTTTTGTGCCTTTCACCCGCTGTGGCCAGAAGAACCTTTGGTCTTTGTACATGTGGCCCTACGCCATTCCATTCCTTCAGCTATGGCTCAAGTCTTGACAAGCCAAACCAATATAGATCTCTTTACTGTCGCAACAATGTATTCCATCAGCGCTACACAGTCTGGGCTTAGCGGTATCGATTTGGGCCACTCATTACTCCAGAAGGCCATGACACTTCTTCGACAGGAAATTCCATCACTTTCAACATTTGTCACATTATCTCCCATTCCTGGATTTCGTAATTGGATGAAAGAAAAGTTGTTATCCCTCCAACGCGGAGGGAAGTTTTTAGACTCCTCATTCCTCTCCGAACAAGATTTGAAGCTATTGTGTACATCATTCGAGTGTTCTACAAAGGAAGATGCTCTGGATTCTCTTTCTAAAGGTCTCGAAGACCCTTGGAAATTGATGGACTCAGAAGCAGCTGAAAATCTTAGGCCTCTTTTCCTTAAATTGGCAACGCGGTACCTGGTAATGGAGAAACACCGTCGGAAGCCATTGGATGGCGTGGCTCGATTTCATATTCAAAACGGAGCAGAGCTCATTCGGCTGAATTACAAAGCGGATCTTTCTCGCAAGGGAATCCACAACAGCCTTGGAATGATGGTCAATTATCAATATCCCCTTGAAAGAGTTGAACAGAACAGGCTTAGACATGCAGATGAATTCTCTATGCCTGTTCACGATGATGTCCTACAATACATGCATGTTCCTTGAGGCTGATAATTCTTCCTTTTTATATAAAGATACCAAGGAAACGTGTCGATGCCAATTTATGACACGTTAAAATGGGCATTTTCTCCTAGTAGTTGTATATCTATTATTTACTCAAGGAGCGCTATGTGAATGTATCCACATGCTGACACCTTGGGTTGCTATGAAATCTAAATAGAATTCCATTGAGGCATAGCAGCGTAGCAGCGAAAGCTTTTTCTAGTATTCAAGAAAAATTCGTAACAAAATCATCTATCTGCACCTTATTCATCAGAATCCGATTTTATTCAAGATAATACTATCTAAGATCCAGTGACGCAACTTTTACCTTTCAATATGAGGGGAAGTATTGCAGAATAATTTTCAATGTCAGGACGCTTTTATATTCCTTTATCTCAGCTTTGGAAGTCATTACTTTTACTATGCCTTCCCTAGAGAGATCAATATCATTTGTAGCTTATGCCTTTAGCAATCCAAATCAAAATCATGAGTCATAAATTCCATTCCTAGTTCATCTCGTTAAGGCTATATCATTATTCCATCCCTTTACCCTTACTTGTTTGTGATACAGCTCCTTATGCACTTCCCACTTCGGAAGCCGCTGCAGTAGTATCTAATGACATGAGCATTCGTTGCTGCATTTGTTGTTCGACTGCCTGTTGTACCGCTTGAGCCCATCCTGGAATTCCAGGCTTTTCTGGATACAGGATGCATGATTCAGGAAATTGAAATTTTCGACAAGCTTGAGCACTAGTCTCTCCTATGCAAGCTGCGAACAAGGTAGGACTATCATTAACTTCATCAACATTCTGAGGAGAAGGAGTCCACTGGGTGTTGAGACGCCATGCCTCAACAGCAGAGGGACTTCCGAAGCAAACTATATTCGTTTGTTTAGCCCATTGTTGCTCTTGATCTGTCCATTGCGCTGTGGTGGTATCGTAGGTATTCAATCGTGTCACTTGGAATCCTCGTGCTTGGAATCCCTCCGCAAGTGTCGATGCTGCACGTGCCGATGCAGGATAGAGCAATGTAGTAATTTTGTTTGGACCATCAACGTTCCGAGGTGGGAGTTCTGCCACGAGAGTTTCCGCTGTTGCCTTGGAGGGACAAAAATGTACGGGAATTCCGTGTCGTTCCAGAGTCTGTTGCGTTGCAGCACCGACAGCTGCCACCAAGGGCAAGGTAGTGGTGGTCTCCTCCTGTAACGAATCCCAAGCAGTCGCCAGAACACGAGCCGCTTCTGGTGATGTCACAGCAACATAATCGAAGCATCCTGTCTGTAATGTTTCTCGTAGTTTGGGTAAATCTTCTCCGTCGGCATGAGCAATACAAGGAATTTCAAGGAGCTGAATTCTAGGAGAATCTGGAGGACAATCGTTCAGATTTAAGATTCGATTCAACTCCTTTCTTAATTTTTCATTGTTTCCCTTCTCCCGAGTCAAAGCAATCGTAATTGTTGGAGTGGAAGACGTTTGGGTATCAACGACGGAACACAGAGAGGTTGCTGTTCTCTTATCAGCGTCCTGTCCTACTCTAAATCCTTTGGAAGTAACAGAATGAGTCAAATGGAAAGCGCAGATTGTTGGCAACCAAAGTCCCAAAGCTAGTATCCCATAGGTGAGTAAATCTTTAAGTTTCAAGCTATTCATCATCTTTTCGATTTGGTGATATAATTTTGAAATTGTTATGCACCCAAAGATTTGAATTCAACGTGATGGCTGGAGGTAGGGAAAATTATTGATTCCCATTTCAAAACGGGTACTACTACTAGTCCACTGGAAACACAAAAAATATTGGGGTTGTCATTAGTCGTACTGTCACTCTAAATGGTTGTGACGTAAATACATTCAATGAGTCACAACACTTTGGCTTCGAAATTGATCCTCGAAATCGCAAGTAATGAGGGCTCGTTATTCAGGAAAAACTTCTTTTGGTTTCTCAATCAAGTTCTCTTTGTGGTGTTACATTTTACTTTCCATAAACTTTATTTCGACCAAAGCAATTCATCCAATCCACATACTAAGATCCAAGATGGGAGCTACAATATCCGTTTCACAATGGTATGTCTATGGAAAGAAACATTTCACAAAGTAAGTTCACGACTGCCAAGGAAAAAAAACTAGAATAGATCCTTCCCTGTCTTCCTTCTTTTGGAAATAGTCTTCTGATTTGTTCTTCACATCGTAAACGAATTGCATATATTTAGAACAGGATATGAACGACATGTGAAGGCGTACACATCTCCTGTTCAATCGTCATCGTCGATTATTAGAGGGGCACAAGGTGCAGATGGGGTGGATATGAGTGGCAAAGTTGTCGTTATTACAGGGTAAGTGAACGATTGTATTGTGACTACAACTAAGTCATACCAATCTAATGTATCGTATTTTTGTACGGCATGTTCTTTGACAATGCAAAATAATTGTGTACATGTTCATTCAATAACATCATGAACACCTACATAATCATGTTTCAACGACATGTATAAATTTGAAATCGAAATTTGTCCTCAGTGCCAACTCCGGTTTGGGGAAGGAACTTGCCACATACGCTGCAGCAAAGGGTGCATCGTTGTACATGATATGTCGGTCGGCAGAGCGTGGAGAGGCAGCTCGAAATGAAATTGTCTCCTTAACACAGAATGATAAGGTCCGTCTGTTATTAGCTGACGTGGGTGAACTAGAACAAGTACGATCCGTAGTCAAGCAATTGCAAGAACAAGAACCCAAGGTGGATTGTCTTGTATGTAATGCAGGAGTATTACTGAACAATAGAACGGAAACGAAGGAGGGACAAGAGGCGACCTATGCATCGCATTTCTTGGGAGGATCGTACCTATTGTCACAATTGTTGTTACCACAATTAAAGGCTAGCGCAACTGAGGATGCGGATAAAAAAGAAACAAACGATAAACCTCGTGTTATTTTTGTTACATCCGGTGGGATGCTGATTACGAAATTACCATCGTGGGATATGCTCACCAGTAGTTCCGAGGAGGCAAAGGCAAAATACGATGGAAATTATGCCTACGGCTACGCCAAACGTGGACAAGTTTTGTTGGCCGAACGCCTTGCACAGGATGAACCGCAGATTACTTGGATTACGGCACATCCAGGTTGGTCCGGAACTAACGCTGTGGATGAGGCATTTGGTGATAACAAAAAGTACTTAGAACCACTAAGAAGTACATGGGAGGGAGCTGAGGGTATCTCATGGTTGATGCATGCTGACACATTAGTGAATGGGGCCCTCTATTTGGACCGTGTTATCCAAAAGAAGCATATTGCTGGGCCCTTTATGAGTGAGGGCACCTACACAAAGAATAAGCCGTCAGAGGTGGATGAAATGATGGAGAATCTTAAAAAAGATGCAGGTCTTTAACCTTGTACGAAACTTTATTTCCAGCTCTAAATTAGCAGCAATAAAATAATATTAGTTGTTTTTGTTTACTAACGATTCGTAGCGCAATTTTCTTTCCCGATTGAAAAAAAACATCGCTTATTCGTCATCATCATCATCGTCATCCTCGTTATCATCGTCATCTTTTGAGTCATCTTCTGTATCATCCTCATCCGACGATTTGGGTGAGTCTGGAATATCCGACGCGTCAGTGCTTACAATATCAAGGTAAGACAAAGAATACAGTGAGGGATACAATTCACATAGGCATGTTTTGCAAAAAATTACACCAATATAATTGCATACCTATAATCGTCACCATATCGCTTCTTTAATTCTCGGTTCAAGTTGCGTTTCAACACAAAGGAAATCCCTCCCAAGACTGAGACAATAGAAATGAAGGACCCCGCAAATGCCGTGACAGCAAGAACGACTTGCGCAATGCCTTCAGAAATTCCAAATCGAGAGGTTAAAAATTGAGAGGCTTTGAGGAGAGACCCAATGATGGGATTTCCAGAGGTAGAACGTTGACGTCCCACTGCACTTCCCACCACTACAGAATTCTTTCCCAACACCGACGATGTAATATCCAAAACACGACTTGGATAGGAGCTAGCTCCACTACTTTGAATGGAATCTTCATAAGCTTCCCGGTATGCCGACTCGACCGGATCGTACACATCATCATCAAACATGTGATCCTTGACATATCGATCAATCATCTGATCCAATGAAGAGGATGGTAACAACTGAAAATCTTTAAAATTCCAAGTTCTTTTTGTGGATGTAATTGGTATAGAAGACGAGGAAGTAGCACTCGTCGAGGCATATGCCGGACGGGTTGGAAAGGAGAAGAAAGTTACAGACCAAAGGAATACAAACACGACTAATGTCGATGTCAATCTTGGAATCTTTGAAATCCAACGTTGAAAATGAAACACTCTTGGAACTTGATTATGATTTTGTCGATATTGTTGATTTGAAATGACATTCTCCGTTTGCTCCACTTGAGGTTTACTGTTTCCTGGCAAAACCTTCCATCGATTCCGTTGAGATGTTCTTCCTCCAAACAAACCCTTGATTGATGGGCAAAACTTACTACTCATGGATAACGATGGCTTCATCAATGATGATTTCATGACCAAAAATCCAGGTCTTTGATTCGGTTGCGTTATGGAAAATGCACTAACACCAGACAAAATGGATGGTGCCAACTGGATTCCCAAAGTAGTCCATGTTAATAAACAAGACATCAACTTTACAATCAAAAGCTTTGATCGGTACATTATCATTCAACAGTTTTTCTCTTTAAATCTCTGCGAAAGATTGATATTGTGTTTCTTGGAATGGCGAAGAAATCAAGAGGGTGACAGGATAAGGAAAGTGATGGGAAAGGATATCTGCCAATAAAATAATGCAGTCCACTAATCCTTCGAATCATTCCAGGTGGAGAATCCAAACTGTGACGTTTTTTGCTAACCTTATTTCTATCATGTAAACAACCCTATATTCCACAGTAGTATGGATGCCCCAAAAATTGTTTCCATGATTTGATGTTTCCACCGAAACGGTAATTGATGAATTACTTGAGGAATCCAATTCGGATACAAATTTGGAATTTATTAATTGTTTGATTTGCCATCAAATTTCCAGTGCAGTTGCTTGTTTTTCCAACTTTGTTAAAGAGAGATTCTCCTTTTCTCAATATCCTATAGCATGTTGACAAGGCTGAGATTCTGAAGAATAATCTCAATTTTAGAGAATATTTTGAATTACCAGCAAAGTCAATGTTTGTCAGCACATTGACTTAAATGTTAAATGTAGCCATAAAAAAATTAAGAATTTCCCCACAGAAATATAACGTAACTTAGATCAATTTCAAGATTGAAGGTGTAAGTAATAGGTTTGAATGAAGGTTCATAAAAGGACACGGTCAATGAAATTAGATCTTATACTTTCCAATCTGCTCATAGATACTCAACCATTAATTAAACTTCTTTACATGAAAGTTATGATACCTAATGCTGTGCATTTGACACATTGGCTTATTCCTTGAGTATACCCTTGAGATGGTCGCCAACATTCGACCATATTCTCACAATGATTACTGACTGCAATAGTTTTTTTATTGAATCAGCAAAACATATTTGGATTAAAAAATAAATCAATATATGATCAGATTTTTAAAAGTACCTAATGAGCAGCTATGCCTTTTGTGAATCAAGCAATCTTTCTACCGATAACAGATGCTCCTATTGCATGAAAAAAATTCTAATGCATTAATATCGTTACAATCATTATCCAACACTCCAGTGTTTTATGTAATAGTTTATCTGGTCGTTCGGATCGCATTGTAAAGATAGTACATCCGCACTCAAGTTCATCGCCCAATCAAACAAGATCATCTAAAATAATTTTTAACTCCTATATCATGACTATAGAATAAGGATATGCCGTTGCATCTTACAGTGTGTTAGATAAAATGTCCGAAGCACTGCCACTCACTGCTGCAACAACTGTATCGGATGGGATCGCATCCAGTAGTGCCTCCGTCGTCGTCCTGGTTAAATCTGTCACCATGGAAACAGAACTACTACTGGAGGTAGTAATATCAATTACATCTGTGGCGGCATTATTCAACTTTGGTAAAAAGGGTAAATAGTCTGAAATGTGAATTTTGGACCATTCACCCGATTCAAATTTGGGATCGAGGTAGGTACGCTTGAGGGCTGGAAGAGTCGCCCCAATTCCCAGCCAAACCGCATAGGTACCAATTGTCCCTAATTGATTTTCGGATCCGGATGCTTCATTCCGTTGTGCGATTTCGTCCTTATTCTTTTCGTAAAACAAAAGTCTCTGGAGAACCTCAGCATCCATTAGAAGTGCGTTAACTTGATCCTCTGCCTCTATACGAGATGTCAGTGAAATATCTGTCTGAACTCGATTTACTAAATCATCTTTTCTAAAATCAACCGAAAAAAGCAATTTGAATGAATAATGTGAGTTTGTCAGATTTTGCTTCGATGACCAGTACAATTATTACAACAAAACGTACGTTCCAACCCATTTAATTAAATCGTTTATATCCACGCCAAGTGCCAAGTCTTCCGGGCCTGAAAGTCCGAATTGTGTATAGGGATCGGCTTCTGTGGGTGATGGTATGGCAGTACCAAAATCATTGTTGACTGTCATCGTTTCAACGTGACAGATAGTTTCGTATTTCGAAATTTGACTTCGTCGACCTATCGGCGCAAATGCATTCGACATTGTCATGACGACTGTACATACAAGAGCTACTCTCATGGCAAATTGGTTGTTGACAATCAGTACGGATCAGAAAAGTTGTCAAGTCAACAGAAGAAATGTTTCTCCAAATTTGATGTTCAACTTGGAATCTCTCCACTTGGAAGCATCTTTTTGTACATGATTTTACAGTGTCTACTGTCGACTCAATTGTCAAGTCTAAAAAAAACAAAATTTACTTTTCAGCAAGAGTCACAAAAAATATCAAAAGAGCTTGCAGACAATAGTCCCTGCTTTTTAAGCACCAAACAAAATTCCTTTGAAGATACAACCCATACATGGAAATCCAATTGATGCAATCAAAACTGAATCATGGGTTGCTATTATTACTGAAGAGAGAATAGTAATTTCATATTTGTACATGGCTCTGCCTTCCACCTCAATATGAATGTATTCCTTGATCCAACCAAGGCATGAATCTCCATTGCATGGAGATGAATATGAATTGTAGAATATGAAATGCTAACGAGAGATCCAGAAATGTCAATGTCATCGTGCAAAGCTAGTGTGTCTCCATACCCTGCATTTCATGTATAATACAAGGGAATTCCATCGTGAGTGAGTTAATATTTCATGGATGCGACGTAAGAAAAATCAAAAGAGTGATGGGTAGATGCTACAAGAGTCTAAAGACGTTGCATTGAATACTAGTACTGAAGGAAATTATACAATTTGAGACTTTACCCTTTCTATATGTATCGAATGACATTTGCGTAGTCCTTGAAAGAACCTTATCGTAATCGAGCAGTCCCTGTTTTCTCCACTCGTTCAATCAAATTATCCACGGCCTGCGTGAACAATTCACATCGAATGGGCATTTCGAGTTCATAGAAAGGATCTTTGAGAGCACAATCTGTGTATAGGACGTATATTTCTTTTAATACTTCATCCAGTTCCGGTGTTCCTGGCTCAGCCCTTTCCATAATTGGAGAAATTTGTTGAGTTTTTCACGTCAAACCAAAAATTTCATGAGATATTCTGAAAAAAGCCTATTTTCAACATCAGCGAGACACCCAAAAAATGCAACTGAAACTTACGTAATAACGAATTTAACTCCAGTTCGTGTTTGGAAGCAACGCAGGAGCATGCCGCCTGCCTGAATTTGTTCAATCCCATCATCGGCTCCGACTAACATATTGGGATTCAACGATGAGAATAATATGGTATGAGAAACGAAAGGAACAAACACAAACCAAATGTAACGACGACCAACTTCTAGCAAAATCTCAATCCTTTCCTTTCTTTTTCCTTTCTATATTGTATCCAAAGCATAACATGTCGAAAGCATGATAAAGATATATTCCACAATGTGTAACACGTACTCGAATTTTTATTTCCCGATAATTTCAGTGGTGAGGCTTCTGCTGCAATCGCATGCAATGAATGAAATGTAGATCCAATTCGTAACCATTCATTCGTTCCTATATGAGGCGCCTTAGGTCCCAAAGGTCGATGATGAATCAAACCACCTGATTTATTCACAATAAAGAGATGGAGGAATCCCATGACTAGATATAATGATGGATGTAGGGACCCTTGCTTCTTAGGATTTCAACCAAAAGTGATTTACTTCCGGTCGTTTTGATGGTAATTCTATAAAAAACCAACAATGCCTCCATGCACGACGATGAACATTGGAACTAGTATTCAGTAAAAAGACTCCGGTAATTTGTTGTGTGACAAAAAGTTTGAAACTTGATGTTGGATGATTTCATCTTCCAAGGAAAAACATACGGATAGTGATGAGTGAAACATTGTGAAATCAATGCAAAGATTAAAAAACAGGAATTGAAGATAGCAACTTTGTATCCAAGTTGAAGGTTAATTTGTTCAGTTTTACCGTAGTAATGAAGAAAAGTGCAATGATTGAAACCAATGGAACCTCCATAATTTTGGAGAAGGAAAAGTAAATTTGTTGTCCTTGGGACCATACAACCATAGGATCAAGATTCTTACTTTCCGCCAAGGTCAAGTATGTAGAGAGAAGTATCATGACAAGTGAGAAGTGAGAGAACAAGCTTGAGAAGTATCATAGAAGTGTTGGGACATCCTTCGCTTGAAATAACCAAAACACGGCTAATGAATTGGTTTAAAACTCACTGGGAGGATGAAGGGATGTGAAATCTGCAAGTTGGCTAAGACTTATTGCAAGAACATTAAAAATTGCCGCAAAAATGTCTCAACAAACCCAGGAGATAGTCTAATGCTGGATATAAGTCACATCAGGCAGACAGGTCTGGTAAAACGCAATATGTGGACCCACCTTGTGGATCAGGCCTCCAAAATGAAGTGGAGCCTGTATACTCGAAGGAAATGTGACATGGTTAATGTAACCTTGGCGTTCATCAAGGTGTTGAAGGCAAATAATGCAGGAGTGAAGTCCCTGCATCCTGGTGAATGAAACATTGTGAAACCAACGCAAAGATCACAGGTAACGAAAAATTAGACTTGAGTGAGAGTAAAACCCAGGTGAATATAGATGTGATGGGTTTGAGGAGAAAGCTTAACTCTATGTAAAGAGTGAAAGGACTGGGAATCGATTATGGTTTGGATTACACAAAGAAAACAAGTTTGACATCAAATTGTGCAAAATTTAACTTTAAATGTAAATAAGTGTTTTATGAAGATGAGTATCTCCCCAAGAATATCACAGTGTGGACTGAAGCATAATGGACAACGAAAACTTTGGTTTTTTTCGGTGGTAGCTTCGCTAAGATCGAAAGTGCACATTTTTGATTCATTGAAGTCAATGACTTAAACCGTGTTATTATCGTCAGAGTCAGAGTCGTCGTCTATCATCTGAATTTCGGATTGAATCCTTTCTTCAGCTTCGCGTTCCGCTTCCCTAAGTAACCCATGAAATTGAACTGCACGAAGACAGCAAACAATCCAAATTAACATGGGGAGCAATATGGCTAGAAACGACTTCTCTAGAAGATCTATAGTTGTGAGCATTGGCTCAGTGGTTTCGTTATTTGTATGCCGTTCTACATCAGTTTTCTTCTCAACCCTGAAATTGAGGTAGTAATAGAAGCCATTCCATAAAATACCACACACAAGAGTGCAGATGAGATATCGGAAAGCGAGTAAGCGACTGTGTTCTGATGTGGCTTTCATCCCCAGCATTGCCACATAAAATCCAAACATGTTAAGTAATAAGTCGAAGTAATCGGAATTCCTCCAAGTTCGAGTATCGGTGTCGGTCGTGTCATCACCACTGGTTTCGTCCATGTCAGAAGGAGGGACACCAAACAAAATAGTAAACAATGCTAGAAGTTCCATGGAAGTCATGATTAAGAGGAAGAAGCTGAGTAGCTTGACATTGTTGGAAGCATCCATGTATTCCACCGAACCAAGTACTAATATTTGAGATCGCATTTCCGCTTCTTCTGGGCCCAGAATCACTTGTGATACATGAGCACCGGGATTTTCAGTAGCATCCAAATGTTCAGTACCATGGCCACCTGTGTCATCATTTGCTCTCTGTAGTATAATACGCGGCTTCGGAAATAAATGAATAATCAAGCCATCTTTATTTATTTTCGCATCAAGAAGAATCGTCTCATCACAAAGCAAATGTCCCATGAAAATAAGGCGTTGTTGCGATGGAGTAACCTTGTGTATAGCAACTCCCTCTTGCTTCAATCGTGCAACGCTCCAACTAGAATATGCAACAATGTCAAATTTATTCTGCGCAGGGTCCATTAGAATCAATTGAATCGGGCGCACATTGTCAGCATCCTTTACATCAGAATTGGGATTTTGTATCGGATGATTATGAACCCTTTCTTGCACCGTTTCTTGTTGAAGATCAGTATCCAACCTGTTGTAATTGACCCGCCTGTTTTCCGATCTTGTCATCGTGGATAAAAATGTGCAACTTTAACCTTGACTCATGGAAATCAATCCTGCAATGCCAATTGTGTTTTTGGTGTACCACATTGTACACAGCTACTGTAAGTGGTCCCGTATTTTTCTTAGCCGTTACAAGTTAACGCTTGGAACATTGGTTGAAATGGTAGCAGCAGATATTTAAGAATCACTCTAATCGTAGTTATTGACTAGCTTATAGAATGTTTGATTTCGTTTGACCATTATGATGAATGACAACACCTATTTCTCACTAGCGCTTTACTAAGCAGTGTCCATTTTGCAACGAGTGACCTCTATAGCTATCATAACTAGCACACTTGTTCAGATGATACTGTACCTGAGAAAATTGACTATCATTGAATTATGCTTCGTTTGCCACAAATTTTTAACAGTTTCGAATACTTTTTGACAGTATGCTACCTATTCAAATGCTTATCTAAATATTGTTTCTTTTTTCCCAGCCTTGCCTATTTCTTTGTTTTCAGCAATTGATAAAAATGAAACTCAGAAAAAGCACATGTGTGTCCGTAGATATACATTATTTTACTTTTCTTGAAGTCGATCAAGGAAAACCTACCTTTCCGCTGGGTCAAGGATACGTTGCCATTTGGAAAAAGTATGGGAAAGCTTTAGTAGCTCTCTCTAACGCAAGATGATGAAACATTTTGACTCAATTCCTGAGCAAATCAATGATTAAAATAGTGCAAACAGATTTCGCTAATTATTTCCAATAAATAGCGCAATCTGACTCGTAAATGCTTTGTGTCTGTTCTGGTGTACTTGTCAAACGTAGAAGCTTTAATTGGCGAGTTCATTCAGCTAGATCTAGCCATTAAGGAGATTCAAATTTGATCTGTGTTTCTGCTCAGAATTAAGGTGTAAGCATTTTTGACTGATCTCTCTTATGATTCTGGGGAACCGCTCTTATAGTGCTTAGAAGGCTGTGAATTTGGGTAAACGTTGTGGATGATACAAGAAGAACGCTTTAAAGTATTCATGGTATTCGCGATCCTTGTGTCATGTCATTCCGAAATCATTGTTCGGGTCTAATTCCGATTCTATCTTAGTGCTGTACATTTTCCTTAGGAGAAATTCAAATTTCTGAACAATTTTGCTTTAGAATACCTATAAAGACCACCTTATTTCACATATCTTTACGTAATTAGCTAACAGATTTGATACAGCTACTCAAGCACAATATTGAAATCTCTTCATTCGCAACACTGTGTGTGTTCGCAATTCTTAAAGATACACCTTATTAGAATCATTCTTGACCAAAATCTTCTTAGCTGTGTTCATGACTACATAAATAGGATTTTGATAATTGAACAGCATCCTTTCAGCTTTCTGGAAGCATGGCCGTGTTACAACTCTCCAAAGAATTTTTTTCATTAGGTGGTAAAGTGTGTTGGAAGGAACATGTAGTTGACTGAAACTATGCTCCCTTGTAGCAGCGTTCTGGGTAATACATAAAATATGTGCAAAAATAATTTTGCTGAATATCCGGGTTTTGCCAATCGCCCTAAATAGATACAATCGATTCCGATTGCTTTTTCATTTTTAAGACGTGGCATATCAATTCCATCTGTTTGTGTTGTCTTGCGCATTGAATCTTTAAGGAAGAACCAA
The DNA here is from genome assembly GCA_900642245.1 of Fragilaria radians. Classification (NCBI taxonomy): domain Eukaryota; phylum Bacillariophyta; class Fragilariophyceae; order Fragilariales; family Fragilariaceae; genus Fragilaria; species Fragilaria radians. The sequence goes on from CAAAJI010000028.1 coordinate 158,371, forward strand.
ACTGAAACCGTTATTTTTCAACCTCTTTGTTTGGAAAACGAAAAGAGTGAGACTATCGTTGCATTCGAAACGAAGAATCACTGTTAATCAAAGGTTTACCTTTTGTCTTTAGAACATAAGAAGTATTTCGCTTGGCGACGCTTTTATTCTACCATAAGACGCTTCGAGTATGAGGATGAAGTCCGAAACGATTGTTTTCTCGAAAAATCTTTTGTATCTCACGTTGCTTTTCACTTCGACCGACGCGTTGTACTTATCAAAGCATCCTTCGCTGTACGGTATCTCACTATCGAAGAAAGTCAGCAATCGTCCAACTCCCTTTACACCGGGCTTATGGTGGAGTAGCCCTTCAAGAACTGTAAGGAGGACTTTAACTTCACATTCTACATCAACAACATCCCTTTCTATGGTCTCGCCGCACACAATACCTTCAGCATTGGTTCGGGCGCAATCCTTTCTTCATGCGGATCCCTCTTTTGTTTTGACGGGTCTTCTCTCCCTTTCCATTTTTGGTGTTATCCTCGAGCGACGTACGACAGTGGGTAAGGCCTTGTCTGCGCCATTGGCTACTATGGCTCTTGCTTTGATTGTTGCGAATCTTGGTATCGTGCCGTTCGTCTCTCCGATATACAACATGGTAAATAAATTCTTGGTTCCGTTGGCGGTTCCGATGCTACTATTCGATTCCGACTTGAAACGAATTTTATCATCCGATACAGGATCACTTTTGATATGCTTCGCTGTTGGTGCACTGGCAACGATTGTTGGGACATTGGTGGCGTATCCTTTACTTCCCCTTCACGGTCTGGGAAGTACTGGTAGTGGCGTTGGATGGAAAATCGCATGCGCTCTTGCAGCTCGTCACATTGGAGGGGCCATTAACTTTGTAGCCGTAGCTGAGACTCTGCAAATACCAAGCACTGCTGTTTCCGCTGCTATTGCCGCAGACAATGTTGTGGTGGCTCTTTATTTCGCATTCTTATTTTCTATCAGTCCCGTTGGAATGAACTCGAAAGGAAGTACAAAGCAAAGTAAAGAGGATCGTGATGTTGCTCCAAGTAGCAGTCTAACTTCGTCTTTGCCTGGTGAAGGTGACGCAGCCGCCGAGTTTATAGATCCAGAAGATGTCAATTCAAACGACAACACTTCATCGGCAGGTATAACGTTATCATCTATAGGAGTGGCAGTTACAGTCTCATCACTTCTTGTGACTATGGGTCGTGTATTGACAAGGCTCTTTCTCCCCCCTGGGACTTCGGCATTGCCGCTACTCTCCGTGTTAACTGTTGCAGCAGCAACATCCTTCCCCAAATTCTTTCAGTCTTTTCGATCAGCAGGTACAGCAGTTGGAATTTTGTTTATTCAGTTGTTCTTTGCTGCTTCAGGGTCAGCAGGAAATCTTGGCCTCGTCATAAGCTCTGCCCCCTCTTTATTCGCTTTTTCAGCGCTCCAGATCGCCGTGCACTTTGGCACAATTCAGCTGTTGGGAAAGTACATATTACGTTTAGAGTCACGGGAGTTATATCTCGCTAGTAATGCCAATGTTGGAGGTCCAACCACAGCTGCAGCCATGGCGCAAGCCAAGGATTGGAAACCATTGGTTGTCCCAGCCCTCATGGTTGGAATCCTGGGTTACGCAACTGCAACTGGCATTGCTCTTGCTTTATCTCCCATTTTGCAACGTCTTCCAATCATACGAATATAAACTTCTGTAAAGTATCTTTGGTGCCATGAAAAGATTCATGACTTTGTGACGTTCGTTGCGGCGATAGTTCAAGAAGCCTTTTTTTCTGAAAAATTGTTGCATGATTATGCAATTTGAAATCAAGATCAAATTAACTAGTTTCTACCCTCACAATTTGAATCAAATACAGTTAATATTCAGTTCTCTAGGAATTTCAATTACTTCTCCAAAAAGGCACTAATTAAATAGGCACTATCACTGAATGCTTGAAGACTGATAAATTGTGATACAATACAGCGGCTAACGCGAGAGTAGTGAAAAATTCTGAGTGATTCCATTAGAACAGAGAATGGTAAGGCTTCAGGGTGAAGATAATAACTAGTGAGTGTCAAAGTAATTGGAGATTTATGGATGGAAAATTACGGAGCTCTTATTGGATATATTTATTCTATAATTTTTTCTATTCATGGCCTGCAAGGCTCTAGAAAAAGGCAATGTTGAAATGAAAAATACAGAAATGCCTCCTCCAGCCATTCAGGAAGTAAAACACAAATGAGTTACAAGATTGATAGTACCAAAAGGAATGCAAAATCCGCGTTATCACTTCTGCTTGACTTGTTAACTAGCGCATGTAAAAATGTAGGGGTAAATTAACGTTGAAAAGCGAGCCATCAATAAAGCCCAATGCAATCATACAAGCGTCCTCTTTTAAATAGCAGAAGCAATAAATTCCTTTCCTCCTTTTTAGGTCAGCTGAAAACCTTTTCTTTCTCAAAGCAGATACCTTGTATACATCTGTGACAATAGTTCTGCACAGTCCATAGTGATATCTTGAAAAACTTTACGAGCAAGCAAACTAAATAAAACTGCATTCTTGATGAAATTTCTTTTAGCGTTATTTGACTTTCTCTATCAAAATGTTTCTCACGTATCGCTTCTAATTCTCAAACGAACAACTCTTAAGACTCTGGTTTCTTCCAAATTCAGTTATAGGGAGTCAAAAGCCTCAAGAACATCAGAGGTAAACAATTATCTAGGAAGTTAACTGCCTGTCAATAACATCATAATTTAATGAACTCAACTTTTGAGGTATAAGAACTTTCTTTGAGACAGTTGAAGATATTAAGAAACATTTCAAAGAACTATGATTTTTTGCATTTATTGGGAACCGTTCTGAAATTGAATTGTGGGGATAAGCGACAACATGAAGATTCATACTTGAAGCTTTGTCTACGCTTTACCTAATTTTTGGGTGAAATGGGGCTTCCTTGATGGAATCCAACTACAATAATGATGGGATTGAAAAACCCATTCAAATGTAAGCCCCCCTTACAAATTTAACGATTTTATACATTACACTTATTTGTTGTCTTTCATTTCGAATTCCAAGATAGAATTACACTTGATGACTACTAGGTTGTCTTGTAGATGTTATTTTCTTTCGGAATCCATTCCAAGTACTATGTGATCCCATAATTTCCATCGCACGTCTTCGAGCGTAAGGGAAACTTGCCTTAAATATGTCGAATTCAGGATCTCCCGTGAGGGCAATCCCTTCGAGAAGACCCAATCCTCTTGTCACCAAGGCAAAGAAAGGTGGTACTGAAAATGGATATTTAAAGAAAATATCGTTCAATTCGTTCGATATGTCCATAAGCTTCCTCTTGCGTGCATGCAAATTGGATCCAGACTCTAGTAAGCCTTTGGTTAAGATAGTTTTCAATATGGGTTTCAACTCTTCGGTATCCAAATCTTCAGGAAGGAAACCTAGTTCCTTAGCATCTTCAGCCACAAGTGAATCAAAATCGCCGGTTAAGAGGTGTACAATTGCTTTTGTCATGGCTCTCCTCGCTGTTTCGGAAATATCCGAACAAAGACCGAAGTCCAAAAGGCATAATAATCCATCTTCAGTCACGTATAAATTTCCAGGATGAGGATCTGCATGGAACCGTCCAAAATCTAGAAGTTGGATCAAGAAAAGTTCCACACCGACAGGAATGAGTTCACGTATGCGAGCTTTTGACGCATCGGCAAGCTTTGTGCCATTGATCCATTCGGTAACCAAGACTCGTCTAGTAGTATAATCAAGGAAGACGTCAGGAATTTTCACACGGCATTTTCTTTTAGCGAATTCACGTTTAAATTCCAATTGATTGGCAGCTTCATTCTCATAATCGAGCTCACTGTACGATCCCTGAGAAAAAGTGTCAAATAAGGCTTCATGATAGGCTGCCTGCTTAGTAACTGAGGTGAAGAGTCCATCAAGCATGAATCCCCACAGCTGCAGAATATATAAATCGAGGCTGAATGTGTGAAGCATATTTTCTCGTTGTACCTTCACAGCAACAATGTCTCCAGTTTCCCTAAGCCTAGCCTTGTATACTTGTCCCTGTCAAAGATATGTGAGATGAGTCAACTTCTGAATAATTGATGTAAAGTTGCAAGCCAACTTACCAAGCTTGCAGAGGCGACCAAATGTATGTCTTCAAAAATATTGTTGAGGTCGTCACAATTTAATTCTTCACGCAACAAACGAAACGCCACTTCATCGGGCAAGGGATCAACAGAGTCACATAACTTCTGCAACTCTTTCAAAACATTCGCAGGGACCAAATCTGGACGTATACTTAATTGTTGTCCAGCTTTAACAAATGCAGGACCGAGATTGGTCAAAGCTTGTCTCAAACGAATTGAATGTTCTTTTTGCACGTTTTCCATGACATCTGCATCCACGGGGAAAAATTTGAAATCCATGATATAGGAGGTTATACAAGGCGTTAATTCAGATATAATTGTGGCCATTCTTTTGACGACTGTCACAGGTCTTGCATACCAATACGCATGGAGAGCCTCACGATTGTATTTCCTTGGAAGATGTGGCGATACACATTGGGCTTCCGAGCGGTCAGCGATCTCTTCAAGTGCATACGCATAGCATACACAGCTCGTAGTTGCAATAAAGCTAAGCGAAGAAAGTGGTCTGTTAGTAAGGGTGCGAGATGTAAATGAGCGCATCGTTTCCACCAAGAAGTATTTGCACGTTTAGTGAGGAAATGATTGTTTTGAGTGGTTTTGCATCTTAGGAGGTCAAAATTCCTTTAATTTTAGTACCTAAAATCGAAGTAAATTCTTTCTTGTCATGCACACCTCTTTTTTCTGTGTGACGGAGTCGCAGAAAGGCGAAAAAAATAACATCGTCAGCATCTCTACGCACATGACGCAAGTCGAATAGGAATGAAATCATTCATTTGATACCTTCGACTCAAAAATTCCTTTGCTACCTGAAGAACACTGTACTTTACTCAACCCTACAAGGTCTTAAACCATTTGAAAACTTAACATGAAATCGAAATTCAAAAAACCATGTGTGATATATATATTTTTCCTATAGCTTTGTATGGAAAATATATGTTTCAAACTCCAAACTTTTATGGAAGTCTTAAGAAAATAGAATTGATTTGAAACCTGGGAAAAGGGGGAGAATTGGTATTCTAAAAAAAGGTGTATGCAAATGTTTCGGTGATAGGGGATAATCTAGGCCGCCAAAACCTTGGGTTCCCCAAAGCTTTGAATACACAGGTTGACACGCTTGTATATCATTCCAGGATTTCACGGATTTTCACTTCTTGTTGTGCAGGTAACCTAACTAAAGTGGATTACTCAATTCGACAATCTTAATTTCAACTTTCGTTCTGAAGGAAGTTGTCATTCCCACTGTCAAAGCCATGGTTAAATTTGTTTCCATTCAAAAAGAATTCAAATGCCGAGATACTGAACGCATACTTCAGGCTAGTAAATCTCTCAAATACTGCCTAAGTAGATTGCATCAAACGACTCTTTTAGAGAATGAGGCATTGAAAGAAGAGGGCAATGAACGGATGCCTGAAGCCGGTAATGAGGCAATACCGTATCATCAGAAAGAGAAAGGTTTGATATCGGATCACATGCTTGATACCTTGACGGATGCTGCTGAGATTTGCGAAGATGCACTCATTCGTGGAGCCTTGCTAGTATTGAAAGATAATAACTTTACCCAGAATGAAATCCGAACTTGCTTATTGATCTACTTAGAAGGTGACTGGGAAACAAAGACCCTCGCTGCTTTTAAGATACTTTCTTATCGTGATGGTAAAAGTGATGATCAAGACATAGTCGATCGAAAAGGGGCTTATTCACTCTTTCGATGCATTCTGATTTCTATCTGTCTTTGCATTGAAGATAACTTCTCTTCACACAACAAAAATAACTATATATACCAGGATGATATACAATCTTCCTCGAAATCAGAATCTATGGAAATGATATCACCGAATTCTAAAGTCAAAGAAGAGTCCATGAATAGAGTCTCTCCAATTTCTATGAACTCCTGCGATACTAATGGCCATTTGGCTGAGGGCATTTTATCCGAGTTGAAGGATTTAGCAAATTTTGCTGCTGATAATCTTTTCGAAAATACGAAAGGCAAAGAGAATACTGGTGCAGTCTCGCACAAGGATTTCAAGGAATGGTATTGCAACTATGGTGCGACAATCCTATCCTGGTTAGAACTCATTGATCTAAAGCATTGGAGCATTAAATCTGAAACATCAAAAAGAACTCCAATCAAAAAAGAAGAAGATCCTGGAAGTACTGCTTCGTCACGTGCACATGATAAGTCTAACTCAGGTTCAAGACCTCCTGCGAAAAAACAACGCACAATAGCTTCAAGCTCAATAGACGTGACTCCGAATTTTTTTATGGTTGAAAATCAATCAGAAAATGATTTTTCAAGCATGACAAAAACATTAATAACTTTTGATTTCGCTGGTGAAAATATGCAAGAGGGAACTCGCTATTCAGATTTTTGTATCGATATCAGTGAAGATAATGTACGAACATTCAGCGACTTCGTTAATCGTACCAAAATTCTTTCTCGAAACCCTTCCGATATAACTGCAATATTGATGAAATACTCCCGAGAGGAAAGCATCAATGGAAATAAAATTTATGTTATAGATCATGATAGCTTTGGACGATGTATCCGAGAGATAGTACCGGTTGATGCCGCAACTACATTCTCTCTTTCAGAAAAAGAACGATTTTCAATTTTTTTTACTAACTTTTTTACTTGCTTTGAAAGGGACGAAAAATATTTGAGTGAAAACACCGTGAAAGTGAAAGAGCTTGCTGTTGGGCTATCATTACTTTGCCAAGGGAAAAAGAGTTCGAAGCTCTGCATGGGATTCGAATTACTTGATGAAGGGAATAAGGGATTTTTGACATCTGAGGAACTAAAAAACTATTTTCGATCTTACCTTGCCATGCTTGTCGGAGTATCTTTGCTCTCCGAAACGGCAGCTAAATTCGAGTCTTTACGTGATTTGAAGAAAAGTCAAATGCTTTCAGCCGTTGATAATGGGGCTCAATGGACAGTTAATCAGTTGTTAAGTGATTCGTATCCGCATGGAAAGAATGATAGAGAAAAAGTTACATTTAAAGACTTTGCCGATTGGTATACGAATAAGGGTTTCAACATCGCATACTGGTTGGAACTACTTGATATCACAAAGCTCCTTTCCTTGCTTCATGATTCAGATCAACCTAAAATTAACGACATAAAAGAAGGAAAGCCAAGTAACCATCGAAATATGGGGAGAATAATGTCACCACGGGGTAAACGTGCAGATGATTACTCTTTGAATAATGCATCAGATGTGCTTTTTACTTTTTCTCTTGGCAAAGATCGTTCACTGGTAGTCCTAAGAGATGACGCCTCGTATGTCCGTTCTGTTGTCAAAAAACTTGGTCTTGTATCATTGTCGCCTGATGATGTCTGGACTAATCTGTACGAAAGAATTAAACTTAGCCTACAACCGCCATCGTGGAATCGTAGAGAGAAACTGGATAAAGGGAAATCTGTGCAAGTCGATCAAAATACCTTTGTGAGTTGCATGGAAGATGTTATGGCTTCGAGCGGCCTAAAGTATTCACCACAATGTGCAGCAGATACTCTACGAAATTTTTTCCAGAGCTTTGATCTTGAGCAAATTGATTCTGTTGCGCTGAATCAGCTAATGGGAGGATTGTCTTTGTTGTGCAATGGCAACAAGAGTTCAAAGCTTGCATTTTCCTTTGGCCTTTTCGATAGTCGTAGAGAGTCAGTTTTGTCCACAAAACATCCATCGCTGGATGCAGCCGACATGTTTCTCTTTCTACGCTCGATTCTGATCATTATGTTTTCTTGCTGTCGACAAAGTCTTGAACTCAGCGCCGAAACGGTGAGTCGATACATCTACGACACATCACATCAGATTGCAGATGATGTTATGAGATTCCAGTGGCACTCTCGTAAAAAAGATCGAATCGATTTTCAAGAATTCGGTGTATGGTACAATGAAGTAGGAATCGTGACAGCCCCGTGGGTTGAACTTCTAGACCTAAAAAAGTGGGTACTTGTTGATGGAGATACTTCTTTGGATGACAGTCCTCACTTGTTAATAGTGGACTCTAAGCTGGGAAATAAGTCAAGAACTGATACTTCAGAGGAGTACTGCCCGTTTCAACCTCCAGAGGAGCCATTTGATGAATCATTTTTCACTCACGATGATAAAGGCATTTCGCTAACGGAGAGTATGGATGATTTTGATTTCATGCTTATGCAGCAATACTCAAGTAATAAGGAGAATGATGAATACACCCTCAATGCCTCACACAATACTAGTCCGAAGAATGGACGCATATCATCGCACGACACGATACATTTCTACCTTGTCTCTCAAGAAGATCATGGTGGCTATAAAATATCAATAAGTCAACGTAAAGTTCTTCATTTGAGAACAATTCTGGTGGAGAGTGGACTATACGAAGTGGATGCGGAATCTGCAGCGCAGAGAATTGTTAGCAAGGCGATCAATGATTCGAGACTTACCAAAGAGGCATTTGATTCTGCTATCACAGAAGTTATTGTTCCTCACGACAAGGATTTGAGTGTGCGTCACGCATTGTCTGAGCTGCTTGATTTAGTTTTCAACTCTTTTGATCGACACAATACAGGCTATGTCGACGCTCACGAACTCGCAATCGGCTTCACAGTCTTATGTCGGGGGAAAAAGAGTGACAAGCTAGAATCTTCATTTGACTTACTTTCTACAAAAAAAGACGGTAGGCTAAATAGACGGCAGGTCTCCCGCTCACTTCGTTCCTTTCTAACGGTGCTACTATGTGTAACGACATCGTCAATACTAAAATCTGATCCTTCACAAGACATAGTCCGTTTAATGAATGGCGAAGAATGCGTCATGAATTCTTCCACCATGAATCGAGCCGCTCATGGTGCAGCGTGTTGGGCATTATCTCAAGTGTTCAATGGATGCTATGCAGGTCGCCCTGATGAAAATTATCTTGATTTTGACGATTTCGGAGCTTGGTATACTAGGAAGGGGTATAGCTGCATTTCATGGTTGGAATGGCTGGATCTTCGTAAATGGGTTATTGTTGATTAATTTCGTACGCAATCATTTACTTTGATGCCTTCAACGTTCTAATTATTTAAATAATTCAAGATAAGATAGAAGATGGTTCATAAAGAATGCATTTATGATTTAAGACTATCGAATGTTGAAGGGCATAAAGAGACAAAGATTGTGTCTGAGAAAGCAGAGTTTACGCTCTGAATCGTTTGATATCCTTCAGATCATCATCCATTGACCTCTTGAAATGACATAACAAATTCAATTAGTTTTTCTTTTTGAAAAGCCCTAGTTCGATACTGGATAAATGATAAATACTGAGAATTTAGGAATTCAGATTCCGTTGAAAAAAACTGTCTCAGCAATTCTCGATGTAGTATTCTCAGGCGATAAATTGAAAAGCTATCCTATTGAAAACAAGTATGAACCTTGAATAAAATGTAGCACTCTGCAACAAAGGTTATATTCCGTACTCAGAATTTTGCTTTTTATTTATGAAAAATTGTATCACTTCTTTTTCACGTTACATAGGATAGAATCATTCCTCCATAGCATATATTTAAAGCTGTTCTGAAGGAACAGTCAAATTGGTCATAAAAATAATGTTTACGTTTTGGGAATAAGTGCTCAATCATTAAGAAATGCTAAAATTTGATATTTAATTGTAAGACAATTCTTTATTGGCTTAGTTGTGAATGCTTATGATAAAAAATATTTTATAGGTTCAGTTCAGTAAATAAAGATTACGTCCATGTATCTTAACGTATCATTTTACGTAAAGCAACGATATAGCCTTGCGATTCAAAATATCGATTGAGATTTCGATCATGATTAAGTCAATCAGGAGGGAAATAACTAAAAATATGCATAATTGGAAAGTGTACATAAGACTTTTTAAGGTACATGAAATCGATATGGTGTAAACTCTGATCTGTACTTGACAAGTGTAAAAGTAAAGATTTTTGGTGTAGAAACGGCATATTTATCAAAGTCCCAAAAGGTTTCAAAGCAGTTGAATAATTTGGAGAACAAGAATTGGAAGTTTTGAGGCTCATGAACTCATTTATCGGTGAGCTCAAGCGGCTGGACAGTGAAAAGATTTACTTAAAAATGTGATTGTGAAATTGTGTTTTTAAGGAATCAAGTCCATCCCTGCATGGCTTATATATAATACTGGAGAAGAAAAGTATACAATTGTCTCTATGTTGACGACAGTAATATCACTTGAAATAACGCTTTTGTGGACCAAGCAATTAAGGAATAATAATAATATTTCAATTGAATGATACAACAGGAGATGCATGATTTCTCAGGTTGAAAATGAAGATTGAGGGATATGATAGATGGATTAAACAAACCAGGATTCTGGAAAAGCCTCACACAAGATGTTGAATGTTTATGTTCTACTTGTCCAATGTGTCAACGGACAAAACGGGAACGTAAGAAATATGGATTATTACCTCCCAAGATAGCAGAATCTGAACACTGGGTCATGATTGATGTAGATCTTGTGGGTCCGTTTACTATAACAACACCACTCAAGACACACTCTCTGCTTGCCTTCACTATGATAGATCCAGCCACAAGATGGTTTAAGATTGTCAAAGCCACTAATAAATTGGATGCTTCCATCCAGGATTTATTTCATATCACCTGGTTGGCTTGCTATCCACGTCTTCAATATATTGTCTTTGGCAATGAGGGCAAATTCAAACGTGAGTTCCAACAAATGTGTAACAATTGTGGCATTATTGCCAAACCAACCACAAGTCATAATCCTCAAGCAAATTCAATTATTGAACGAATCCACAAAAGGGTAAATGATTTGCTCAAATCATTTGACTTAGAAAAGGAAAATTTAGAGGGAGATAATCCCTTTGATTACTTTCTCCAGTCTATGACATGGGCCATTAGAAGCACCTATCATAAAACACTACAGGCTACACTGTGCCAGTTAGTGTTTGGTAGAGACATGATTCGCAATATTGCATTTAAGGCAGATTGGAATAGAATGCAGAAACGAAAACAAGACTTTAATCAACAAGTCAAGTAAAAAAGAAAATAAGAGTTGAATTCCAAATGAATATAAGGTTGGAGATCAGGTGTTACTAGAAACACTCAGAATTCTCTGGAAATTATCAACACCACATACGGGACAATACCCAGTAACCTGAGTTTATCAAAATGGAACAATTCAAATTCAAAAAGGAATTGTTTCAGAGAGGGTGAATATCCATCAAATCTTTCCATTTCAGGCAACCTCAGGTTAAGTATTATCTTGGGGGCAAATGACATTTCTTGGCTGAAGGAACAAGAAGCTAATCCCTGAAAACAAAGTGGAGGAAAATTCATGTTCTTCATTTAGAGGATTTCCAGGTTTGCAAATGTTGAAAATAGAAAAGGAATACTTATTGACAAAAAATTATTTGACGTAGATGAGTAAAATTGGAGAAACTCTAGTAATCGTAACCTACTTTCAATTCTTTACACCGTGAATCAAAGTTCCAAGCATCTCCTACACAGACTGAATATTTTTTACTCTACGGTATCCATCGAAAACCCTAAACCTTATCTTGTACTTCGTTCACTGTTTAAGTGTGACGATAGGTAGCTCATATTCTTTTGCTGACCCTTGATTTTTTTTGAAAATGTGGACTTACATCGCCTTATTTGCCTTTCTCATGGTTTTATGGACATCGAGTGCATATTCAACCACCTCAAAAAAGATACATCCATGGGGAAAATCTTATCTTGGAGCTTTGTCGTCATCGCCTTCATCGTCTTCGTCCCCAACGACAATAATGAATGTTTTGGGACAACAGGATATAGTCCATAGAAAAATGCCTTCACCACTATCGCCAACACCAACTCTCTTTGCTCAACAACAAAAAATAGACTTTTACAATCGGAAAATTCAAGCGCTAGCAACTACGGTGATGAGTAATCATGACCGTCGTGCAGGAGAGAAAGCCGAAAGGTGGCTAAGGGAAATGATGGAGGAACAGGGTTTACCTCCGAATGCTCTTGCGTATACGAATACTATAGTCGCATGGAGTCGAAGTCGTCATCCAGATGCTGCTCCTCGAGCTCAAGCACTTTTGGATGAATTGAAAGAATTGTATCAATCCAACACAAAGCAAACAGCTCACCTTCAACCTAGTAAGGTACCTTATACAGCTGTTATTACAGCTTGGGCGAAAAATCGTCATCAAACGGCCGGGATACGAGTCTTGGATCTGCTGCAAGAGATGAAAATTGCCAATAATTCATTTTGTAGTCCAAATGCCATTACCTATGGGGCATGTATTTCTGCTGTGAACGGAACCATGGCTCTCACATTACTAGACGAAGTCACAAAACGGTACGAAGAAGGAGATATGACTTGTCGTCCTGATACAGTAGTTTATAGTTCTACAATTGCAGCACTTGCAAAGAGGCAAGGAAGTTATGCACGTGCGAACGACCTTCTGTTGCATATGGAGAAAATGTTTGATGATGGCGATGACTTTATGAAGCCAAATGCATTTTCGTATTCTTCTGCCATTACTTCGTGTTGGGATCGAAAAATTCCTCCCAAGGAATGCCTACAGCGGGCTGAAAATATTCTGACGCGTATGACGCAACGGTTTGAAAATGGTCTATCTGACGTAAGGCCCACAGTTGTAGTGTACAATAGCTTCCTCCATGTTTGCAGCAATTGCGAATCGCAGGAAGCAGGTGACAAGGCTATGGAGTTGTTCCGCAAGATGCCATGCACTCCAGATAGCGTCACATATTGCACTCTCATGACTGCAATCTCAAGAAGCGGGAACCCCAGTTGTGGTCGTATCGCTTTGGAACTCCTTGACGATATGAGGCAACGATGTAATTTGAAACCCAACACTTTTGTGTATGGCGCCGCCATTGCAGCCCAAGCTAAATGTGGCGATGCTGAAACGGCAGAACGATTACTATCTGTGGACATGGTACGTGATAAGTGTTTACCAAACACTATTTGTTACAATTCTTTGATTGCAGCCTCGAATGACGCAGCTCGGGCTTGTCGATTAATGCAAGACATGTATCAAAGGGGCGATAAATTTGTAAAACCAAATACAGTTACATATAATACCGTTCTAGGTGCCATGGCAGCATCTTCGGCTCCACCGATGACCGCGCAAGCACTTTTTGAGGACATGAAACGAAGGACAGCAGCGGGTGAAAATGGTGTGAAGCCAAATCATGTAACCTATTCGACACTAGTGGCGATATGGACTGATACGGGTCGAGGCTTAGAAGCAAGGCAGAGAGTTGAAAAACTATTGGATGAAATGTCAGATTTGTAGCATTTACTTTCCAACTTTGATTAAAGCACAAATTTTACTTCTATCGAATATGTGCGAAAAAAATTTCTTGATAGTATCCCGTTCTTTAGTCTGTCTCAAAAATTGTTCAAAGATCTAAATCTTCAGCCTCGTCCTCTCTGTAAAGACATGTATTGACCCCCAATTTCGAAGAGAAGAGTTCCTCGAGTAATGATCCATCTCCAGGGTTGACAATGTGTGCTCGATTGACTCCTTGATCGAGGGCCCAAGCAGACCACGCTAAATGAAGTAAAAGCTCGATTGCTCCTTGATCTAGACTGTCGTGCTTTCGTTTGAACGCAACGAAGCCAGCTTGATTGATAAGTACACCATAGTGCTTCAAAAGAAGTTTTGCGAATTTGAGAGGCATCTCTTGCATAGTCTTAGGGGATCCTTTTTCCCGCATGATAGTACCGCTGTTGGACAAGAACACCAGTTTGCGAGCTTTTAGTGCCGCAGCCACTGTTGCAGCCAAATGGTTGCCATTAACATTTACTACATCGCCAAGCCTTGATGTACCGATAGTGCTCAATAGAACAATATCGTTATTGTTAAGACATGCTTCAATACGTTCGGTATAAATCTTGGAGGGATATCCAGTATTTTTGTAGTCAACATGATCGATAACTCCAAAAGGACGTGCAGTGTAGAAGGTGCCTCCAACTACATTTCCGTTAGCGTCTCCTTGATCGGAAAATCCACTGCTTATGCCTCCGTGATGCTTTAAGTGACGATTCAAAACGCGCTCGATTTCGAATCGGATGAATCCAGCTTCTTCCTCAACTTTTCTGAGCAAGTCGTCATCAGTAACTCCAATCGCGTTAACGCATTCTATTTCATTTCCAAAATCAACGTTACATCCATCGTTGTCATATCGGCAGCCAACAACCAAAACAATTTTCAGGCCTAGGAGCCATGCCAGACAAATGTCTCCCAAATCACTGTTGATATTAGGTGTATCCATGTATTCACCAGGCAAATAAAATACAGCAGTCCGATGACTGTGATCAGCAATATAAGGTGCACTGTTGCGAAGCATTCCAGCGAAGGGATAAGCCAAATCAGCACTTTCTAAGACTTCTAAATCAGATGGCTTATCCACCCTATTTGCTGTCAAGAATTCATACGACGAAATCTCTGACTTATCTTCATTATCGTCATCATCAAGCTTCGGATCGGAAAACCAATCATCACTGGAGGGATAACCTTGAAAGGAGATTGAGTTCGTGGCATTGAATGCAGTCGTCAGATCAGATGCCAAGTATTCCCCGACAAAAAGAAAAGATCCTTTTATCTTTGTTGTTCGAAGGATGGTGAATGCTGAGACTTCATTCTGACGGAATATAAATGGAAGAATAAATAAGATTGGTCCAAATCTAGTGATCATGGGGATTGCAAACAAAAGTCAATATAATTAATCAGATTAAACGATATTTAATTCTTCGCGAGGAAAAGAAATGATACAGGCAAAGAAAGCGGATCAGAAACTTTGGCGCTAATGTGCTTGTCAACCAATTATGCTTTGAAATGCTTCTTTCACTATCCGACGTTTTTAGAACCAAACCACGATACGATGCAAGTCGAATTTGCAACTTTTCGTAGGTACATAAGGAACAGGAGGTCATCGGAGTGTACCTTGCCAGTTCGTTCCCATTCCATATGTCTTCGAATAATTACGAATGATTGGTTGAAAACTATTTTGGAAAACCAATCAGCGTAGACAACTCGTACTCCCATAAAAAAGGAAGTCCATATTTGTTGCATTTCCATTGTGAAAAGATGGAATTTGTTATAAACATCCGTTGGGAAATATCTAACCGTGAGATCTGAGACAAAAGGCCTTTGATCTTTACATGAGCTGAATCACAATTGAGTTGTTTTGTATGACCTTAGCAACCGCGAGAACACATTAAAGCATGCAATATCAACCATATGATATTTGAGGACAGTACCCAATGGGCATTGTGAATTCCACAACTTATCAATACGGTTAACATGATTGTGAGCTCTAGACAGATTAAGTGTATCCCGTTTCATGTAAGTCTGGTAAAGTCATTTCGTTGGATGCTTGTCAGTATCATATTTTGTAAACTTTCCTCTTTTAATATGAATAAAATAGTTTATTGATTCTTCTAGAAACTAACTGGCTATGCTTCAAGCACACAGCATCTTGTTCCAGCCGTAGCAAAACTCCTTGCAAAATTCCTGTTTCTTAGCAACATTTAAATAGGACGCAACACTTTTGGATCAGAATGAGTTACTCCTAGGAAGGGTGTTTAATATGCTTCAAGCTGCTGTTTATATTCAATTCTTTATGACTGACCTACAAATTTCAGTATCAGATGATACATAGCTACTTTTGAAAAGAAATCATTGCAACACTTTTTACGAACAGTTAAACATGTTAGCGACTCTCAGGTAGGCCTATTAATTGCGCAAGTTTCAGCTGTGCTTAGAGAAAACAACGGCAGTGCTCAGATGGGCATGGCCAAAGTTAGAATCAAATATTGCTCGTGATTGTAGAATCTCACCAATGCAACCTTTAGATTAAATTACTACGTTCCATAGCCTACAAACGTTGTTATGCGAAGTCTTCAAAACCCAATTAATTACAAGAATAAAGCACAGAAAACTCTGAATTGCATTATTTTCTAACATCGCATATACTCAGCATAGAGCAGCATACATTTTAGGTGCGGAAGAGTCTACATCTCAATAACAACAAAACATAAACTACTTGCTATAGAAAAGGGTCCCAGCAAAGCAAGTCCTAATTGAAGCTTGTGCTTACATTGCTGTAAGTTCATTATTAGCTTAGAGTCTGCCATGTTCAAGAATGCTCCGAAATCTAGCAGTTAACAATACCATTACATATTGACTTGATAATGCCACGGAAGAGGGTCCTGTTTCTGCAGATGGAACGGAAATACGACCTGTCATATTGATATACAAGATAGCATTACGTATATTTCGATATCAGTGACAAAGATAAATCAGACACTTGCGAAATTGTTCAAAGAGAGAGACCAATTGTCAGCATCGATACTCATGGTATGACAACTTAAAGAAATGACGATTTGAAAATTTGAGGATGTCAATGTCGTATTCATTTAGAATAGGTATAGAGGCAATTACGGAATTAAATTATTTTGAACCTCAACATGATCAAATAGACAATAGAATGAACTTGAGTTGTACCCTAGGATAGTGCTATACAATTGGATACATAAAAAGGTACCAAATTCTACGGACAATTCAAAAGTAAGTGCTTTGCTCAGATCAGTCTTTTTCTGATCCCTAGAGGTAAACCGTTGGATTTATTTTGATTGCTCCTCAATGTTACAAAGTTCTCCGTGCTCATTCTTTTAAGTCATACCTCAATATTCTCTTTCCTTTATCACTTTAAAGAATTTTGAATCCTCTTTATTTGTAGGCATTATTTGAAAATGATTTGAGGTATTTCGGAAAGGCTTCAGATCTGGTTCAGAAATAGAATGTGAAAAATAAAAAACTTTAATCTCAAATTGTTTAATGGTTGAATATGCTATCGGAAAAAGCATTATGAATTTTGTGGTCGAAAATACTAGGAAATTCTCTGTACTTCCATCATGACGCTGGCACTGCTTTAACTCATTCATAAAGTCTCGAAATAACTTTTGGGTTGTTCATTTGTAGTCTTCCTTCAAATCCCGAACCAATCTTTGAACACATCGAATGGCAGCCGCTACAGCTCCTTCCATGACACCAGGAGATGTTGTATCCGTTTCGCTTCCAGCGAAAAGTAGCTGGTTATTCCATTCATTTGTAGACAAGTTTGGGATCGGATGAGGGTGCGGGTGTATCTTTGTCGGCTTTGGATCCTCCGCAATGTAACCTTCTGCTGGCCATCGTTTCACATGAACTTGCGAGTATGATTTTACTTGAGAGGCATGAGGAAAGTCAATCGATTCCCATGCTTCCTGAAGTTGCGAAGATAACTGTTCCGCTAATTTTGAGTCGTCATTTCTAGCTGTTGAATTGAAAGGCACCAACGTGAAAAAGGTCAAAGCAAACGTAGATCCATCTTTAGGGGAGGCATCATAAACATGAAACGCAGGTCCACGTTCAAGTCCTATATTTGAGCAATCGTTTGTCCAAAAGCGAGTCGGGAATACTAGGGACACCTTCGTCACACCAGCCATCCAGGTATGACAAGCATCCATCGCGCGTTGCTTGCTTTCCGTTAAAGGTGGTGTAAACTGTACATGACGTGATAGAATCTTTGGGGGTACAGCCATAATCACTCGTCGGGCGAAGAATTGTTCGTTGGCTGTCGTTGTGAGTTGAATTATGGAGGGCTCATGCTTTAGTGATTCCGATTTCGGTATCATGTCCAAAACCTCCTTTTTTAAGTCAAAGTCTGAAAGATATGTGCATGATGCGACTGGACTGCTTCGAAGGATGCGATCACTCGGTAAAGCTTTGACAATAGAATGGATATATTGCACAGCACCTCCGTCGATGCGGGTGGCCGAAGGATCATCTGGTTGTAGAAACGTTTGAAGTTTCAAGGATGACGTGAGATTTCGCATGTGGGGCTGGAAGCGAGGCCATATCCATGCTCCTCCTAAATCTATGGAATGACCGAGCTCATCGTTTGTTAAACGCCCACCAAGAACATCGCGAGCTTCCAGTAGTGTCCAAGATACTTTTGGGAGCAAGCGTTGAATTTCGTATGCCGCCATAAGACCCGAAAGGCCTCCACCGACAATTACAATGTCAAAGAGTTTCTTGGTAGGTTGAAGATTCTGCATATCTTTATTCATGATGGTGAGAAAAAGATCAATTACAAAAACGAATGCTTCAATAGAAATACTTTTGAAAGTGAAAGGAAAGATTTGAACAAATCAATTTTTTTACGAAGCGACTAGAATTCATTCGAATTCTTGGGGTACAAAAAATAGTAATATTTATTAGCATAGTAGTTCTACCCGTTGAATAAACTTGTACTTTTCATTGGTAAGAAGGGAAAACAACCATATGGTGTTCCAAGATGGTGTTCCAAGATGGTGTTCCAAGGTGGTGTTCCAAAGGAAAATCTGTTGATTCCGTTTGCACTTCAATGGATTTTTTTATGCAGCTGGAATCACAGCTTGCCAAAATGGCAATTATTGACCCTTCAACAATTCATTGGCAAGGCTATCTTTACGCAGGAATCTAGGCACAAAGGCAATGCAAACAAATTTGGCTCAGCAGGAAGTAGAAAATGTATAGTTACAATAGGATTAATCACGTAAAGGATTATGAGTAAGACAGACTGACGAATCGCATTTTTAATTATATGTAGTAGTTTCCTGAGGGTAACAGTATGTTATTAAAAAATACAATCCAAGCATTTTGCTAGAAATTCACCATTTGATACCGGGCTTGGTAAGAAAGAGAGGTGTCACAGCTGAATAGATGTCTGACCCGTAGAAAATTTGGAATTTGAATCAATCTTCGAAGAAGCCTCTCACATTATGGCATTAAAATCAAACCTTCAAAATGCTCTTTTTCTACAAAGTTATTTTGTGCATTTGATTAGTACGAATTAAGTTGTTAATCGGCACTGTATACTACTACTGACCGACACAAGTAACTAAAGTTACCCTATTTTATCCAATTACATATACATATTTGAAATACCCGACATGTCAAACTTTGCATCGTTGTTGAATCAAGTACAACAAACTGCTTTAAGACTCTCATCGACAACTTCCTCTGTTTCTCAACATAATGCTCCTTCTATAGATGAACCTCTGCATAAGCGATCACGACAATTGGATGCCAAGGATTTTCCCTCCGTTGAAAGAATTGTACTTCTTTGTCCTGCAGGAGTTCAAACGGGTGGTCCAGAGGCCCTACATCAGCTCTGTGATCAACTTAACGCCATGACTACAATTTCAGCATACATAATGTATGCTATTAATGATGATGGAAGAAGAAGTAGTAGTAGTAGTCATCCAAGTTGTGGTCTAGTGTTTGCATCTCAAGCTAAAACTCCTATTCCCTATCGTCATTACAATGCACCCTTAGTAAGTCACGATGCATTAGAAGGAAATGGAAATTCTAAGGAACTTTTCATATGGCCTGAATGTTGGACAAATGAAATGATGGACTACTTAGACTTTAATCCATCTCCTTCACAATGTGCTATTTGGTGGCTCAGTGTAGACAATAACAACCGACGATTCAAGACCTGGTCAAGAAATGATATTATTCATTTATACCAAAGCGATTATGCGAAAGACCATCTTCTTAATAATGGTGTTAAATATGTCTATCCTATGACGGAATATATCAGTCATCCCATTTCAGACAGTAGGGAGACTGAGGATAGTGTTGCCAATGCTCAAGACCGGCCCATTGATGTTCTATTTAACCCCAACAAAGGTGTATACTATACAGACGCTATTCGGAAGCGTAGTGAGGCCATCTTATCATTCCGTCCAGTCGGCCCTGATTTAGGGGGAAGTAATCGATACCCAGTACCATTAACTCCGCAGGGTGTCCGAGACTTGCTTCGACAAGCCAAGGTGTATATTGATTGGGGTCCTCATCCTGGTATGGACAGATTACCTCGTGAAGCAGCCCTTGCAGGTTGTTTGGTAGTTACCAATCGACAGGGTTCTGCAAATTACGATACCGATGTTCCGATACCCCCCGAATACAAGGTTGCTCAGTTTGATACCGATGAGATTCATAAACTACTTGTCTGCTGTGTTAACGAATACCAGGATCGTAGAAAAGAATTCGATCCCTTTCGAGAATGGATACAACAACAAGAGTCAGAAATGAAAAAATGTGTGACTAATTTAGTACTTGAAGTGGTAACAAAGAGAATTCAGGAATCCGTTTGAACAAATATTTGGATTCTTATTTATATGTAGTTTTCTTTAAAACCACCTTACGATTCACAATATGTGTACACTTCTTTGCTTTTCTTGATTCGATGTCGCCAAGAAGAAGGAAAGAATCGTAATTCGAAGACTCGCACATTTCATTGATAATATCTTCAATAATGAGAAAAATAGGTTAGAATATGACCGAATCGATGAACTATGTATATATCTCGTCTGTATGTAGGTAGCATTTTCCCAAAACTTACAATTCCAGTCCCATACCATCATGTATCTCGTAATCTTCCAAAGTGATGTGATCCTTGTAAATGGTATACCATTTCTGAATTTTAAGTTTTTCTGGTCTGGTACCCAATTGAGCGGCTGCTAATTTCTTCAAATCACCAATTGTATCATCTTCATTGCACTTTACACGAACTTTCTTACCCAAACGATCATTCAGGACTACTTCAATCATTTCAATTCTATATGTGTATATGTATATATATTGACACAATTCTATCCCTTTCTTGTTTGACAACCTTTGGATTTTGTTGTATTATTGACACGACACCAAACCAAAGTAATATAAGTCAGTCGGCAAAGATCAAATTCGAATTTCTATTTATTTTTCTAACCGTAGATTTTCATTGGATATGGATGCGAGAAAATGACAGCCAGTGCGAACAGAATGTGACACGACGACAGCCAGCAGATAAAATAAACACTCACACACAGCCAAACCGGTGACTACACACATACTAGACACACATACTCATTTTACGTATAACAAGAATGTATGTCGAGTAATCCTGTTGATCAGTAAATTGCCAAACTTACCAACTACTACTTATGCTAGTAGATTAATTTCACCAAGTGGTTTCTCCCCCCTCGATGACGTGAACGACACGTTGTAACGACAACAGCCATGATTGCTTCTTTAAGGCATAGATGGAACGCATACTCCTCCCGAGATCTCCATCTCAAATTATCATCGCTTTATTTATGCTTTCCGTTCTTCTTTAGCCTGCTACTTTTGGAGATGTTCAATTTCAACAGGATTTTTCACCTTCAACCTTGTCCAATTCCTCAAAATCATCGAACAAATGTATCCAAGGAACCTTCCTTGATGAATAAACTTATCAAAATTTATCAAAGGCGAAATTTATCTCTCGAACAACAAATGTTGGGAGAATCCAATTGGGATACGACGATAGAAACTCCTTCGACAACTGGTCTACTGTACATTAATCTTATCCATTCGGACGATGACATTGTTGGTTCTGTGGCACTTCAAATATCACAACCACCGACTATCCGAATGGCTACAACCCAAATGAATGCTTTCATGATGCAATTTAACAAACGAAACCATGATGCCAGCTTTTTATTCACATTCTTACGTTCACCAACCGAACGTGTGATACGTGACTTCTTTTTTCATATGATTACACTCCGTAAATATGAGCCATCGGATACTGCTTTTATGAATTATCTTGAAGAACGAGATTATTACACAAATCGCAATTTGAAAGAGCTTGAACTCTACCCCTACGATTATGTCAAGAGCACCATCACACATGAAGATTCTATGGAAACTGTGAAATCCATTCTTCAAGGTTACGACTTTTTGGGTATCTCCGAACGACGAGACGAATCCTTGCTTGTATTGAAAATCATATTAGGGCTCAGAATGAACCAAATTCTTTACGTGGAAAGTCCAATTCCCTTTGCATATGATGAAGAGGACTGTTATTTTCTTGCGCAGCCATTCGTTTCGCCCAACATGAAGAAATACTTTGCAAGTAAGGTTTGGCAAGATCACATTCGAGGTGATGCTCTTTTATACTCACTGGCCAACCAATCCTTAGATGCTACTATTGCTAGCATCGGACGAAAGAAGTTTGACCACGAGCTTCGTCGTTTTCGAAAATATCTCAATTCTGCTAGAGAAATTTGTGAAGCGAAGGTTGCATTCCCGTGTAACTACAATGGAATCTGGCAACGTAGTACCAACAAGTGTACGTATGATCGTTATGGGTGTGCATCACAATGCCTTATCAGCAAAGACCTTCTTGATGCATTGGATCAGATAGATAAGGAATTCATAACATGATCCAGAGAAAGGACGCGTTTGAAGTCACACAATACAATTTTATTCACATACCGTGTTGCAGTAAGAATCATGATTGCAGTTTGCTCAAAATTCCATATCTACTGCTGCCAGGATCAAACATATCCTTTCAAACAGTGCGAACGAATGTTGGAAACTGATGATTAATTGAGATTTCATGAATGCTGCTGGAAAATCTGGGTAAACAATTCAAATAAGTCATGATAATATTTCCTTTGAAAGATGCATCCATCTAGAGGACTGAATGTGGTAGGTCTTCTAGTTCTCAGATTCCAGACCGATGATGGATTAAAGGACACCGTAATACAAGTTCCTGTTTCGTAACACATTATGTTTCACAATATAGCTATAAAATAAATAAAACATAGAACTCAAAATCAATGAATAATTATTATTTTTTTGTAGCTGCTGCTGTTATGACATTGATTGAATATATTGATTCCTTGCAACATAAATTGTCCCTAGTATTTCCAAAATTTTCAAAGGGTTTTACTAGGTGATAACATCATCAGATACTCCTTTCTCAAGGAAAGTAACGTAGTCTTACTCGGAAAAAATATTGAGACATCAAAGATAAATACAAAGAAAAAAGTAAGAGTTTAGAGAGACATGTTTTTTCTGTCCCTAATTAAATGACATAAAAGTAATACTCATTTGATAATAGATAATGACATCAACATTACAATTTTGAAGCCAAAGCATCTGATTCTTGCTCTTGAATTTTGTTTAGTATATCTTGATCCTCAAAGATCAGACAAGAGTCAAGGGGCTAAGATAAAATGTGATTATCTCAACCTCGCTCTTCCTTGCAACGTCCAGAAAGATATGTTCTTTTGTGAGACAAAGATAAAATAGACATTCCTCAATCATTAAGGCAGGGAATACTATCCTGTTACCTTGGATATATCTACTTCAACCAGGACAGATGCGCATTGGAAGACCATTCAAAATAGTTTAAAACGTTGCCTTATCTCCCATAAGATGTTGCACGTCTATGCTCCACTTGACTAATATGTTAATTGGCAAAAATGGAAGGCAAGAAGTTTGGATTCTGCCTCCCAAATAGCTGAATCTGACCATTGAGTCATGTAGATCCTTCTAAAGTAGCAGCTTGATCCATAATACACTTCTTGCTTATACTCAATATAGTAGATCCATCCACAGGATGATTTGAGAATCTCGATGCAGCAAGTTAGTCAGTCACTTCCATCCAAGCCTTCTTTCATAATGCCTGGTTGTCGTGTTGCTCTTATCCTCAATTTATTTTTTTTATTAAAGAGAGAAAATTGAGAAGAAAGTTCAAAAACATGTGTGACAATAATGGCATTAGGGCCAAGCCAAGAAAAAGCTAAAAGCAGCAAGCAAATGCAATCTTTGATCAAGAGCACAACATTTTATAAATGACATGTTCAGATCATTTGACTTGGAAAATGAAAATTTAAAAGAAGAGAATCAATTTGATTTCTTCTTCATTCTGCTGCAAGGACTATAAGAATCAATCATCACACAGCATCCTATGCAACACACCCTGTTAGCGCATGCTCGGCAGATCTGATTCACAGCATTATTGTTAACGCATCTTAATATCAAATCCAAACGTGGAAACATGACATAATCAATGAGTTAAACCAAAAAATCATTTTTATGAGTAAAATGTTAACAATCAATTGTCATTGCAGTCACTTGATATTCTTTGGAGACTCTTTAATTTGCCATACAGGCCTATTTCCAGTTACAAATGGATATACGATGAAACAATGTGCATTGAAAATGGAATGTATCTGGGAGAGTGAATATAACTTGATGTTACTAAAGACCCAGATCAATTGCGATCCTTGAAGGGACATATGACACACAGTAATACTTTTTTCAAAAAGGGAATAGGGTTATGAGCAATTGTCAGCGAGGAATAATTGTTTAGGCTAAGAAATGTATATTTGGACTTCAATGATGTACTTTACTGTTAGTACAATACAAAGAATTGGGATATTCTGCTCTATGCGAGATTGAGATTTGGAAATTGGTCTGATTTTAGGAACCTCTGAAAAACTACTCTTGTTTTCTAATCGTAATGGATTGGAGTCTTGACTGACTAATTTTTTCATTATGATAAATTTATTTTTTCCAGTCGGTTATATGTTTATCCCCCTGCTATGCCGGCATGTCAAAATTCTGTTGACATCTCTTTCCTAAGAACAAAACAATTTCATCACATAAAAATTAATGAAGCACATGAGATTCGTCATAACCTAAATTTTATAGACCTTTGATTATTGTCATCTAATACTTGGAAACAACGAAAAAGAGCCATCATCATTTCCAGTTGTTATTGTTTCAAACGTGCCGATGAATCTGATACCTTTATCATATATGTAAACATGTAATAGCAACACTGGACGTCTTTAAATGTTGGAACAGCATTATATCTCTTGAATTAATCTCTTTCTAGATTAATTTGACTCGCTTAACTATATTTTTAAAGTATCATCTTCTAGGATAATCATTCGTGATTTTGGAAAGGTTTGGGAGTATAAATTAATTCTAACTTCTAGAAGACAAACGCACTGATGAAGTTTCAAAGCAAATTTTTCTCTGTTTGAGTCTGTAAGTTCCATGTGAAGCACTGCTTGGCCTGGAATGAATGAGTTGCATGACCTATTTATAGTGCATGCCAAGGATATCCGTTAAAATGAAAATATAACCTTCAATGACTCTGAACTACACCGTAGCAAAGCAATAACTTGCAAAAATTGACCACTATGCATTCAGTACCAAGTGTACAAGACGTATATACATACTTAATATTAGATCAGACTTTGATCCCAGAATTCTGAATACAAAGCTCATTCTAAGAATAATTTTAAACTTGGAAGAAAACGCTTCAATGAGGAAACTATCCAAGAATAATGCCAAAGAAAATCAGAGAGTGAGTGTTTACGTTTATGTTATGCTATACAATTTTGAAATTATCGAAGGTACAAAGATATGTTACAGAACCGCTTCAACACTAAATTGTAATGACTAAAAAAACGGATTAAAACTATCGCTAAATTTGAATTCTTTCTTCCATGTATCGCTAAATCACTGTGGATATCACTCTATCCCAAACTAAGTGAATATTGGTGATGTAATCCAATGCCCTTCCTATCTCCAATATGGTTTGATTCAATCCTTTCCTAAGAACCTTTTCATATGCCTTTCATAATTTCCTTTCCGATCTTCTTCGTAAACATATCTGCCACATTTTCGTCACACTTAACAAATATGATCATAAGAAGCTCATCAGCCACATGCTCACGCACAAAATGATATCTTTTTTCAATTTGCCTAATGCACACGCCTGAACTTGAATTTTCGCTCCTATATTATCGCATCTCACCACGATTGGGAGTTTAATTTGAACGCCCATTCCAAATAATAGACAATAGATGAATCTAATTCCTTCATAGCTTTTGACATGTCAACGAATTCTGCTTCACTACTGGATAATGTCACACCTTTTTGCCCTTTTGACCTCCAACAAACAGGTCCACCAAGCAAGAAAATGACAAATCCTGTTACACTGATACGAGAATCAGGATCGCCTGCCCAATCACTATCACTATATGATACCATATCCCATTCTTC
>CAAAJI010000028.1:191229-268814 GCA_900642245.1 Fragilaria radians
CAGGGGCCAACATCAATCAGTATTCTATTGTATCAAGAACAAATTTGCTAACTCTTAGCATTTCCTTATATGCAGCTAAATTTGCCCCATCCATGCACTTAGAAAGCTCACATACAACATTTG
Organism: Fragilaria radians; assembly: GCA_900642245.1. Classification (NCBI taxonomy): domain Eukaryota; phylum Bacillariophyta; class Fragilariophyceae; order Fragilariales; family Fragilariaceae; genus Fragilaria; species Fragilaria radians. Next base: position 191,353 of record CAAAJI010000028.1, read on the forward strand.
CTTGCAATATCTGGTCTTGAATATTTTATGAGGTAGAGAAGCATCCCACCCCAGAACGGTTGACTACTTATCCATTTCGATGGTTTCAACTAAGTCATTTGACTTGACAACCTTAAACCTGGGTGTCCCAGGGGTAGCATGACAGCTTAGATTGTTAACTACTTCTCCAAACTTATCTTCCAATCCTTTCAATAAATGAGGTTGCATGACCCATACTTCCAGATTATCTCGGTTCATCATCACCTTGCTGCCCAAACAATCAGTCAAGATTTCTTCAACCTTTAGATCAAAACTTTAGCCTTTGAGTCCCTTGATTACCTTCTTAATGTCTTCATCACACCCAATCATCACGCAACCATCCACCAATTTGTGAGTAAACATGGATCAACGGAGTTTTCTTTAAAGCCACATTCCTTTAACGCCAAACCTAGTTTCTTGTTGAACTTCCGAGCACTTTGAACAAGCCCGTAAATCGTTTTCTTCAAAGAAAGGCACTCTGTTTGCTTTTCACCTTCTAACCCATCAGGCAAATGCATGTAGATCTTCTCTTTGAGCTCACCATGTAGGAAAGCTGTTTCAATGTCAACAATTTTCCCTTTTAAATTCCAAACCAGCATGATAACTAACAAAATTCGGAGCGTTACATTATTCATAACTGGCGCAAAATTCTCCTGAAAGTCAATTCCAGGGACCTGGCTATACCCACATGCAACAAGTCGTGCCCGAAATATTCCATCCCGTTTAATTTTGAATATCCATTTATTTTTCACGCATAAACGATGATAGGGTAACTCTGATTTCTCAATCTCCTTGTAGAAACCTGTATTCTCCATTTGCTTCAATTCTCTCTGAATAGCCTCCCTACATTCTTCTATTTCCTCAAGAGTTAGATTGTTATATGCATCATCAAACGAATCAGGCTCTTTCGGGTTTCCTGTCACATTCAAAGCAAGATTGGGTCTATCAAGGATCAACTCCTTCCTGGTTGATTATTCTCAATGAATCTCTCTGGATCAGGGTTAAACCAGCTCTTTCACTTGGATACTTCCCTCTTTGCTTTGTCCAACTTCTTCTTATCAACTCCATCAACTTTACTATGTACTTTGGTATCCTTCAGTATTTTTCTTCATTTTCTGAATCATCAATTTCGTACTTCATCGCCTGAATCATCAATTTTGTCGATCTTTACTCCATTTCGGCTTTTTGTCCAAGTTCCAAATGATTTTCCAAGCCAAATGGCATCTCTTGATTTGATGATTGACTCAGTATTTGGGTTCAGATATCTGTAGATGTCTGATGCATTGTCAACACCCTTTCCAACAAACATACACGTGATCCCTTTGTCTGCCAACTTTGATTGGATCTTGTCTTTTGTTGTGATGACACACATCTCTCCACATTTTCTGAGTTTCACTGGCTTCTTTGAAAGTCCATTAAACATTAAATTACTAGGATCCTTTTTGCTTCTTTATCCACAATTAAATTTTCATAATATGCAGCAATAGAGGAACATTCAGCCCTTAGTCCTTCACGAAAATCTCCGTCTCCTCCAGCATCATGTAGCATTTCTTTGATTCTTCCGTACAAGGTCTAAAACTTTCGTTCCACTATACCATTTCTTTGTGAAGTTTGAGATCCACTATATTCAAACTTGATGCATAATTTTTCATGCTTGCATGCCTTATTCAATGCATAATTTTCACCGGCATCATCTAATCTTAAAACTCTGAAAAACGTTTTATCGTTTCTCAATTCATGAATCAAACCAATAACCTAACTTGATAGTTCATCTTTTCTTTTCAAAAAATATTTCCAGCAATATCCGGAGAAATCATCTACAATAACAGCCCAAAATTTCGCTCCTCCGAAGCTCTTGCCTTTAATGGAGCTAATGTCAACATATAAACGCTCACCTGGGTGTTACTACCTTCCAATCCTTATTCACATTTTTCGGTCTGGCCATACCAATTACGCAAGGCTCACAAACTTCAAACTTTCTAGTGACTTCATATTCTAAGGCCTTTCCAGTTAATCTAACACTGGCTTCAACACAATGTCCAAGGATTTTATGCAGATTGTTGAGATCAATACTCTAACCCCTTTTCCAATCTCATAGCTGAAGCTCCAATATTGTTAAAGATTGGGGTAAATTTGATCCCAGGTATGCATCCATCCTTTGTTTTGATCAAGGTGTCAAAATTTAGGATCATATAATTCTTTGTCAGTGTGACAATTTCATCAAGGTTGCAAATCTTGGAACCTTTCAATGCTCTACAAATGCTAAACAAGTTAATCCATAGGTCAGGAATATATTTTACTCCTTCAAGTACAATAGGCACATTTTCACCATTATCTTTCTACACATATTATTGTAATGTTCCGACCATTTCTGCTATCATTGCATCACCATTCCCAACTGTTATCTCCTCGGAAATTATCTTGTTCCCGCCACTATTGCCGATCCAAATCTCCTTGTCAAGATTTTTAGAATTTTCAATCAAAAGGAAAGTCACATCCGTCATTGTGTTTGCAACTCCATTTCTCAATCCCAAAAAATATTTCACCTTGACTATGATTTTTCTTTATTAATTTAAAACAATTAGCTTTTATGTGTCCAGGTTTCTTACAAAAGTTGCAAATAACTTCAGTTTTCATCTCCTCACCTTGCCCTAACTTACACTAACTTGCTTTGTGTCCTACTTTCCACAATTGCGACATTTCCCTTTGAAATGCTCTATAAACAAAGACTTTTTGTCAATGGACTTTTCGATTTCGCGGCATCCGTTTTAAATGTCATCCTTTCAAATCTCAGAGTCATTTCTTCCTTTAATTCTTCAATAGTTAAAGGGCTGTTTACATCAACTATACGTTTTTCCAAAAGAAGCATCTGCAACTCGCATTCTTCCGTCAAACTGTTTAAGATTTGAATCATAAACTGTTCATCAGTCATGCTTGATCCCATCACTTCTAATTTGATACGGAGATCTTCCATAACGTCTGGATCTTCATCCTTACTCAACCTGCTTTCTCTGAATGTTCTTTCTGTTTAACCAACAACGGTGCAGAGATTGGATCATTTTTTTTCCAACTTTTCTCATACCAAAGCAGCATTACCATCTTCATGCTCCTTGTTTTGCATCCCTTTACAATCCCAAATGCAATCTTTCCAGCACTACTGGTGGCATCAATTGAAAGAATCAACTCCGTAAAAGCCATCTCATTCAAATAAATTATTGCAATCATATGCCTTCCTTCCTCTGTTTCTTCATCCATAGAGCCTTGGGTCCTTGGAATCTCCAATCTATCCAACAAAACATCTTATATATTTCATTGCATGGCCTTGGCTTGGAATTTCTCACTCCAAGTGGGCCAATCTTCTTTCTTCCCGGAAAAGTTCAATACACAAATTGTACTGAAATCTGTCATCTTCAAGACGTAACTGAACCAAGCTTAAATTAAAAGCCTTTAACGTAACAAACGTGACAACAAGCACAAAAGAAAAGGACTCAAATGTATACCGTATATTAAAACACCTTGAGAACCTCTTCAACACTAAATTGTAAATCACTAAAATATGGATTAAAGCTATCACTAAATTTGAATTCTTTCTTCCATATATCGCTAAATCACTCGCTAAACCAACCATGGATATAACTCTATCGCAAACTAAGTGAAGATTGGTTATGTAATCCAATAAAGATGAAACGGCTAAACTGGACACTGCTGAGGCAAGGTGTACCAACATTTCTTTTTTGGAATCTAAATCAAACGATAGTTTTGTTCCTTTGTGGCAAATAAAAGTTCTTTGAGAAGCTGTAATGGACCTTGCTTTTTTATTGGAATCTTCATCTGATTTTCATTAGACTTGGGAATAGTCACTATTCCAAACAGTGCATATTTAGGCTCAACTTCTACCTACAAGTTCGCCACTCTTTACTCTTCCCAAAAAACGGGATCACACGTTATAGCATTCCTATCAATCATTTCTCAAATTATCGGAATGCCCAGAGAGCATTATAAGAAATAAAATCGGAGGTCAATAAAAGATAACTTAGCAACTAAATAAACAATTCTCGAGAATAAACAAAGATGAGAAGAATTAGGTAACCATATTGGAAGTCCTCTTTACTAAGGAACAAAAGTGGGACTAAAAGCTCATGGAGTGATTTCTCGCTTACTCAATCTTTCTCAAATTCACGAACCATATTGAAAACCTTCTCAAATAGTCGAATATGAATATGAGGGGTATTCTCAATAGACTAATCTCGCCTTGTCCTGCATTGTCGGATGTAAACGAGCGAGTCAGAGCTGTACTAGTAATCAAATGCTTTTGAGTTTGAAACTAGTGTAATCTCTTTAACAAAAGTTAATTATTTATCTCATTCCTCATTATTACACTTTTCTTCTCAAGCAATAGGCTATGTACATTGCTTCTCTAATTGCATTGTGAAAGGTAGCTGAATACTTTTCTTTTGCAAGTCAAAAAATTGTATACATGGTGTGCACAATATTGTCAACAGCAACTCCTTAGGTTGGTTCAGTCATGCGGTTCTTGCGAAAGAGACTTTCTTGTGATAGTTTAGTTCCAACTTTCCTGTTAAGATTTGACTAGATTCAATTGTTGACACTTTATTGCTAATTGATGACGATGAAGATTGCAGTAACGACTCATCCCGTTGCTGATAGTCTTGGATGCACTTTTCGTCCATCTTTGCCAAATACAAAGCTCGATCCCTTGATTTTCTGGAACAAGCCGAAGCATGGACTTGAATTCCCTTGGGATCACGAATGCCTATTGATCGTTGATATTGCTGAAACTCCAGAACCGATTGAAGGATGTTGTGAGTTCTTGACATTGTCTTCTTTGTACTCCCTTTCTCGTCAATACCTTCCAATCCTCTCAGACAGAACAACTCTTGATCCAGAAAATCGGCGATTCCGTTGAATCTTCGAAGCGTTTTAAGCGTGAATCTGATATCATCTCTGAATGACTGAAGATCCCGAGACTAGAAAGATGTTAGATCAAGCAATAGAATATTGGCACAAGTGAGAAAAACAAAGATATCTAGCTTACCGAATACCAAGTGCTATGCAATGGTTCTTTTTCCAATGTTGACAGCTGAATCACTGCGTCGTCATCACTGAAAGTGACTGATCTTTTTCCCCCATGAGTTTTCAATTTCAAATCTAAGTCCGGGGATCTCTGATAAACAAATGATCCATGCCATTGAGTGTCACTAAACATAGTGAATTTTAATACAGAAGATATAATAAGCAATTGTATTCGTTTGACATGAAGTGAAACTTCAAAAATCATGGTTCGACCAATAGAATATCTCGACATGAGAAAAATTCAAGTTGGTCAGGAATGCCTATACACCAAGATTTGGTGTGATTAATTGTATAGAGTGACATTCAACCTATTAAGGAATGTGTACACGTCTAACTTGAACCAAAGGGAAGTTCTGGTTTAATACCGTTTCAAAATTCTTTTCATAGAATCTGATCTTGCCTACAGATGTCACTCTTTTACTAGGGAATGAGAATTATTGACACGTCCACTCGTACGTAATTTCCATCTTACGTGGTGAGGCGATTACGTGTGCACAAATAAATTTTGGGAACTTGTCCTCTGATACTCGAATAGCAGTCGTGAAAATCTAGGACAACCTGATGTTTCTCTTGTATGTCGGAATTGACACTTTTTTCAACCTATGATTTGTATTTTTTTGGTGACCACGTTCAAGAACACACATGTAAGATCATTGTTCAGCCAAGTTTTTAGATAGTCTTAGTTCAAAGTTGCATGGTTTGAAGAGGTAAGACTTCACATAAGGATGACATCGTAAAAGTGAAATGCTTCATATGAATCCCGAAATAGGGATCTCATTGGGTGCTCCTTTCCTCATTCAATTTCTCAATTTTTTTGCCTTACTATATGATCTACTCAAGAGGGTGAACTTGATCTGGACTATTTCCAGTATTTGAACTTATGCCTTCTCTTGTCTGCTTCAATGACATCTGCATCCTTTGTAAGTTTTATCTGGGTAATCTTCTCTAGAGCTTTCCACTATTAAAAGCCATCATTTAATTCAATTTTACGTAAGTGCGCAATACTTGCTTTAATTCATTTCTTTCCAACATGCATCCATAGGCTTGTGCAAATGATAAAAATTGTGTTCACTGAATCAAATGTCACTTTTCCTTTAGACTGCTATACGTTATGGTTCCTATCCTTCCAAAAGAGTAACTGTGCTTCTGCCAAAGGTTTCCGCTGGACAAAGTGATAATAGGCGCACTTAGTAATTTACAGAGAGTTCTGGATCAGTTGAAGGATTTTTTTGCCTTCAATTTTCCATAAGATCCGTTGTGAGGAATATTCTTGAGCGAAAAAGAGACCGTTGAAAGAGATGAAAAAGGTTTATCACGGAGAAATAGCTCACTAATTTATATAACCATTCATTTTACATTTTCTTGAGATTCTTTTTTGAATTACTACGGAAGGTAGAGAGAGAGAGAGAGAGAAAGAGAGGGATAGCAACCTTTCAAAGGATAGAAGGTGAGAGTGAGAGTAAGAGGAAGTTACAAAGGAATTTTGGAATTTAACAGTCCCGATTTGAAGGAACAAATTTGACTTTTCTTGCTATTTGCGCAGCGGTTTCAGTTTCCCAGTATTCATTTCAATCATATTTATTTCTTATTAGGATTAGGGGTTGATAACAGTGAACACTCTGCTGTATCATGATACATCTTTCTATAAATAACCAGTAAAATTAACGATCCATATTGGACGTTAACTTCAGTAATTGCACTCACTACTGATACATTCGTTTTTACTGCAACATCATGATCAAACCCAACAACACTTGCCCTTTGTGAGTTAAGCATGGATGGGACTTGTAGAAGGAATTAAGAACCATAACAACTGCCATTTCGCACCAACAGACAAGGGGAATCAAACCAATAAACTCCATCAGGGAAGAAAGAACCACTATATCATGGAGCTGGGATATTATAGTATCACCCCAAAGATGTAATGTTTTGACCTGTCATTAGGATATTAAAAAGAATTAGGTATTGTCAATAGAAGCAAAGCTGAATACATTAGAGGACGCGTTAGCAAAGTAAGCTCCAAGAGATCCAAATACATCATTCCAAAGCAACGTTGAATGTGCTATCCACTATTGATGGAAAGCTCTTACCCGGGAAATATACAGCAGCGCGAAGAAAATAGGATTACGGAAAGACATTTTCAGACAGATTCCATCAGAATTCTTCAAAAAAGCGTAAATAACGGTGATAGCCATAAGTTGATTCACCAATATCTATTTCTTTCTGGAAAAGCTGGAAAATAAAATTATATTTAATTTAAACAAACAGCAATACTACTAGTGTAACGTATCAAGCATACGTAAATAATGATTACTGTGCTAAGGATTGAAGTGATAAGTCTCGAAACAAGGAGGTATCACAAAACATGTCATTATTAAACAAGGTAACATCTAAATTACAAAAAGAAGACTGAATCCTAAGCGTGATACCTACCAAAGAAATTCAAGCAGAGTGTTAACTTTTTCTCCTAAAGCAAAACAAAGAATTCTCTGGACAAAAAGATTGTTGAACTTGAAATTTGTTTGGCTACAACTGCAAAAATTGTGATGCATGTAGTAAAGCTGCCAATTCAACTTGAAGATAGTAGAAAACAATTTGCAGTTAGTGAATTCTGAAGTACAAGTTGCTATATGCTGAGTGACAAAAGGATTAAAAGTGAAATTATAATCTATTTTAGAAGGTTGCTATTATTTGATGTTTAACAACTGTGAAGAGTAGAAGTGTAACATGGTTCATGCTAATTGTCCCTGGAAAACATTTCACTTACTCTCCATTGACAAACAATTCTTTTTTTGCCTCACCCCCCCTAATTTGCGTTAGGAATAAAGGTACAATTAAATGTTACTATCCGGGAAAAGATTTCCGTGATTAGCTGTGTAAAATACATAGAATATCCTTTTTCTCTATATGAACTTGTACTAACTACATAGGGCGTATCTATCCGATACGGGTATTCAAAGACGTCTTGTAGTCAATGAGTTAATATATAGACTGAATATTGCTCATACACTTTTCAGTTGGGTAATATCCTTTTGATTCATATGTCAAGGCATCTCAAAGCTATCAATTGGACTCAAAAGGATAACGATGATTTCAACCTGTGAAACCTAAATTACAGTTCATAATTTGAAATTGAACAGTTTGAGTTTTGCGTCATAGTTGTCCAATCAGCAGGGACCTAAACATTCTCTCTCAATTTTTTTTATGAAATCTGATATTTTTCCTAATTCATGGAAGAGGGAATGTGTGATTTTTCAAAAGCATTTCATACTATACCCCCTTTGCGCTATAACCGGTCAACTGAATAGAGTTTTCAAAATGCTTTGCTAGAGAAAATAATAATGGGGATAACAAAGTCACAAATTCTGAGATGAAATGTCACAAACTCATTTATTTAGTTGTGACCACTATCTAAGGAGTATCTAATTTTCAGCTTGTAGACACTCAACAATTTATGTGACATTACTTTCCTTTTTATCATCACGCACTCAATTCAATAACTCATTTTCTACCTTTCCTAGTAGTGAATCAAGTGAAAGCTATGCCTCAATATACAAATACAAGTTGATATCAACTGGGAAAACATAACAATTGTACTAAAGAGTTAAGCATCTGACTTCACTGAGTTGACATCAGTATTCAATTTGATCTTGTAGTCACTCTTGACTAATAGGCCATAAACTGTAGCAAGCGGCATGTTTCAATGCACCCATCAATCAAATCAATCCAAATCTAGGATAAAAAACATACTAGCTATGGTGTGGTAGCCATCAACAACTTCCTTTAAAAGCTCAATCTAGGCACCGTAAAAGAACTGAGGTATCTAGATTGACTCATCAGCTAGCTTTCATAAAACTGTTACCTAAATTCTTAGGATTTCAAAGTGGAATCGAATCTTAATCTGCTTCTTATCCTGCCGTATCCAATATTGAAACAAATCATATGGATTTTGGTCACTAACAGGGGGTCGTATAGGCTACAAAATTAGATTTTGGATGAATAAGATGGCCTTTGGCAATTCTTCTTAGCTGCAACTGAGCGATAACATTACTTTCTTGAGAATGAATTCTGAAAACTTTTATTTATCTCTTGTTTTTCTGTGAAGTGGCTATCCGTAGCACTTTAGATAGATTTCTCACTTTAAAATTAAGCTATTATGATCTCAGATTATGTGCGATTGGATATTTCTGGCAGCTTATCAGGATTTTGTAGAGTAGGAGAGAACGCTTTTGATAATTGTATTATGCTGGGTTAGAAAAAAGTTGCATTGCCATTGCATTTGTTGGGAACAATAAATTTCTTTGTTATTTTCTATCTTTGTAGCAACAGTGTCACAAACGATTATTGACTTCTCTAGATCTATGCCTACGTTTTAAACTATTTATTCATCTATTTTTTCAATTTTCAGATCTTTGCAAATTTTGTGTTCTACAAGTTTCTAGATACTTGAATCAGTATGATACAGAGTATCTGTTGGGCATATTATAAACATCAATCCTAACTGTTATCCATTCCTTTTGACACTTTTCTGGACCTTTCCTTTAAAAGAACGGTACTACATATACCTCTCTAGACACCAAGGCTTGGAAATGTGAGACAACAATTAATTGCGAAACATTGATGAGTTGCTGCATTATCGAAGCTTAGGAATTCAAAGACACTATGTTATACACTAAATTGTATGGTAATCTGACTGTTTTGCAACCATGCTGTGAGCAACTCGTGCTATCATGTACACTGTAAAACAACTGAAGGTAATTGTAGGATAGAAAAATAAATGTTAAGCGCTTTTGGCGGAAGATACTTGTTTCCAAATGACTCCTCCCTTGTTATTTGAATTCCAAACCTTGCTTTCTTCTCTTCTTGGTGTACGTCTGCCTTGTTCCTCTTTCTTCTCGTTGAATTCAAAAGTTGATGATGCCTCGATTTTTCTGTCTATCTTTGCAAGCAATAAAGCTTGTTCTCTAGCTTTCCTTGAACATGCACAAGCAAACACTTGTATTCCCTTTGGGTCCAGAATCCCCATCAAACGTTGATGGCGTTGCATTTCTAATACAGATTGAATAGTATTTTTTACTCTTTCCTTCACCTTTTTGTTATTTCTCTTCCTTTGAATCTCTTCTAATCCCCTTAGGCAATATTTATCTTGGTCGAGGTCAGCAATGTTTCCATTCACTCTGCTGAGTTCGTTCAAAGTGTGCTTTATATCGTCTCGAAATGATTGAAGGTCATTTGACTGGTTTTATTTCAAGAGTAAGCATGACCTTAGGATCATCTAGGTTACTCCTGACACAAAATACGTACCGTATACCATAAATTATGAACTGATTCTTGTTGTCCACGGCAAGGCCATGTCACTGTATTGCTGCTGAACGTTACAGATTTCTTTGAAGTTTTTGTCAAACCTGAATCAAGGCTAGCAGATCTTGGATATAAACCACCCAATCGATGTGAATTCTTCTTACTCGACATGTGGAATGCATATGATTGTGATATGGTCAAGCGTTTTGATGGATAAGTTTAAGTTATGGGGTTCTCATACCTTTTTCAAGTTGACAAATAATGACTATTTTGATGAATCTTAAGTGAGTCCCGATATTAGAATTTACTTGGAAGCGAGAATTTAGAAGAGAGAATTTAATATTTCGAGAAACGGGAAATCCAAAATGACGTACTTGACCTTGAAACTTAGCAATTTTTTTTCCTTTACGTTTTGTGACCAGATGTTCGCCCAAAAGTTGAGAGGTTAAACCGCCAAACTTCTTCAATCTGACATGACTTTTTCATAATCGAATGGCAAAGACAGTGTCAGTAAGAAATTTTCATCAGTTCCGGACTCACGACACCCTTTATTTTTTGGAAATCTTGGCGGAAACCATGGCCTTAGCTACAATGCCATTCTCAAATGATACGTACGCAATCATGACACACAAACTTTATACAGATCGAGTGATTGAATTCTTGACCACAAAAGGATTGACATTCATGGAATCGATGAGCAATCAATCTCAAGTGACGGTCCTTCATACACCTGAATTTTCAGGAGTCAGTCGAGCGAGACGAGGATTTTCCTTGCTGCTAATAGAGAATGTTCAGCGTCCAATTGAATCTCTGCCGCCCATGGCACGACAAAACATATCTTGGATTGGGAAGATCTCACATGTCACTAAATGTCCGCAGTCAATCTGGACGACAATGGGACTTTCACAGTTGGATATTACCTCTAGTTTGCTTCGAATAGACGTATACCCTAGAAATAGAACAAACTTCGTTGTGATGGCTCTCCAAGAATCCTGTGCCAAGGAATACGGCTTCGATATTCCTTTAGATCCGTTTGAAGGACCTATTTCTTTTACCAAATCTGCATCGAAATGTTCACATAAATTAATTGTTATTTGCTATGAAGAATCGGAGTATTACTTGGGCCTGTTGAATCGAACAATAGAAAAAGATTCCAAGATAATGGACTTAAACTTGAATTATGCGGCAGCGGAGGAAATTAGTGTAAGTCCATCTGATAATACCAACGGCCATGACATGCAAGAAAATGCACTTTCGAGGATTCCTCTGTCCCGTGCATATTACAAGTTGGATGAGGTCTGGAAAAGTTATCTTTCAAATCAAGGAGCACCAACCTGGGCACAGGGAACAGGGATAGACCTAGGAGCTTCTCCTGGAGGTTGGACACAAGTTTTAGTTCATGAAGTTGGTTTAAAGAGAGTTCTATCTGTGGATCCGGGAATACTGGCAGACCGCGTGTTGAATTTAAGCCCTGTCACTCACATCCGAAGCAACATCATATCAGCAGATATATCTTCTCATGGACCCTTCTCTGTTCTTGTTTGTGATGCATCAGATGTTTGGATTAACATCCTCGACCAAATCGAATCGATTGTTGTTGATAAATGTGAATGGTCTCTGCCAAGTGTTTGTATCATCACACTGAAACTACCATTCAAGACTTTGAAAAGCGTCAAACGACATGCCGATAGAATCAAAGAGAGTATTCCACCTTTTCTTGACAATATATCTCGCAAAATGTTTCCAGGAAAGCTAAATATCCAAGTTCAATCCAAAATAGTCCATCTAATGGCAAACTCAGGCAGTGAACGAACATTAATTGCCATATTCGAGACTGCAGAATGAAGAAAAGGCTATTAAAGAGATTAGCTTTCGGTTCATTCATGGAAACCTCGGTACCATTGTTAAGCAACAATTATCATAATAGACTAGCAATGATTAACATTGCCTACTGTAGTCACATCAAAAGGAAACAAAGGATTAGTGAGTAATGGATCCTAAAGAGTGTGCGTAATTATAAGGACTGGGAATTCAGCCTTCTTCCAATTCATGTAGATGTTGATCACTAAACATCATCCAATCAGTTTCAACAAATGACCATCTCAGCTCATGTCTTTCCAAATGAAAAAAGGCATTCCAAAGAACTTCAATATTTATGCATTGCATTTTGTTCCAAACAATTTGAGAAGTAAGATGATAAGTACTACTTATATAGCCCGTTCAAGTCTGATGGGCTGAGGATGGAAGGTGGTGTGATAAAAGTCATATTGAACACGTATATGTCTCAATAGGAAGGAGTGTACTAAATTATAGATTTCATTTTCTTGGTTTTATTCAAAGCAAATTTTATTGTAATTTCTGTCCTGCTTGTGAAACGCATTCAATCATACAGGAACAATCGTCTGGAAAAGAAAGTTAATCTGGAGCCGATATACTACTCTGAGGGTGGCTAAAAATATACCTGTACCGGTTAGTGAAGTTCTGTATTCGAGTAAATTCCAACGAAGGGTTTATCGTTTGTACTTTAGGCCATTTCCTTCGTTCGTTGTTTGCATCCTTGGTTTTAGAAATCTCTAAAACTAGTGGAACCTTGGAAGGAGAGGATTACATTCGAAGAAAGTACAAGTCGTATTGTCAGGCGTTGAGATGGATCATAGACAATCAAAGGAAGACGACGTAATGTCGGAAGGTCCAATCATCCGAATATCGAAGAATGTTGTCATGATGGAGCTTCCCCTGTATTGTCAAGAAATCATAAAGACTAGGAACATTAGGTCCACCAATAGCAGCAGCAGCAGCAGCAGCAGCAGCAATGGAAACAGGAGTACTACTAATATTAGAAAACCACGAATGAAACGATCCTTGTCGGTTTTGACCACATCTATACCTTCCGGTGATTCTGCATTGCCTGTTACAGCATCCACGGATCCTACAAATATGGTTTGGTTGAGACGATTGTCATATGTTGCCGATTTCGCATCATTTCTTTGTATCCTCGATTGTACCATACTTCCATTGATGTTACTATTGGTATCTTTCTTTGTGAATGTTGAAACAAATGTCCCCCCTGAAATATCCTCCTCCTCGGCATCTGGGTGGTGGTTTCGTTTGGGACATGTCTTAGTTCTTGGATTTGTAATTCCAGGTACGTAATGATGTATTGTAGCATAGTCATATGTGTACACATGACAACCAAACCAAAAAATCTTGTTTCGAGTTTATCCTAACACTGTTACAACATCCCAATAAAGTTGGTAGTCTATCCACAGCGATACACTTTTCCTTTCATCGTCGAATACCCCTAGCGTTGTTGGCCATGCTGGGATTATTCCTCCTCTATTGCTCCAACCAATCAGGTCTTTTCTTGCACTTATCTTGGTATGGAATTCCACTCTCGGGACCCATCCATCGAATTTGCAACTTGTTGGGTTGTCTCTTTATGCTTACTTCCAACTATCAGTCACGAAATTTACGATCATGTTACAACAAACGATGCAAACAACACTATACTTTATGAGATTTTCAATAATAATCAAGCAACAGAGGGGGAGGAAACAAAATACTGGACCTTGCATTTCATCAACATTTTAATTACGATCACAGCAAACTTTTGTTCGCTGTGAAGGCATAGTACGACTGCTAAGTTTAGAAAAAATTAAATCCTTCAATCTTTTCATTAATCTGCTTGGTCCTAAATAAAATTCTACAACCTTGTACTACTTGTAACCATCAATTCCCTGTGCTAGAACTCTTAACTGTAAAGAAACTTGAAAGTGATTTCATACCCTTGGTTGAGACTTTCGAAAGTCGTTTCAAACCAATCGATTGTGCTGAGGAGGCAACGGTGATGGACGGTTTCTCCATGGTTACCATCGAAATCAGATCTTCGTCTTCGTCACGAAGCCGTTTCGATGTTTTCGGATTACCACCATTTTTATCCTTACTATTCGTCGCACAAGAATCCCCCAACATTACAGATTCCGATTGTCCTGTCACTTGCAAGGCACGGACTCTCCAAGCTGGAGACAAAGAATCGCAAACAACTTGCCACGATGTCCTTTGACAACGAAATTCATCATCCTCAGACCATAATTCTGAATTCCCGTTTGAATCCTTCTCATCCAACAACTCAAATCCGGAGCTTCTTGTCGAACAATGAGAGGATGTTAAATTCAATTTCTCAGTTTCTTTCTCTTCCAACATTTGTTCCTTCATTTGGTGGTATACTCGATTTCGTTTCTCGTTAATCCAATGCAAGACTTTTTTCTCACACAACTTGTACAATACCATATCTTCTCCCATCGATCGATTTACCTTGAAAATATGATGGTACTGGTGTTCGTCATGAGATAAGGCCTTTCGAATTGCATCCGGTATATCCATTTGATCCAATGGTCGCCATGGTGCCAATAACAAGGATTCCGATACGATCCAAAACAACGGATCTACCCTAGTCGCAACATATAGAGTACCATCACTCCCCACATGAGATCCACAAAAGAAAGAACCATATTTGGATTCCTCCAAGGCTTGAATCTCGTACAGATGGTACTCCTTATGTTTGCTTTTGGATACAGTTGACTCAATAAGTAACATATCCACATCCTCTCCAGTTGATGGATGTGGTAGAGTTACTACACTCCGATTCGTACAATTTGAGATGTGTTGGTCTTCTGGGGCAAATAGAATCACTTGACGACAGCATCCCGTGGACGAAGTCATGATCATCGAAACAAAACGCTTCAATCGATTTATGCAAACAAATTTGGCGCGCCAAACATTTGAAATTTCAAGATTGGATTCGCAGTGGTCCAAAAAAATAAGGATGAAACATGAGAATCCAAATGAAGTTTGTATAAAGCAGTTGCTGAAATCATCAATAGATTCAATGTTCTCAATCTGGATTAAAACTGTGATTGTGAAAGCTACGCAGTTGACAACCTATGCTTGCCAATCTAGTGCTGATAAATTTTTTTGTTGCATAGGAAACAAATGCTTTCAAAAATCTTTAGTATTAATTTCATTTGCAGTAGCAAAGTGAGGACTTTACTTTAAGCAATTCTTCCAAGAGACTTCCAATGCACTTTATCCTTGTTGGATTGATTCAATTTTAAAACGTACTGAGGTTAAGACTTTTGATGGAAACATGGCCAACGGACGTATGACTTATGTGAATGAAATGTGTGTGGATGACGGGTGACATTGTCTAAGGCATCCCTGCTTCCAAAAAGAAAAGACAATGAGAGGTACAGACCAAAATTAGAGAGGGAAGTTGGGAAACAATTTCAATTGAGCACAATTCCAGAAATTCCTGTAAAAAATAAAAACATGTAACTGAATTGCTGACATCTGATTCCGATTTCCAAGGCAAAACATCCGAATCTTTTGTTTTTTCCTGCTCCTCCTGCTGCTGCTCCTCCTCCACCTCTTCCATTTCACTTGGCTTCACATCAATAGAAATGTGTTTCCTTGTTGCATGCAGCAAACACTGGAAACCCACAAGATGGGATTTGATTCATTTCTTCTTCCTGTCATTTCTTGTGAGGCACTTAATGATTGTTGTATTCTGCTCATATGCTCAGCTGGGACGCAAAAATTGTCAGCCGAGGGTGAAAAAAGAAACCACATGATTACTTACTTTACCAAAATATATGCTTCTGAATCAGGTAGGGCACATCATTTGTAAGCATAAAAGATTTTACATTACACTTTCATTGCAATTACCACCATCCTCATAAATCATAATGTATCATGGCGTCTTAATACAATTCTTTTCTCCAAATTTGATGTCATCATTGATGTCATCTCCATCTTTTCTACCACCTACCCATATTTTCTTTTTCAATTTCTGATAGTCCACATCTCCTTGCATGTGTTGCTGCAGGATTTTCCAAACGCTGTATTAGCTCTAAAGTCAAATATCTAGATCTAAGTTTTCCTATTTTGAAGATTTGCTAACCCATTTGATTTCTTGCCTTCCAAGTGATTGTTATGTCATTTGGATATGGCACGTATGGGAGTGTAGTATCACTACATTAGTATTAAAGCTTAATACAAGCCACTGTCCAATGCTGATGAAATCAGAGTGATCAAAATCCATATTCATCATCATCATCATCATCATCTTCCATGGTGCATCTCTATGTGTGCATAGTTTTTGCCCACTCAACCATTTGCCATGTTAGCAAATTCTTCATGCAGACCAATGTTATCAGTAGTGATAGGAGCAGTATACTATGGTGCTTTCGAGTAATTTCTATGGGCTTATTTTACTAGTAGGTACTGATCTATACAACCAGTAAAATAGGATAATGATGGGTTGCGTGACAACAACCACCAAAATGAGTCGTTCGATCGTGACGATTCTATCCACCCTTTTGTTCACAACTGATGCCTTCCGGATATCCTTTCCCTTTAATTCCTATCATTTCAAGAGGAACATTCCTATTAAGAAGGATGGATGGATTTTGTGTGCGGAATCCTCACCCTCCGTCCCAATAATACAACAATCAAAAAGTGATGGTGGTGACAACAACAGCAGCAGCAGCAGAAACAACATCATCATGACACTCAAATTGGCAGTTGATTCTCAATGGGGTGTTGCAGAACGTGCTCCAGGTGGTATTTCCGATCGATTTACATCCGCTTCAAGTTTGGATATGGTCCATCGCTTACGAAGAGATTCGGATGCAGTTCTAGTAGGAAAAACAACAGTTCAAGTTGACAATCCATCCTTAACAATAAGGAGAGTACCACTGCTTGGAACATTACAACCTACCCGAATTATATTGGATACAAATCTATCGTTGCGTTATGGAAATTATACGTTATTTCAAGATTCGTCGGCACCAACATTGTTGTATCATGCCGATACTTGTGACTATAGTCAGAGTGACGTTTCTTCCTGGAAGGATCATGTCACTTGCATTGGTGTACCCACTAAAATAACATCCAATGGGGAGGACAATGCAACTCTATGCGTGTCTACAATTTGGAATGATCTACGAGAAACTCGAAACTTTTCTCATGTTATGGTCGAAGGAGGTCCGACAGTCGCTCATGCATTCTTACGACAGGGCCTAATTGATAGGGTCCTTCTAGTACAAGCGACACAGATACGATTTCAAGATCCCTATCCATCATACATGAATCTAGATATCTTGAAGCAATATGGTTTCGACCTTCTGGGATGCGTCGATCGTGGTGATGGTGACATTGTATACTGTCTGTCAAAGCCAAACCTACCATGGCCAACCAAGAATTTGATAGACTGGCCATGAAATTATTAACCTATCGCTAGCCTGAATTCTTGATGTGCAAATAGGCTTTAGAACTTAAGATGTTAGTCATCCAAAATATAACCACATTTTTTTGATAGATTCTATTTTCCTCACTAGAAATATCTATTCACGCAAGCCCTAAAATTTTTTTGGCATAGACGGCTTACTAATAGTAGGTGTGGTTGCATAATTTCGGGAACCACAACAATAGAATCGAACAACCTTAATAAATGAGATATTGCATGGTAACAACCAATCAGCTTCAACTCGGGTGAGAAGAGTCTATCAGTCATTGGGTGGATTCACATTTTTCCCCAAATCGTTCGAAAGGAAGGAGTATGCAGAAAAGATTCTAGGTCGCAGCAAGATGGCAGATCTCGGTTCGACCCGACGAGAAATGGGGGTATGACAGACAGGACAGAAGTAATGACAACTAGTTTTCGCACACGAAGCACAGAGGACGGCATGATGACATGGCTCAAAGACGATACGCGGGGGATTCGTTTGACAAATAAGGCATACTGTGTGTGCATCTAAACCTCCCTGAAGAGCTGAAACTCGTATAGGTTGGGAGCATTGGCGGGACGATTCCAACAGCCGTTGGGTGGATTCCGAAAGGTCCTCGGAGAGTCCTTGTCGTGGCCGTCGTCGGTTATTGTGTTCTGATTCTTCGTCACGGAAGTTCATGGTAGATTCCGGCAAGGATTCAATTATGGATAAAGGATTCGTAGCGCCAAACGAGTACATACACGGCGAAGGCTCTCCCAGAGTTCCATTTTGCTTCTTTTCTTGAAAGACTTTTTTGAATCGTGCGGCAATTTCTTTGTGACTTTCCGCCTTGAGCTTTTTGAAATCATCTGGGTGATCACCGTAAATGTAGGCTGAAAATTGTCCAGGAGGCGCGTAACGAAGTGTGAAAGTATCGAAGTGAAGTGGCGTGCCCTTAATATATGCTTCACAAGCGGTACTGACATCCTTGCGATCAATATCAAGAGCTCGAGATGCGTCAGTGGATCCTCGGAAGACAACTAAAACTTTTTGGCTTCGAAGTTCTACTAATTCAATTGTCCTTCGTTGACGCAAGAGTGGCTTTGTTTTCTTTCGTATAGGTCTCAGGGTGGAATAATCAAAGAAATGAGGCAATGGCTTGGGTTTCTGTGCCGTCACAACCTTGGACGCCTTTAAAACTGGCTCTCCACCTTTGGAACCTTGAGATTTGGTATATACTGATTCTTTTGATAGAGGAAGGAGAACTTTAGATGCTTGAAATGGTAACTTGGTAAGAATATTTGGTTCAGCTTGTTTCCGAACAACTTCCTGAGCTTTTGGTGCTTTAGGAACGGGAACTGAGGCACCAGGCTTATCAGTAGAACCTGCTGTGTCAGGTTGCGGACTATGTACGTCAGCAGTAAGGGAGTTTCTATCTCCTTGCTTTACATAGACGATCTCAGGGTTATCATCATCGTCAACGTCATAATTATCATCGTCTACCTTCATATTCATTGTATCCAAGTTGCCATCAGGAGGAGAAACTTGATTGGTGCTATCATCAACTTTGTCAGTCGATTCTTCCCCATTATTGGAAGTATTATTTACTTCTACGTTATCATCGATCAATGTGTTGATCACGGAAACAGTTTTGTATCGGAAAAATCGTCTTCCCACCATGGCACCACCATCCTTGCAAGCTTTGATGATATCTGCTGGTTTTCCTAGGATGGATTCAGCAGCTTGTACGGAGGATGAAAAGACAGAAAGCACTCGTCCATTTTTGGGATCACACATTTCAATAACTTGTTCATGGGCTACGGGAGCAGCTGATGAAAGTGACGTAGAGGTTTTGGAATCTACTTTTCTTTTTTTGGACGGTTGTATAGCATCAAATCCTTGATTTTGTTCATTAACAGAGTGTGAGGACATGACAGAGGATTTTCCTTTGATTGGACTTTTCGATACAAAAGTTTCGTTCAGAAGAGTATCTTCTTTACTTGGCTTCTCAGGATTTTCATCTGTCAAACCCTCATTTGAACTCGATTCTAAGCTGCTCGTATCCTTGGCTTGTATGTCGGTGAGGATGAATGAAGAATCATATTTGGCATTCTGAGAATGTAGGATTGCAAGACGATCTGAATGAGACAACTCCCCATACTTACTTTCTTCCTGTTCTTCTTCTGTCTTTCTAGCATCAACAGTGGACTTTCGATCTGACATTTGATTAATTTGTCGAAGTAGCTTTTGAACTTGAGCCAATTTTCCAGATTTCAAGTCTTCTAGAATGAAAGCAGCACTGTTGTTGTTCATTTGTAAAATGATGGATAGTTAGAAGAAACAATCAAGTTGTCTATAGAACTTTTGAGGTATGAATACGTACCATAAAGCTCTTTGTTTGGCTTCCCTTTCAGTTTCGAAATATCCTATTGTTCCCTGTCCAGTGACAACAGCCAGCCATTTCGAATTAATAGAAAGGACTCGACATATCTGATTCTTCACTAGAGGATGTTCCATCACATTCAATTTCCCTGTTTCTTCGTAGTAATAATCATATAGCGCTGCGTCGTTACGAAAGGCTGGTGGCAGAAGATCCATCATCCCCCTTTTTCTTTTTCCGAATGTATTTGCCTGTGTTACTTACTTGTTTTGTTCGTATCAAAATTCCCAAAGGTTAAAAAAGTCGCTCTTATAATGGAATCCAAACCTGTGACACGTTCTAAAAACGATCACTCGAAAATGTTGCCACGTTGCATACAAATAAAGGAAGCAGCAGTCAATCCTGACACTGATAGAAGTAATGTATACATACACCCATACTTCTTCCAGATTGTCACAAAAACAAGTTTCACTTCATATTTTGACATAAAGTTAAGCCTTGTGTCATTCAAAGGCTGAGACTTTTCTATTGATTTTTTGGCTGTAACTGCAATGATTGAATGCAAATGACCTCCGCACTCGGATTCAATAAATGCAATTGAGCGAGATCAAATAACGTGTATGAAGTCAACATAAGATTTGTTGGAAAGTCTTGAGGTCATGACTTTCAGGTAGTGAATTCCTTCTGAATATAATAATATACATTGCAGATGCACTCTGGGTACAGGTACTACCTTACTAGTATCGACAGTTACATTACTAACCCATTTTTCCCGTTGAAATTTTCTACGTTGTTAATACGGGAGTCATTCAGTTTCGCTTGCCAAAACAACGTTCTCGTGAATACATTGGAGTTATTGCTCGGAAAGGACGCTAATACCCTGTGAATAATCAGCTGTTGGAAAAGCAATTTTCAAAAATGCCCGAAATTGACGGAAAGGAAAGAATATATGAAGGCAGCAGAAG
The DNA here is from genome assembly GCA_900642245.1 of Fragilaria radians. Classification (NCBI taxonomy): domain Eukaryota; phylum Bacillariophyta; class Fragilariophyceae; order Fragilariales; family Fragilariaceae; genus Fragilaria; species Fragilaria radians. The sequence goes on from CAAAJI010000028.1 coordinate 212,379, forward strand.
TGGAATTGAAGCAGACAATCAAGAAGACATTGATTTGGGTAGCGATAGTGAAGGAGACGAAGACGACGTCGATGATGAAAATGAAGCCAATATTCAGCAAACAGATGATGTTGAAGATGATTTTGCGCTTCTTGCACTCGCCAAAAAGCGATTGGCAGCCCAAGAAGCGAATGATACAAGCGTAAGAGAAACTTCGGAGAAATCAGAAGTTGATGTCGTCATTGAAACGGAAGTGGACAACAATGAAGACGATGATTCTGTTTCAACATCTGGATCAACGGAAGAGGAAAATGAAGAAGGAGACGACGCCAGCCCTGTTATCCTTCAAGAGGAAAAAAAAGATGATCACGTATCCTTCGCAACAGAGCCACAGAGACGACATAGGGATGAAAATGCTGAGCTTTGGGCATTGTTGCAGCAATCAAAGAATCGTATTCAATCAACAAGACCTGCCATTATTGAAGAAAGTGATGCAGATGAGGATGATGATGACGATGATGATGAAAATGAAGAAGATTCAAGTGGCGCAGACAAAAATCCTGACGAAATCAAGCCCGAGAAGACTAGCAAGAAAACTGCTGATGACAGTAGAGAAGAAGAACGAAAACGTAAGTTCGAAACAGAGAATCAAGAGCTTTGGGACTTGCTTCAAAAGAGTAAAAATCGTCTCGAAGAGGCAGCTAGGATGAAAATGAAGAACTCATCGAAGGAAGCTCTCCAAGATGATGCTGCCTTGCCATCCATCCCCGCTGCTCGAATTGAAAATCCATACAAAGACATTGACTCAATGCCGGATGAAGCAAATGATGCAAATGAGCTGACACAGAAAGAACTCTTGTTGGCAATGGCAGTAGCTGAAGAAGCTGCTCGTTCTGGAAAAGAAGTATTTGAAACTCCATCGCGTGAGGAACTGCGTCTTCGGGACATTAAGTCATTTGATTTCCTCAAAGACGCGTTTGTCCCCGAAACTCCAATCGGAGATGATGCCAAGGAGGAAGAGAGAGAGCGAAATAGATTTGCTCTCTTGACGCAAGCATTGAGTAATAAATGGGCTGCCTTTCGTGCACAATTAGGAGACTTGGACATTTCCCAGCGTTTGCCTCGAGCATCACGAAAGTAAGAATATTTTCCAACGTGATTATATTAATTTTTTTCATATGTAAGGATTGATTCCACCATTTAGTTGATGTGAAGCCTATTATTCACTTTCCTTGTACGGTCTGTAGTATTCGTATCAGAAACAATGTCAATATTGTTTCAACATCATTTTGTTGCCTCTTGATACGACTTGCTTTGTATTTAGTAACACCAAATGCACAGCAACTATTCTTTAAATATAACTGACTAATTATTCTTGAGACTAATCCCCCTGAACGGATAGCTCACATTACATTTAGGAACCATTTTGTCTCAGTTTGCTCTTGGATGTATTTGCTGCAAGACCCTTTGCTTGAGTGTAGGAATAGATTGCTTTGCATTGCTATTATCAAATCTTTGCTTGAGTGTAGGAATAGAATGCTTTGCATTGCTATTATCAAATTGAAACTTTTGGATAGATTTTTTGTCATTTCATGTTCAGGAATCAATGGGGATGGTGACAGGAAAAAGAACAGTGATGACAGGAGGACTGCTAAGAGAAGATAGCAACAGCAATGTTTGGCAAAAAGATACTCATTGTGAGTGTGTAATTTGTAGCATCAAGGTTATCTAGGCAATGGAGTTAAAACACAAAAGTGGGATGGACCACAGCCACTTTTGAATTAATAAAATAAGGTATGTTAATAAGAACCTGGGAGGTTGATTCAATTCTCCTTTTCCTTAATGTAGATTGTAAAATGGTGGTTTGCCATGATTCCCATTCGAAACTTGAAAATGTCGAATGGATCCTCATCCACGTTGTTGCCATCATCCTTCATTGCTGATCAAGCCTTGAAATTGCTATTATCTCATTTAAGACCTCGAAGCTTTGGATCCAATGTCACTTATAGCAGTAGCACGACAAGGATAGGTGAATTGTCTTTTCAAAAATCCTCGAAAGAGAACGAAGTCCATTGTTGGCATGTTCCTATTCCTTGTTCGATTGCTACTGATGTTCAAGAATCAACTTCTACGTTATTCACTGCTAGAGCATTAGCAAAAGCTGGATACGTAAATTACGCCTGGGAATCACTTCATGCCTTGTTATCCAGTCAAGGCGAGGATGGATGGATACCCAAATATCATTATGATGATGGCGATTACGAATGTAGTAAGAAAGCAGCAACAACAACAGCAACGAATTATCCAGAGTCTAAAGATAACACTAAGGATTCCAATGTACCACATCTTTCAATGATGGAGGACTATTGGTATATTCCAAACACTACAATACCTGGTCCGAAACTAGGTTCATTCCTATCGGCACTTCCTCTTCATGCATCTGTTGTATTGGATGTCTTTGCATGGAGTCCACAGTTAGAGGAAGATGTTCAACATCTGCTAGAGTTATACATCAAGATATATCGATATCATCACTTCATGGTTGAACATCGACCACAATTCTGGCATCCCTGGGAATCATTGTGGGATCCTCACAGTTGGATCCTTCCTCTCAAACCCATTCGTGGGCATATGAAATCAATAAATTGGAGTCTTCCATTCAAGATTCCTCACCTGGTCCGAAATAGTTATGGTTATCATCCAGATGTTTATGAACCTAGTATCTTCTTATTAGAATGTATGGCTGCCATGACGAGGAATGAAACAAATGATGAATGTCCATCCTCCTTTGAGGAACTAGTTTCGGTAGAGCACTCAGCTATTTGGATTCAGGCGCATCGAGATATCATTCAGATGAGACAGGTCCTTCAAGATCGACATAGAGATTGGGAACTTGTTCACATTGACATGAATTTGCCCTATACATGGTTGGAGTCTTCCCAACAAACATGGAATCGTCTTTGGGATGAAAATGTACAAATGTATCTACCGCAATGGAATAACGAATCGATGGGGATTGCTGATGCGTCGCTTCTTGTAGCCCTTTGGCCATTGTCGAATGAAACAGATCGTATCTTTCCGATTTCTTCGCGACTCTTCCAACGGAATGATTACCAACTTCACGATACAAATACACTCGACGACAACATGAAATCTTTGGCATGGAATTGTGGTGCTCATGCACTTTGGTCACGAGGAGGTTGTCCCAAGCCGTCTGTGATCGTACCACTCATCAACTACCTGGTGGCAATGGGATTGAATCGAAACCACATGTTGGGGATGGGTCATTTTATGGTACAGAATACTCTGAAACTAATGCTCATACAAGAGCAAGAATTCCAAATACATCAATCCTCACAACTGTTCAAACAACATTCTCTTGTATTTGCGGAAATGTTCGATGCATCGACTGGTCTTCCCCTGTTAAGGAATGATGACAAGGAAGATGTATGTTCCTTAACGTCAACACTTACTGCTGCGCTTCTATACAATCTTGCGACTGTTGATCCTCCCCGTACATTTCATCCAGATCCACCCATTCGAAGTTCAGGAGTCATAGTCCTCATGATTATGGAACTGGTCGTTGCCTTAGCAATCGGAGCATCGTGCTTATTTTTAAATCTCAAAATGTTACGCGAATCCTCGAGGTTAGTTCAAGAAGAGGCTGAAAGGGAAGATGGATTCTTCACCACAGCAGGCAGTTTGGGTGAATATAATTACGAACCCGTTAGTGAGTTACTACCAATAGACGAGGAGAATTTGGATGAATAAATAAAATGCTTTGCACAAATAATTGTTAAACTAATTAGAGCTCCGCGTGTTATTCGTCAGTCGAGATTTCTTTCGTCTCATTTGTCAACAGAAAACCTTTTCCTGTCAAAAGACATGTAATCCAATGTAACAACAACCCTGGTGGCCCAATAAGATTACAAAGTAATACTGAATGTGACGTAAAGACACCTCGTTTGAGCCCATCTAACCAAATCCACCTTCCCACGAATAGATCCCATGTCAACACATGCGACCATTCCTCAGAAACAAAATTTGGATATTTCATCATCCCCATAAAGGCTTGTTGAGGATTTCCAGATGGATCAAAGACACCACTAAATTCTTCTAGGGGGGCTGTCCCACCCGGTTGAACAATCGAAGTAAGGACAATGAACATGTGTACTAGACATACCAGAGTGACAACTTCCATCCCCCCCATACAGCGTTTGGTTATAGAGGACTTTGGAAAGAGAATTAAGAATAACCAAAATGGCTGTGGTAAAAAGGTTGCTACCGAAAAGGCCTGTTGAATTATTAGGGGAGATAGAAGAGTACTACTAGCATCAGAAGCCATCGTCATAGTGGTAGGGGATAACATTAACGAATTTGTCATTATGGGAATATCATAATCCATCCATGAAAATGACATTCTAGTTTTGGATCTTTTTCCTAATTTCGACCAACCTTGATTGGATACAGATTTTGTGTCATGTACGAAATTATGAGACGGCTCATACTTTCGTTTTGTTCGTAATGTCGCTGTAGCTCGTGTTGTTGTTGTTGTTGTTGGCCTTGTCGTCCATGATGAAAAAGCCTCCACCTGACAGTTTGTGTTACATATCGAAATTAAGGATGTCAATACAAAAAGTGATTGATAGAAATAATGATAACCATGATACTGAGAATACCCTTTCATGACGACAGGCATTGTTCGTTCCCTCCAATGTTGTATCTTTTTGTAACTGTTGTAAAGAATTACGTACGTGGTGGCTTGTTGTGAGTACTACTAGTACTCAGTGTTCGAATTGAACTGAACCGCCTCTATCCGCTAGCAACAGCAATCAGTGTAACATACGCATACAATCCCTAAAAAAATTGGTTACCCTTAGTACGCTCTTTCTCTGAGTAAACAACCCATCCATCCATAGGATACAAGTTTGGTTTACAGAAAAAGCATACTTCTGTTACATTTTTTCATCTGATCAGCCATAATTTCCAGTAAATTGGGCTTTTGTCTGTTTGCCAAAGTCAATTTTTTTCATTGGGGAGAAATCAAATTGACATTTCCAGGGAGCCAGAAAAATCTAATAGAAACTGAAAAAACAGGCAAAGAGAAGTGGAGTGAATAAGATCCAAGAGAAAAGGACATGTAACATTATCTCTTTCAATGAAACAAAGGATGTAATCCACACAAATGTAATGGCAAAGAACAACAGATCTTCCTTCAAATAACAATAGTTGTGATAATTGGACAGTTGCTTTCTTCAAAGTTGTTTCTGCTTAAGGAAAACACAGGAGTATGTAGGTGACAATTTAGGATAAATTTGATCAAGAAGAGTTTAATATTTTAGTGATGAAATTTCAGCTTTGTATAAAGAGATTTAATGTCAGGAGGGAAATAAGAATAAAAAACCTGACTTTTAGGTTATCAAAGCCCTCCGTACTTCATTCATATGCAATCAAAGTGGATCGGCAGAGCGCCTCTAGTTAATGTTTTAGGAAACATTCGTCTCGACAGTCAGAAGCTGTGCATAAAGAAACATGAGTCCTACGCTTCCTCACGAGCAAGAGATTATAACAAAGTAGAAAAAGTAAAATTATTCACTTAATATCACATTCTGTAAATCATTTGGGATCATTAGGTTGATGACTTATCACATTTGAAAATGGTATAGTTTCGTTTAAATAATGACAATAATTGTGGCATGTATATATCTGGATATTCGTGATCCTAGAAATTATTTCAGGTAATTTCTTTTACAGTTCAAGACAGTTTTCAATTTTTAAGCAAATCTAAACTGCTATTTAAGTGAAACGAAGTCAATAAAGATGCTTGAGAATTATCAATGAATAAGTAATGTCAAATCTAAGGATAGATTGCTTGCCTCCATACTAAATGACGTGTCAATCACTTTAATCTCCAAAGTCTCTTTTCAAGCAAACTAACATGCTCTTTTATTTACAAAATCAATTAATTTAGGTAACTTTGATCAGGAATTGAGACAGTAATGATAAGTAGATGTCGAAATATAATTCTTTATAATCGATATTTGACTTATGGATCGATCATAAAAGGGTGAAAACAGCTTGAAATAAGCTGAGCTCATGTTGACTTGAAACAGTATTGATGTTCAACATTTTTAGGATGGATACAATTGGCACCACACTTTGTTTCTGTACCTTCATTGCGACCCTACTACTGGGAGAAGCTACAGACGAAAATTCGGATCATGTGAGAAACAAATGCTCTATTGCTTATTCTGTTTGGCGATGACTATTTGACCTTAATGTACATCTTTGATAACAGAATCAATGGAATTACTTGGATCCTCTCATTACCCTCCCAGCTGTTTAACTGCTTGATACATAATTGGAAATATTTGAGTAGTAAAAACCTTCCATTCGCAAAATTATCTTTTTTAGCCACAACCGTAATCAATTCTTCAAACAGGAGTAATGGAAAGGCCTGAGGACATATTATTATACCCAGATGCTCTAATCCAGTAGTCTACTTCCTCACTATTCAATCATCAGATTGGTTGCAGTGCGACCACAGAGCGCAAGGCCTTCTTTTTTTCTCAGTCACGCATTTTTACACATGTTATTACCCAACTTTAGATAGAGAAACAGACTTTAGATAGAGAAACAGAATTATGAAAGAAAAATCACTTTTTGAGCCACATACAGTTTACAAGGCTATTGTAGCCCTGCCTTGAGCTTTACCACAGCATTGTTAAATTGAGAAGTGCCGATTGAAAAAAATCCCAATAATAGGCCTTGTTGATGTAATTGACCAATTCATATCAGACTTTCTTCATAATTTTGGAATGAGAATGATAAGGTTTTGCAGTTGTCATGTGGTAGACAGTGATTATTTCTGAACTACGAATGAAAAGCCCCTTTTCCGCTTCATAATTTACGAATTAAAGCATTAACTATTCACACTTCGACAATCTACAATCATGAATCGAAAATAAGGGCAGTGACTTGTAGAATGTCTTGCCATTAAATCCAAGTGGTAGTATTTGCTAACTGAAATACTACTCATTGTCAGATTATATTGTAAAACATTCAAGGACTAAAAAATGAAAGAAGTTCTGTGCGCTTTGATTGTATCTCTTCCATCCAAAGGCATTAAGCTTCATTTGATATCAATTCTTAAAACAATCCCCATTTTCATGGATCATAAAGTTAAGTTTTGTTTGGAGAGCTATATAGAGAATATTCACGGACGAGTATAATGAGCTTAACATGAACTCAAGTTAGTGGGATCCTATACAGTATTATTTGCCGAACATCAGCGAACATACTAGTTATTCATTCGACAATTCATTTCATTGGAGCATTCAAACACCTCTGAATCGTTCAAAAGCTCATCGCACGCTCTCTTGATTGAGAATGCTCTTCGTCCATCTTTTGTTCGCCGAAGCATATGAATTGGTCGAGCTGACTACTTGAAAGCTCTCTCCTAACTCGCACAGAATTGTTAGTTTGTAGAAATGACCCCCCTACAAGAGAGCCTATCGTCGAAGTTAGCGTTCGCTTTACTTCACGAGGTGCTCGATATGTATTTCTTCTGGGACGTTTTCCATTCGTATGTTGCTGTGTAATGTCTTGGGATTCCACAAAACTTGGACCGACTGGTGTTACCGAAGTATCTACGGTCGAACTGAGACTGCGTTGTCTTTTATGATTGGAATCATCCAACATATGTACTTCCAGCTGTTGCTGTTGACTTAACTGTTGGATCTGACAGCACTGCTCAGGATTTCTAGGATCTTTTGCGATATTGTGGAGAATTGGAAGAGGCTGATTTCTTGACTGATTAGTGAAGTATTCTCGATTCTTCATGTCTTGGTCGTGCATCATATCCTTTCTCTTTGTCTTTGATAAATCGCTATCACAAGAAATGGTTCCGAGAAGGTTTAATTGTCACGCAGTTTCGGGGCAACAAATGTGAAAAATCGTGAAAGTTCGGTAATGATTCTACTTTATATGAAAATTCTGGCAGTAAAATGACATCGTCAGTTAGAATGCGGGTACTAGCAATTTTTATCGAATGTACTAGGAATAATTGTTACTAAACGCATTCCGATCCTCGATTTCTAAATTGTTTAAGCAGCTATAGGGACATATGTTTTTTCTGAATCAGTACAAAGGGCTGCTCGGTGAAACATAAGACTGGAATTCCAGTTCGTGTTACTGTTGTGTGGGTCCAGTATACCTCCGAACCTTGTAATAGTACCCAGTTCCACCTTTCACCCTAAAATTCACCCCTGTTTGAAATCGAGATATATTCCATCAGCCAGTACTGAATTCACAAAAAATTGCAACGAGTATAATCGGATTGAGTAATGGATTTATAGAGCCAACCATACCCTGGACTTTCCCTTCTGATGAGCACTTCGTTACACCTTCTTGATTACTGTGCATCATCAATGAGCCATACCCCTCTTTTCGCATTAGAGGGTAATATTTTTTAGCTAAATTGTGTTAAAAGAAACTATGATTAATATTACTGTTGGCCTTGCCATCATATTTTGCCAGGACTCAATTCGAAATGGCTTATAACCAGGCGACATAATTTTAAGGTGTCACATAACCTGTTACAGTGTCGAGAGATTCATTTGCATCATAATCGTGGATGGTACAATATGTCCCCAACAGTGAGAGGTAGTCTCATACTTTTAGTACACTAGTGGTGTAACTATGCAATAGCTTGAGATCAAGTTCTAGGTTTACAATTAGATTTGAATATCAACAATTTCCGTATTTCTAAATTTAGGCATCCCTTCTTACGTAGCAAGCTAGCGGATGACTCAAACTTCTGTTCTTCTTTACAAGAGAAGTTTGATGCTCAACTCTTCCCAATTGTACTACTGAACAAGCTTACAACAGAAAAGTGAAAGTGGAAGCTAATAATTATTGTCCCGTACGATCCATTTAAAAAAGGAAGCAAAACCCCGTTTTGAATATTAACTTGATTACTCTAAATGAGTTATATGAATCCAATGGCATTAGTGTTCAATTTTATATGGAGGAGCTTAGTTCCTAGAATAATACAGAATATTTTAGGTTTCTTTTGGCAAACGTCGATCTTTGATTTCTCAGTCTACGATGAAAAATATATTTTTACTCCTAAGATTGGAAATCATATCATGGTCTATGTGTTATAGACATGATCTCAAATCTAGTGACGTAGTTAAACGTATCCTGAATTCCAATACAACATGAATTATAAGTGTAAGTATGTATCCTTTTGAAAGGCCAAAAGTGCGTCATAGACATCATTCTTTCATTTCTAAAGAAGTTTGGAACAATAAGTAACATCTCTAACTTCCCACGTTGATTAGTTTTGAAGATTCATGTATTGACTACTCTCGCATCGAATTCGCTTCAGCTCTCCAAAACTTTATTTCAATCATACTTTCATATGAACGTTATAAGGGTGAGACTTGTACAAAAGCTATTGAACTCATCTCCGGTAGTTTCCAAAAGTTAGATCTAGCCTTGCAAATGATGTGGAAAATATGGACAAGGAAAAGTCGCTTACCACTTTGCCTTGGCAAATATGATGATTTCCTCTTAGGAGAAAATTACTTTATTATTATACTTTTCTTAGCAATCAAGGTAAAGAAATGAGGCAAAGCAATCAAGTTCTATGAAGATGGTGAAACTAATTGCTAAAGTATGATTGAATCCATTGAGGCATTCATTCTACTTGTAATCGTTGTTGAGAAGTAATATCGGCATTACTTTGTCCACCACAACTCTGACGCATCCAACTCTCGATCACTTTCGATGCTTTTCATGTATATTTTGCTGTTACGAACGCGATCATACGTGGCCTGTCTGCTGAGAGGCAATGCGTCGAACGAAACTTCTTCGAAATGTCGCTCGATAAACCATTCCATTGTTTGTGTGGAAAGAACAAATACCTTATTAGCCCCAAGTCTTAAAGATAGTCGCTCCAAAAAGCCTAGCATAGAGTCACCCTTTCCTGCACTGCGATATTCCTTTGCGACAACCAAACATCCGATTTCGGCAAATCCATCTTCAAACGTTTTAAGCTGCCCGCATGCCACAACCATGTTATCCCTAGTGTACACATAGTAACTGTCAATATCCTTTTCTAGATCAGCCCTAGGGCGATCTATCAATATCCCCATCTGAGTTAGGGGAGACACCAGATCATGAATACCAATAACATCGTTGACATTGGCCCTACGAATCCCTTCGTATATATCTCGAGAAATAAGGGTACCACTGCCATCTCGGGTATATAGTTCTTGCAATACAGATCCCTGCGTCGGAGCAAGGATATGAGCACGTTTCACGCCTTGCTCCAATGCTACTGTGGCCCATCCTATGCGCATAAGCATATCCCGAACGGCCTTATCTGTTTCCATGAAATTGTCATCATCCAATACGGCCCTACCGCGTTTATCGATAACTATTCCAAGATGTTCCATAAGCTTAATCCCATCGGAGAGACGAAGTGATTGAACATGATTTCCGAAGTACTTGTGCTTCAATCGAACCTTTTCTTCTGTGAGAAAAACGATCTTGGATGCTCCAAGAGATCCGGCAACAGTTGAAGCCAATGATTCGGAGTTGACGTTGAAGACCTCTCCACTAGGACTGATACCTAATGGCGTCAAAAGGCAGACGTCACTATTCTTATGCAAGCGTCTTATCTTTTCTACTTCTACTCGCCTGACAAATCCTGAGAACTTGTAATCGACTCCATTCAATATTCCAAATGGTTGAGCAGAAAAGAAATTTCCACTCACTACATTTCCCTCCATCTCCGAACACTGCATACGTAATGCTCTTCCTAAATGTCGTTCTACTTCGAATCGCACAAAGCCTGCTTCTTCCTTCATAACACGTAGTGTATCCTCGTCAGTTACCATAATACCATTGATAGGTTTGCGATTGGGTATTCTCTGGTCAATTTGATAACGACAACCGGCCACTAGAACAATTTTCATCCCTAATAACCACGTTAACGCAATGTCGTTCGCCAAGTCACGAAAATAATCACTTCGATCAATTAATCCTCCAGGTATATGGTAAACTACTGTTGTTAATCGATGGTTTGCAATGTAGGCAGCAGATCCGCGGAACATTTGTACAAAATCAAAATCTAGTGTCTTTGGTGTCTCAGGAAAATGTTCAACTTCAATTGATCTCGGATCTACACCGAGATTGTCTGGAACAATAGGATTGACGACGTTTGATTCCAACGATTTTGATGCCATCATCTTCCTATCATCTTGATCCAACGCCGTGAATTTATCGATCCTTATTTTTCCATCGCTACAAAACGCAGATTTACAAATCGCCCGGAATGATATTCGATGATTTTGACAGGGCTGAAAGTTACGAACTCCTCCTAATGTCCTTCTTGTTATAAGTTTCCGAAAACAAAGGCGAATGGAACCGTGATGTTTTGTTGCACAAGCATTCATTCGAATGAAATCAACTTTTGTCTTTTTTGCAAATCACATTTTCTAAGGAGAGTTATAAACTCGATCCTTATTTGATTGTATACTTGTACCATAGTAACAGTTATAAATAGAATCTTAACAGAATTCCTTTATGAAACTTACTGGCAAGTTAATGGAAAAGCCAAGTTCTCCTCATAATCTTGAAGGAATCATCAAATTTGATTATACTGAAGTAGATGAAAGTGTCAGGTTTGTGCAGGGAACAAAGTTGCTATGTATGCGAAGGATAAAACCAAGTCAGAAAATTGAATAATGCGATTGATGACACAAGAATTGAATCACATGAAAATTCTAAAAGGTCGTAAAGAAGTACCAATTAAGTTAAATTACGATAAATGAGATGAAAATCTTCTTGACATGCCTTGACTAAATTCTAAATTCAAGTTTTTGTACGATCAAATGAACTGTAACAGATTGAGGCTTCCTTTGGTAGTGATTTGTTAAAATGATTTAGGTGCTTGATTTGAAGGGTTTCATATTCCTTATCAATGATGTCTTGACTTTAGAATCATTCATAGAAAGAAACTTTGAGAATCAAAAGAAAGATAATGTGGCAAGCCATGATGGCCAATACAAGAGGCCCTGTCTTATTTCCTACAGTGTCTGCTGATAATAGTGGTCCAGCAATATTTCGCAGGATTAGCGATCCGGATGTCACTGTTGCACCAACTAAACACAACCACATCCAAGGGTGCCAAGGAACTAGACAGAAGATGGTCGCAGGAAGGTATGGGACCATAGAATAGCCATAGAGACAAATCCAGTCCACTAGCATAAGTGCTTGCATACCCATGCATTGTGTGACGGTCCACCAAAGCGTAGGAATACCGAATACAAAGGTAAAGCATACACTCATGGCCCTCGCAAGGTGGCTAATATCATATTCGAATTCTTCCAAATCATCAGCTCGAATATAGGAAGATAAGTTGGAAGTAACCTTATGAAAAAGTTAGAAGATGAGTAAGATACGGAAGACGTAGAACCGCAGCAAAAGCATTTAGAACTCACAGCGACAAGAAAAACAAGAGTCATTGTAATCCAAATTGGTCCATACATATCAGGACCTTTCAAAGAATCGGTACGACATGGGCCTATGACTTCATTTCGAAACTTCTCAGGGAGAAAGGCCAACAATATGGCCCCCTTCAAACGATCTCGAATGTCCTCTGTATCAAAATCAAAATAGGCGCTGAGAGTGCTCATGCGGAAGCAAGATAGGCAACTCTCCAATCTCGAAGGACGACCTTGTGAGTCACCGGCTGCACTATTCATTGTATTATTGGATGTCATAGTCGTTGTGTTTGCAGGAGGTGGATTGGAGGAATATGGCACTGAAGATGTTGGACCGTAGGAGAAATTTTGTTGAGGGTTCTGCGACTGCGGGACCCTTGAAGTTGCATAATAAGAATCATCCATATTATTATCATGGCTTGTTCGAAAAGGGTTGGCGGGAAAATCCACATCGTCGGGAGCAACTGAGTTCATCATATTTCGTTCGATGCCGTTGTGGGTTTTTCTTAGGAATGGTTTGTGTACTGGTACAACCGAATGGAATGATTTTACCAAGCAACAGGTACACATTTTTTTCGTACTGCTTGATTGAGAGCAGTCATTAAAGATTTAAGACTGGGATTCACTGAAAAAATCATATCCATGATTAAAAAGAATCTAAACCAGATGAAAAAGTTGAGAGGAGATGATATCAAAAGAAATCAATCTCCCAGTGAACCAAGCTTGCAAATCAAGAAAGCCCTTTGCAGCATCAGATGATCGAAATTCAGTTTACTTACAATCCTTTGGACTTTTGGAAAGGGAGTTAGGATTCAAATTTCGACCAACACCAAAATGATACAGAACTTAAAGATTAAAAAGATGTGAAGGCAGAAAGGCTTTACGCATGATCCTGCTCAAATCCTTATTTAAATAGATATTTAACTCATGATAATGGTATGTTAACTGTTGAGTTCAAAAATTATTTGAATAAGTAAGGGATAATTAATGCCTTGCAGGAAAAGTCTGAGCAATTACTTTATCTAATAAATGACAAATACTTATCTAATTTTTCATGTCATGTTGGCATCACATTTCATTTAAAGAGCAAAATATGCTAAAATTTAGCTTTCATTTTTGGCATCCTGATTCAAGAGTATATTTTTTCAATCGTCAAAAAGCTTGGCAAGTGAAATGTAGACGTTCAATGTCTTGTGTGAGATCAGGTATAGTCTCAAAGTTCTTGTCAGTGCAAGGCTGTCTTTGCTGAAGTAGGCATTCAGGACAGTACTTTCTCTGAACAGTTGCATAGAGAAATGTAGTTGCGTATGCAATGGGAATTTGATGTTACTGTTGTCTGAATCAGTGAGAAAGTGCTAATGCTTCTTCATCTTGAATCTTAGGTCATCAATGTCTTGCTACAACATTTTTCTTCCTTGGGAGGTATTCAAAAACCATAATTCACTTTATGAAGGTTTTAAGCAATTAACGGTATTTTTGTTATGGCCTGTAAAGACTATGATTGGGTAGCCTAACAGGACATTCTTACATTAATTGCAGGTTTCAATTGTCGATTTTTAGAGTGTTGAGATTGCCTCTATCTTTCATGGGTATACTGTCTGTACTCTAGGTGACAGGTTCATCTTTGAAATTAAGCACAACTCTTTATCATCCGAGAAGAGCTTGGCCAATGACAATGCCATTTGCGCCTGATGACTCAGAACAGGTCATTTCAATATTTGCCGCCAGCATTGCTTCGCCTTGATCAATACTTCAATGCTTTCGTCTTGATCAAGCTGCTTAGAGGACACTTCAGGGAAAAAGAGTAAGTGGTGGATGGGGTCATTCAACGTCTCTACAAATTGTTGTACATAAGTAGCATGTCTCATAAATATGCGGATAGCCCGCCATACATGTTTAGCCTATGCTTCTAACTTCTATCTTTAAGAGATCATTGTTTGGAAGTGCAGTATCTCAAGCATCCAACCGACCTCCTCTTTACGTGATGCTCAAAACAGGACAAGGCTTTACCCTTCAAGAGCCTTCGAAACATCTTGGTTTTGTCTACAATTTCCTTGACTTGCATCAGGTTCTCAATCTCACGGTAAGCCATCAAACACTTGATCAAGTACTCTGGCTACCTACCTTTTAAAATGACAAAGTGTTGTGCATAATTGGACAATGAGTTCAGATTGATTTACATCTCAATGAAGTGGGATCACACTCCTCTATGTTGCTCGATGAATACATAAAATGCGAAATTATGGTCGAAATTTAGACGGGTTACTTCGATAACGTTCCAATACATCTCTCAGCCTATACAGTGATTTATAGACTGAATATTGTACATAATCCTTTAAGTTAGATGTTATCTTCTTGATTCATTCTTAATTTTCAGCCAAAATAGAACCTTTTCTTTGCTTCGTCAAAGCCTTATGATTTATGAATTACAGTTTCTAGAATGTTTCTGTGAAGCATTTTCTCATGTGAAATGTACTAGTTAATGGTACACTATTCAATACTACTTAGTTTTGCTTTCAAGAATAAGTTCTTCTATCTTTATTCCTTACATTGATGTCTGATTTTTATTAAAGTGTGGCACTTGTAAAAGATGAGCATATATTTCATCTCACCAACTATTCGGTTTACGGCTGCTTATCGATTATAAGCTTACTCATCTCCTTTAGATATAAAATAAGGCAGCTAATTAGTTTGTAAAAAAAACAAGATTAATTTGTTGTCTCAATCTACCTAATTATCAATTCATGAAAGAATTTTGTGGAAATCATGAAGCTTAAACCGTCTGAACAGTTTTCATTTGGAATGCATTCGTGTAGCTTGAGCAGGGATGCACACAAAATCTTCGTTAAAACAATACTAAGAAGAATTTCCTGGCCAAGCACTAAATACTCTAGCATCTAGAGGGCAGTAAGTAGTACACATTGCCAAAGCAATTGAATATAATATGATTCAAAGAGATAAATATGATTTCAGTGTCCGATTTTGCGGCTCAAATAACCTCTTCATTGCCTAAAGTGAAACAGACTATTTTGTTTATTCCTCTTGATATTACCCAACACAACAGTCCATGATCCGTACGTTTTGATTGTATTGTGGGGCCTGACTTTCAGCAACAATTCTAACTTATCCAAAAGTTTTGAAATAGCGTAGATACACTGAAGGATTGTAGAATCTTTCATGTGGGGTCTTGTTTTCTGTTCCAACCACAATATTGCTAAAATTTGTTAATGTTGCTGCATCGACTACCCGCAACTGCGCCTTTCGGTTCACTTCCATTGTTGCAGTCAACATCATGGCTCTCATTCTGCCATCAAAGGTCACAAATGCTGGCTCCACCTTCTCACTCTGCTGAGATTTTGATCTTGCTGAATACTAGAAAGAATTCCAGGACCTTCTTTTTGTAAAAGGTTCTCTAGACTGACATTTTCTCCAGCATTGTCATATCTGAAGGATTTTTTCTACCTTCTCATCATTATCTTTCAACTCCTTGGTGATGTCTAATAGTACATTGGCATGCATGTTTTTGTTAGTTAAGAAGAATGACTACTGCACACGTGTTGCTTCATCCACAACAAATAGCCAATTCTTTCCAGTTTTGCTTTCATTAGGTTATTGGGCGTATGTGAATCATCCGCCTTTCTCCTGCAATAGTATCAAATATTCTTGCTTGTTGGTTATCTCCTTCTTCCACAACCATAACATGTTCCTTTTTCAAAGCTATTTCAATTCCAAATATGTTTCTGTGGCTTGAATAAATCTTCTTTTCAAAGATCATTTCTTCCTCTGCTTTTATGAGCAATAATTGTTGATTATTTCTTGATAATACCCATTTATTTTTGAGTCCTTTTGTCAATAAAATAAAGTTCTATTTTAATTTAGGAACATGGAATACTTCATTGAAAATTAACAACTGCTACATTCAAGTCTTTTGTTGATAATTACTTGCCACTTTCCAGTTTGCATGATTGCCACATAATTTCAGTCAGCAATAGAGATATGTCTTGTATCCCCTTTCATTTCAATGAATCCAAGTCCCGTAAGGAAGTGAAATCTAACTATCATCTTGCATAGTCTTAGCATCCATTGGGATAAGTGCATCCAAGTAGCATCTTGCTGTAGCCATAGCCAAGAGCCTCTTTGAATAACAAATTTTTAACATGTCTATATGCTATTGAAGCATTCAATTAATTTCATTAGTGTGGAATGTTCCTACATCAATCCCATTCAAAGTTCCACTCTTGTTCTGTGTGGCGTATGTGTTTGATTTATTCTACACCCTCTTCGACATTTTTTCGTCTTAAAGTAACTTGACTTAGGTGAAAAGGTTTCTCAATGGTCATTTCCCTCACAATTATACCAGGTGCGCTATAAAATTGTGTAGTCATTCTCTCGGCCTTATGAATAGCCTCATACCCCCAAATATTGTCGAACTGGGTAGGTTTCCATTACTTCTTCCATTTTTACCACTTGTCATTTATTGACCACTTTACAAATACTGACATTTCCAACAGATCGATACATATTATGGCTTTACAAGCCAAATAACATAATGATAGTAAGTGAAGTCAATCTTATTCTTGTACGAATTCAATTTATCCGTATGTTGGGAAAGATATCCATTCCATGACCTTGTCCTTATTGTATTTTTTTTTCCTTTTAAGAAAATTTGTTGCCAACGTAATCGACCCACCACGTAAGATGGAAATTACGTACGAGTAGAGCAAACTTACGTGTCGACAATTCCCATTCCCTAGTAAACTGTTCTATGGGCAACACCAAAGTTCTATGAAAAGAAATTCAAAACGGTAATAAAGTAGAAACATATGAAATTTCCCTTTGGTACAACTTGTTATGGATACACTTTCCTTCATATAGGTATTCCTGACCAACTTGAATTTCTCTCATGTCGAGATATTCTATTGGTCGAACCACGTTTTTTGAGATGCACGTCATGTCAAACGAAAATATCGACTTATCGGCTCATTATACTTCTCTACTAAAATACATTCACTATGTTTAATGACACTCAATGGCACGGATCATTTGTTTATCAGAGATCCCCGGACTTAGATTTGAAATTGAAAACTCATGGGGGAAAAAGATCAGTCACTTTCTGTGATGAGACGATGATTAAGCAATCAACATTGGAAAAAGAACCATTGCATAGCACTTGGTATTCGGTAAGATATCTTTGTTTTTCTCGCTTGTGTCAATGTTCTATTGTTTGATCTAACATCTTTCTAGTCTCGGGATCTTCAGTCACTCAGAGATGATATCAGATTCACGCTTAAAATGCTTCGAAGATTCAACGGAATCGCCGATTTCCTTGATCAAGATTTGTACTGTTTGAGAGGATTGGAAGGTATTGACGAGAAAGGGAGTACAAAGAAGGCGATGTCAAGAACTCACAACATCATTCAATCGGTTCTGGAGTTTCAGCAATATCAACGATCAATAGGCATTCATGATCCCAAGGGAATTCAAGTGCATGCATCGGCTTGTTCCAGAAAATCAAGGGATCGAGCTTTGTATTTGGCAAAGATGGACGAAAAGTACACCCAAGACTGTCAACAACGGGAAGAATTATTATTACACTCTTCATCGTCATCGATTAGCAGTAAAGTGCCCGTAATTGAATCTAGTCAAGCCTTAACAGCAAAGTTGGAACTAAACTATCACAAGAAAGTCTCTTTTGCAAGAACCGCATGACTGAACCAACCCAAGGTGTTGCTATTGACAATGTTGTACATATCATGTATAAATTTTATGAATTGTAAAAGAAGAGGATTCAGCTAACTCTTAGAGTGTAATTAGAGAAGCAATTTACATTGGCTATTACTTGAGACGAAAAGTGTAATAATGAGGAATGCGATAAATAACAATGCAGGGTGATAAACCTGACGAGAGGAGTCTCACATACTTCTTTGATTGCAAAATGTATGCACTTAAGATAGAACTTAGAATAGCAGAGGTTAAAATCCTTGGATACGATAATGGCAGATCTTCATAGTATGAAGCACTAGGCAAGTTCAAAATAATGGTTAAGTTATACTTGCCATTGATTAAGCTAGGACAATCAAACAGTGCAAGACCTAGCAAGAGTGACGTTATAAATTCTGAGCATCTGGGCATTTCAACAAGGCAGCTTATCATTCTTCATAATTTATTTAACATATATCTGGACTGAGCGGTTATTCTCTTGCACCATGAAACCCATATATAGAGGATCCAGCTGTTCTTAATGCATTTTTTCTATTGAAAAATGATTTTGAATAGCATGAAGAGCTAAAGAAAAATGCTTGTAAGGGCTAGTTGTCCCTGCAAGATTCAATTGGCAAGAAATTTGAGGATTATCCTCAAGGCAGTTCATTGCCTAAATATTTGCTATCTTGAGGAGATGCTTTCATTGAGAAATTACAGAAGGACATTCAATGAAAGCCAGTATTAAGTTGAAAGATGCATCAAAACCCTCATTTAGGAGTATCAACAATTTTAAACCTTGACACATCCTCTGATGGCATGCTTTGGAAAGTTCCCTTTTCAAGCACATAACTTCAAGATGACGTTGGATTTTAGATGGAAAATGTAGTCACCATACTCATGTCAGCGAGATAGAACTACGTTGCCAAACAGACAAGCAGTACGTTGAATATGCTATGTTTCCTTCAACTGAATTGATTTTGCTGCTTCTTCTCTAGCCTTTTTTCGTTCAGCCATGCTTATTCGCATTTGTTCTCGCCTAGCTTCAATAGAAGCAAGACGATTTACGGATTCTTCAATGTTTGCTGTTCTTTCACGGGCAGGACTTTTTGCAGCAAGTCTTTCTCTTGCTGGACTCTTCCCAACGGTAATTCTCTCCCGTAGAGGGCTCTTTCCTAAGATGAATTTCTCACGTATGGTAATGTTTTCTTTCATCACTCTTCCAGAAAAGCCTTTGTCCGAAGGGTCAGCGACGTTTATTTCTCTTTTTTCAGATATATAGTTGCTTGATGTAACTGAAGACTTTTCGCTTGAACGTTTTCCATTCCTTGAGTTACCCTCAGCAATTGCAGGATCAGCACACTTTTCATCAGAATTACTTGCCTTTATTTCTCTCTCTGGTAAGGATCTCGTTTGTGAGGTGTCTTCATTCAATATCAAGGTTTCATTAGCATCTAGGTTGGGTCGTATGACCATTTTGCACGTAATTGGAGAGCTTCCCTCCATGAGATGATTACATTTACCCGAAAGATCTGTGTCTTCAGCAATGGGTGAGACCTTCCCCGATCTTCCAATAATCGATCCTACATCATCTCGAACGTTTGTGGGATTCGGGTGAGCCTTAGTACTTGTTCTCAACTGTAAACTCTTTGCTCTGAGTGCTTCGATTCGAGCACGTGTATTGCTCAACTTTTCGTCAATTGAAGGTTGCCCATTGTCCAGCAGAGAAGACGACGAAGATGATAGCGGTACTTCAATGCGCTCCATACGTCCCTTTGGCTTAGATTTCTTATCTGCGAATTCTGAATGCTTCTTCTCTGGAGACGGTGGCTGCTCAAATTTCAAATCCGATGTAATCTTGGAGGTGATTCTCTGCTCACTGACATCAACCTTATGTACATTCCATGAAAGATGCTGGGGGGCATGTCGATGCTTAGGGGGGAAATTCTTGTCAGTATGTGATGCATCCATTATTGTTTCTTCCAGACCAACAGATAACACATTATCATCGTTCCTGGTAGATAAATGCTGAGGTTTTTCTACATTTTGATCAGAATGATGCTTGACTTCTGTAACATCTTCATTTTTGATACGATGTTTATAATGGGCAGACGTAATGTTCATATCCGGAGATTTAGGCATTTCAAACTCATATTCCGAACATGGCTTTTCATCGTTTGATGAGATGAAGGCCGATGTATGATCGACTGCTATCTCATCATCACCTGAAATTTTACGCACGGCCAGAGGGGTATTGCTAGGTTTGATCTGTTGTTTGAAGTCTTGAAAAGCATCACCAATAGATTCTCTTGCTGTGTTCTCTCGAACCCGTCTTTCGATATCTTTCCTTTTCATTAATGTTCTGGAGGGTTCAGGGTAACGAACTCCCAGTTCGTGGATAGTTGCCATATTGCGATTATGTAACTCATCGAGAAGATCCCTTAATTCATTGATTTCAGCCTTCAATTCAGAGTCATTCGTATCCAATTCCCTCAGACGAAATTCTATATCGGAAAAAAAGTCCTCTGCGTGCTCCCAAACTTCCTCGCACAAACCCAACTCAATCGAAGAACGGCTATCTGGCAAGGAAGTGTTAGCATCTTTGCTGGCTGTCAGTTGCATTCCTGATCGCTCCGTAAGGTGAGTTAGAGTTAAACTTAGTTCATGCACTGCTTTGGAAAACGACCCAATTTCAATCCGCTTTTGCATGTCATTAGCATGCGCATTTACAAGTCTAACTCGAGTCTCAATCCAACTCTCTTTTAGTGATTCCATTCGATCCATCATGTTATCCATAGAAGCACAGCTCTCAATGGCAAGGGCTACTTCTAAGTCTCTTGCCTTGTAATGCCTCTGAAGAGATTCCATACGATCTAGCGCCTTTTTAGTATTCGTGACTCTTGTCTTCATGTTTTCGTTAGCAACGTCGTTGTGACTGTTGGAAGATTGAATGTAATCCGGAAATCCGAAATCCACCCCGTAGTCGAACATCTTTTCGGCCTTAACAGGGCATTGCTTACCCAAGTAAGGACATCCTATTGTCGGGTTGGATCGACTTAAGTATGGATGATTATCTGGGGGACCAAATTCTTCACAGTGACGCTCATACAGTAAAAGCGACTCTTTGAAATCTTGTTTGAACATTCTGAACCATTGCCATTTTCTTGAGAAGTTGTTGTCATCGTACATTGATCTCCAACGTAATCCAACATCTCTTAGATGTGCATAGATTGCTCGTTTTTCAGTTAAAGTCAAACCCGTTGTTTGCAGATTTTCCAATATTGAAGGGTGAATATGGTATAGGCTTTGAGGATCTTCACGCAAAAGTTGGAGAATTGTAGTTCTCTTAAACTTTTTTGCTATTCTCCTGGGTAGTAGCTTCCCATTTGGAGTCTTTTCTATAGCTAATTGGTCCTCACTCAGTTCTTTAATATGAATTGGCATGTGTCGTAGGATTCGCTTGAGTGCAGCATCATTGTCTTTCGCATTTTCAGATTCCCACCTTTCCTCAGCTTTCATCCATTTGATATTTGCATCTAGTGAAGGTTTGTACTTCAATAGCGTACTTTCTAAATTGGCAAGCTCCTCGTTTCGCTTACTTGCTTTTTCAGTAGAAGTACACTGATTATCATTAGATCGAAGTTGTTCAATCTTTTTTGAGACACTTTCTAAACCCCCCATGGCGTCGTCAAATGGCATGATTTCAGGTAAGGAAAAGTCTCGCTCAACCATCTCCCGCTCCAACTTAATTCGCTTTCTTTCGTTGACTTCAAGTTGTCTAAGTAGGCTCTTAGTTTCAGAATTCAAACTTGTTGAATTCTGAAGACTTCTAATCAGCAAGATACGTGGAGCCTCCTTCAAAATATCCTCTTGTAAAAGATATTCCGGTGATAAGTTCCAAATCTTTCGTTCGTCACTCTCGGCGCGTTGGACTGCTTTTATGGTAGTAAGCTGAGATTGAAGGGAGCGCACCTTCATAGAAAGCATCATCATGCCCCCGAAAAACGCCGCAATTTCCCTTTCAGAAAGGTTCCCATCCTCAAGCATTTTATCTCTGATCTCATGAAATTGAGTTTCTATTGACTCTTCTGCATTTTCAAAAGTATCGAATTCGTCATGAGATGGCAAAAGAGGGTCGATGTCAGCAAAAGCGGGAAAGTATTCTTTAAAAATGCTATTCATCGACGATTGATTCAAACGCCATCTAGCATTCCGTTTCAAGTTATTTGATATCAGGGCTTCTTTCTTAACAGCCGATGAATCTGTTGGGATTCTGATGGACGAATCGTGCATTGACCTCTGCAGTTCCAAGCTTGCTTCCTCTTGAGGCAAACTTTGGCTTTTGATTTCTTTCGAATCTATTGAGTCTTGCAATGTGAATATCGACACTCTTCTCAACGCATTAACAGTGCTCATAATATGCAAGGGTCTCTCACTTTGCACACCGGAATCAACATTTGCAGAAACTTCATCCGCTTTTTCCAGCGGCAACTGAAATTTGGAAAGTGATCGCTTCTGCTTCTCTGACAAAAAGTTTGGAACAGCCACTGAGGGACTAAGAACTCCTTGAGATCGGAATAAGGATAGTCCTTGAATTGGAGGATGAGTTTCATTTTTCTCTTTTTCAAATCTTGAGGAGGATACACCCTCATGATCCGAAAGTCTAGATTCTTTTACTTGAGACACACGAGTATCTCCCGCAAGGAATTCAAGGTCATCTATAGCATCCGATATCTTTGCTCCATCGAGTACTGTTTCATTATCTTCATGTTCCTCTGTCCTAAAGAAAAACCAGGAAGCCTTTTTCTTTTTCCTCTCAAGTTCTGCCCTCATTTCCTCCTCTTTTCGTTGGGCTTCCTCTTCAAAATATTTTTTCATTCTCTCTTCATCCATATCACTTTGAATGAGAGCATACGCTTGATTGGCATCACTATCTTCAACGTTCGATTCAATTGCCCTCCTAGAAGACCCTCCAAATATCCATCCAGTAATATTGGATTCTTCGGGGGTTTCATGTGTGGTTTGTCCTAATTGATTGCTTTTGTATGCTTTGTTATCATCATCTTTGAAATCGAAAGTTGGATGACTATGAGGAATCAATTTCAAAACGTCTTTAGATGTCTTATTCTCCTTTTGGACTTCCACATCAACGATTTCATCCAGACACTTGACTTGCATCCCAGGCAATGCTTTCAACTCTTTGATTGCATCTTCTATGGACTGGGATGCTAAACGTAGAGAGGATGTTTTATTGGTTTCTACTGAAGTTTCAGAAATGATCAAAGGAGGGGAGGAATTGGGAAGGATATCGTCAGCCACCCAGCCTCTTAGCACTGAAGGTTTTGCTGATAGATCAAGAGCAGCGTTATTTTTGAGAGGTGAAGTGTCGTTTCTTGTCCTATTTCGTAAATTAACATCATCTTCCTGAATTTCTTTGTCAACTATTTCTTGCATTTGTTCGTCTGACAATATTAGACTTTGCAAACTGGTATCTGGTGCAGTGTTTGCATCTTCGTCTGCTTCTTGCACCTTATGCAATACTTCTACCTCTGGCTTGATCTTTCGTAGGGACGAAATCATAATCCCACTATTCACACTTGACAACACCGTAGAGGTAGTGGTGGAGGTATCACTAATGCTTTTTGTTCTTTGCACTTTAGGATACAAATCATTTTCTGGTTTTTGCACTGTGATTACCATATTTTCGATTGGCGGATATGGCTTGTATGGAGCAGGAGGGTAATGCTTTAATCGGGGAGCCCAGCTGTTTGTTATCGAAGATTGCATAGATTGTGTCTCGAATTCGTTTGGCATGGATGGATAATCTCGTTTCTTTGGAGGTGAAAGAACTGTTGTCTCGTTTCGGCAGGATATTCGAATGAGATGACCAGGACCTGATGCTCCCGATCTTTGAGATCCAAGTGATATTTTTCTTGTTGGTGCTGATATTGTATCTTTAGAAATCATCCCTGTTCTCGATTGTTTTTGATAGTGCCTTCGCCCAATTTGGTCATCTTTTACTTTATCGTCATCCCAAAGGTATGGAGCATGGGAAGTTTCGCTGACCTCTTCTCCGAGACCTGCTCCAAACCAAGAGTAGAAAGATAACGCATTCTTCTTATCTTTATCTTTGGCGATGGTCGACATTTTGTATATCAACGATCAGTTTCATTCCATTCTCGAGAAGAACTACCATAACAGTTTAATCCTTTTAATCAAATCGCAACAGATCAACAAGAAATTTAATAGGGAAGGTTGAATTCGGACTTTCACGATTACTACCAGAACTGATTTGGCGTTTTACGTCTACGATTTTTCTTTTTTTATCATTCCCTAATGGCAAATGCTTTAGGTAATGCGGCTTAACTTGCGATAGATTTGTTGTTCTTCACGACTTTTGTGACAGCATCGTCTTTATTTTCCATGACGTAAATCATTTGGGAGAGTTTCCCAAATTTCAATGGGTATAGAGTATAAATATTGCTAACGCCTTGTTTCGGAAAACTGAGTCGGTTCAGAAAGATGAACAGAGCCTTCAATTGCCCAAATACTATTATTTCAATTCGTCCCTCGTTGTCATCGCTAAATAAAAAAGGGCAGTGCAACGTGAAAGATTATTCCATGATGTCTTGAAAGCCTGGCAGGAGCAGCCCTCCTAATTAAATAGGATCGTAGTTTCCATCCAACTCAATGTTTTGACTGCTCTTTATGCCAACAACATGATTCTGCCCATATAAATGTAAATGTTTAACATTAGGTACGTTAAGGGAAGATAATTTGCATGGAGTATTCTATACATTCCAAAATAGCGCAATGAGCAATCCAGGTTATGAAAATAAAGTAAAGTATCTTTACATCCCATCCCATCTACAAATATAATCGAACTTGCATAGGCTTTTTTCTTTCAATATTTTCCTAGCGTAAGGACAGACAAAACTGTTGCAGTTTGTGTTAGAGTATCAACATAACCTGTGAGTCCAATCATTTTGAAGTATTCTATGACATTACAAACAAGCATAATAGCAACAAGGATATAGAGCTGATTTGAATCCCCTACACAAGACGGCTTGGGATTCAAAGAAAAGTCAAAGAAAAGAAGCATTCAAACAAGCATAGAAACATAAAAGCAATGATGGGTCTCTCAAGATCTTTCAAAGTCACTTGTGTTCACCATCTTTTTTCGATTTAGTTGGAAGAAAATTAAAATTTTGGAGTTTTGTGGAAATCTAATTTGAATCCATTGCAATATAAATTGAATGTATCTCATTGTTTGAAGGGCGTGTTTAGCAATCTGCCATAACAAGGAGATGGGATTCTGTTCATCTTACACATCTATCCCACGAAAAGTCTGCCCAACCACCTCTCTGTATATCCTTCTGTCTCACGGAATCTGACTCAAATCCATCTTTTCCTTTGTCTCAATGAATCTGTTTGCAGCTTGTCTGCCCATCTGTTTCAATTTAGAAAATTAGAAAAGTTTACAAAATGCAAGCTGCAACAATGACCCAACCAAGTGGAAGACTTGTGACTGAAGTGAGAGATGACTCTTGTGACTCAATAGATTCAATGACTACTACTTACCTGAGTAAATCTGAATGAGTACTTTCTTGTTGACCTTTCCTTTTCTACCGTCCTAGGAGTTGGCTAAGAACAAACCGAAGCAATCAAATCAAGTGAAATACATCGGAGATGCTCCGGAGGTTCCAGCTACTACTCAATTTAGTTGGGACGGACCGTGACGAGAAAAAAGTACTAGTTACTCAAATTTGCAGAATTTCCTGGGGACAGATGGAAGGACACGAGAAATTCCCTTGAGCAAGGCATCAAATTCGACATTGACGATGTGGAGCAAATTTCGAGGAATGCATCCTGCCTCCCATATACATCGTAGATTGTTACTATCATCAAAGGTTTATCATCCAAGGACTAACGTATTGGAGCATCGTTGCCATGGTACTACTCGAGTGATTACTTCCACTTCTCAATGGCAACAACTTTCGAAGAATAACAATCGTACATTTCATAAGGATTCTCAACAGTCTGAAACGTCGAATGGATTATTCTCCATTTCAGCGTTACGAAAGCCATCTGATTTCTTGACCTTGGCCTCAGAGGCTATGCAAACCTGCAATTCCTTGCGAGAAACTTTAGCATCCCAAAGGGACATCCCAATAACGACAATTCGTCAAGCTTCAGAGGCATTGTACCTTCTGGATTCAATAAGTAAACACGTTTGCAATGTAATAGACGCTGCAGAGCTATGTCGTTGTGTTCATTTCGATTCTCGTTGGAGAGAGTCCGCCTCCAGTGCATTCTCTGTTTTGAGTGATTACATCACACAATTGAATGCCGACACTAATTTATATCAAATGTTGCAAAATATAACGAACTCAACAGTATTTCATGATTTGAATGAAGAGCAAAAGCGGTTTGCTCAAATGTTAAAAGATGAGTTTGAAAGAGATGGCATTCATTTACCAGATGACCAACGCGAGAATGTTCGTCGCTTACAAAATCATATTACACAATTGGAAACACTCTTTCAAGAAAATATTACCAATCATAGCAAACACTTTACTGTAGATGCTCCCATGGTCGAAGAAATTATACCTCGACACCTCTTGGAAGCCTATGTTCCTCAAAGTGGCCAAATTCCGGGAAAAGTTACCTTATCCACAGACCCAATAATTTGCAATACCTTAAGCCGATATTCCTCTAATCCGCAACTTCGAAAAGAAATTCATATGGAAACTACGACATCGTGTCCTGAAAACCTTGTCGTATTGGAGGCTCTCAGAAAAGTTCGACATGAATCTGCTTCATCACTGGGCTTTGCATCCTATGCTGATCGGGCCTTACATGATAAAATGGCTCAGAGTCCTGCGACTGTCGCAGCCTTTCTATCACAATTACAAGAAAATATCCGACCTACATTTGTAAAGGAAATGGAAATGATTGCCAATGTGAAGCGTTCCGTGGAAGCAACACAAAGTGGAACCATTGAACCATGGGATGTCCAGTACTACACATCTCTCATTAAGGCTCAAAATGGATTTGATCCATCACAGTTGGGATGTTACTTTACACTACATAATTGCATCCAAGGGATGATTCTGCTGGTGGAAAATTTGTTTGGTATAACCATGAAGGAGGTTGCAATGGAAGAGGACGAAATATGGGATGCCGCATCTCCCAAGGAGTCTGCAATTCGAAAATTTGTGTTCTCCTACGAAAATGAAATGATGGGTACTATGTATTTGGACCTTCATCCTCGTGCTGGAAAGTATTTACATGCCGCTCATTTTACAGTCCTCTGTGGATGTGCCAAGACTGTGGAGGCACAAGACTATCAACGTCCTGTCATAGCCCTTGTTTTGAATTTGTCACTGCAACAGGGTACGAACATCCTGTCTCACTCCGAAGTCGAAACGTTGTTTCACGAATTTGGACATGCACTACACTCTTTGCTATCCCGAACCACGTTTCAACACGTGTCAGGTACTCGAGTTGCCATGGACTTTGTTGAGACGCCATCGCATCTTCTTGAACACTTTATATGGGATGACCAATTCTTGCGTTGCATTGCCTTCGATGCGTTATGTGGCGAAGTCATTCCGGATGACACTCTCCGCAAACTACTGGAATCTCGACACGTATTTAAGAGTATCGATATTCAGAATCAAATCTTGTACTCCAAATTGGATCAGGTCTTATTCGGGCCTCCAATTATGGGAAAGAATTCCATTCAAATTTTTGAAGACCTGCATAGTACGATGGGTATTCCTTATGCTAAGGGAACTCATTGGCACAGTCGTTTCGGACATCTTGTCAGTTATGGAGCAGGTTATTATGGGTATTTATATGCCCAGACATTTGCAAATGATATTTGGCAAACCTGCTTTGCTGCTGACAGCCTATCAAGGTCTTCGGGACGATTGTTATGGCAGGGATTACTCAAGCATGGAGGAGCACGTGAGCCAATGCAGATGCTTCGCGAGATACTAGGACGTGATCCCTCGCCATCGGCACGTTTGGGAAGATAGATATGTTGGGTAAGAGAGAAGTAACCGACTAACTTTTTAAGAAAATTATGTTAATGCTACTCTTATACATTTGTCAATATTTCTGGCATGCCCAAATACGACAATTGGCTAAAAGAATCCAACATTACTTATCTGGCATTACTGCATGAGTAGCCATTTGTTTCATGACATTCGTCCAATCTTTGCTTACAGATGGTATCCGTGAAAGCAATGAGATTTGAGGCAATGTCTCATTCGTCGTAGGTGCCGCAACGAATTCTTGCAATTCCACCTCCTGAAGGGGCCGTGTTCCTAATGTCTGTAGCACCCCAACGTGAGCACGTTGATGACGAAAGTCTAGATGCTCTACGAGCGCTTGAGACAACGTAAGTCCATCCAGTGAATTACGTCGTTGTAAGAATTCCATAAGAGCAAATGTATACCGTTCAATGACAGCAAGGCCCAAGTCACGGCTGGTATGGTGCGCATAGGAGTTTTCATGAACTAGGGAAGATCCAATGAAATATACATTGGGTATATCTTGCAGTTGATTCCCAAGTGTGAAAGCCTGACAAGTATCCGCAAGGAATAATAGGGAATGAAATTGCATTTCCCTTAGGATCAATCGGATATCCATCGATGTAATTTCTTCGACATCTTGAAATTTGAAAAAGGAATCTCCTCCATGGCCTGTCCAATAAAGAAGTACACGGGAGCTATTATTGGTATGAAGTACACGTTTTCCATTGGGTAGGCCCCGTCCCAGCAGGACCCTTCGTAAATTGTCAACAGTCACGTCGTCTCCTCGGTAATCAATTTGTGTGTCGGAATGGATTAGAGATGGACGCTGAGGATGATAGTCATAATAATGCATGTAGTTCTTTCGAGGATTTCGTGCATTTATAGGAATATCATCTGCCAACATTAGGACAATATTCTCATCAGGGATTCCATTACGACGAATCAAATCGTATATGGATAAGGCATTGATCACATGACGATAATTGAACCAAAATCGAGACGTTGAAAGGATTACAGCGTGGTTGGATCTATCCTTCGATTCTTCGTATGCATTTGAAAGTGCATTGTACCATAAAGGAAGTAATAGCAAGAGAGAAATAAGCTGATACGAAGACAAGGTCCATCGTCGTTTTCTCATGTTCGTCCCACAACTATGACGAATACTAGTACTGCACTGTTTCGTACAAAAGACTGTGGGAACGGTATCTTGCCCAAAGAGAAGCAAAGCTCCTTTCCATTTTCTATTCTGTTCTTGGGTGTTTGGACCAGTAAAGTCAAATTGAGTGTGGATTCCTTCCTTGTTTGTTTAGAATTTTAGACCGACATTATTTCAGAATCATTTATTATGAGGTACTGTCCCATCTTTTCATCCTTGGCTGCAAGTTTCTTGATGATTGTGCAACCAACTTCAGATGCCTTACCTTTCTTCTTTGCAAAGAAACTCCACTTCGTCCATATGAACTGAACTTCCAAAACATGTACATGCTTTTCTGTCCTTGACTTTTCTCCTTGATATAGCTTTTATCAAGCATGATTCTTTCACAAGGGTCCTTGGATTGCAACGGACTTTGTTTCACGATGTTTTTAAGTCTAATTCGGACAAAATACATTCAGGACAAATCTCCACTTGATGCCCAAATTACTCGTCATGTCTTTCAATATCCGCTTGTTTCTTCTCACTGATCTTCAGGCATTGCCCCCATCAGGAATCCTCTTCCTTTGTGATATTATCTGGACTACTTTCAGAGTTGGGACAAACTTGACATCTTCTTACGTCACAACTACGTCTTTACGATTATTCATTCAGAATTACTTCCTTAGGCCTTCCTACTCATTAAGGCTTCCTATGGAGTCAACAGTTAGGCTTTGAAATCATACCGTAAGGAGTATCATGGTCTTCTACCCCCCTCATGAGCATAATGATTCTAGAGCTAAGGATTGTTCACTCGAGCGAAATTCTGAAGTAGATCAATACCTAGATCTTGACTGGTCTCTAAATTTTGAATATCCTTTTTTGCTCTTAATGCCACGCCTTCCCTGAGGTATATCTTCCACTTTAACTACTCGAAAAACTCTATTATTATTCAGTTAAACTCTCTTATTATTCATTTCATTAAACTCTTTTACAAAAGCTTTTCTCTTTTCACCTTGCTGCTCAAAGTCCTTACAATTCCAGCTTTTCTTATATTATTGGTTCACAAGTGATTTTTTATTTGACAGGGCAACCTCGGCTAGATACCCCATCTACACTACTAAAAAAGTTTCACATCCGATCTGACCGTCAGCCGGTTGTTCTAGATGGGAGTGACTAACATTAACCCTTAACCCTTCTACGTTGTCGATTTCAATTGAATACTCGACTAAGTGGTCGAGTACGAGTAATCAGGCGAGCCTAAAAATGCTAGGGATATAGCTAACTAATTCAACGACACATGCTAGCGATAAATTTTGTAAATTATCTTAATTTATTGGGTCGCAAAATAACAATTCCATTTTATATTCATCCAAAATTATAAACTAAAATATTGTCGAGACTTTCAGTTGTAAAATAAAGAATTTATGTAGAGTCCATAGTAGAAAACTCTTATTGCGATGTTTATCTACAACTAAAATGAAATATCTTCAAAGAAAATAGTAACGGCCGTATTCCTTTAAATTGAGAAAGAAGATGTTTCATGCATCTAAATCTAAAGTTTAATTATAACTGGTTTAATCAGAATTAATCACATGGATGAATAATATTGTTGTTTGTTGGAATGACTACTCATATACAATTACTTTATTTGTCTCAATTTCTTAAACTTTCATAGAGATAAAGAATTTACAGAATTACATTTAACAGAAAAATGATACTGCCTTTGTACCAACAACACTATTATTTTATTTTTCTCAATATGCGCTTTTCTTCCACAGCAACAGCAACAATCCTTTACCTTCCAATAACAGCAGCAGTAATTAGGATAAAAAGTGAAACTTCTATCTTTACACTTTCCTGATGACACTGCTAAATCAATGGTATAGCTTACATAATCACAGAGACTGTTATATGATATTGAGATTGCAATGTAATGCTAAGTCAAATAGTAGAACTCAAGTATTATATCATGCATCAAGCTATACGAATAGCAGTCATAAAAAACAATGATAAAATTATTGATAGAAGTGCAGACTGAAATTCAAAGATCCACTATTCTTAATTGCTTATGAAGATCTTTTGTACACTGATTAACTCTGCGTAGCAAAGCACGCTCCAACTACTAGTCCTATATACATTTTTTTTCATGCCGATAGGCCGTTTTCCAATCTTAGGTTAAAGGTAATTCCTAATTTATCATGAAAGATGCACCAAATTCGATGGATGAATCATCGTTGACAAATGAAAATCCGATTCTACGTTTTTGGAATTGCAATCGGTTCCTTGATGTGGTCTCAAACAGATATTTTCAGGCAGATAAATACATATTCTGTTGAAGACAATGAGTTAGGAACGGTTCAGAATATCCCACATTTGTTCGGATTCTTTTATCAAGTTTACAAGCAACCAAAGGCAACCTTTGAAGTTTTGAAAAGTGTGAATCGTTATATGCCAGGATCGCCAATCTACATGGTGTCATCAAATGGATATCACTATGATCCTCTTGCCAGACGTTATTCCAACATTCATTATGTCTATGAAGACCAAAACTTTGATCCTCCTCGAGCCAAAGGAAATTTAAAGACGTGGTTTGAACGTGTCAAGAAGGCAGCATTGTGGTGTAACTGTTCGTATCTTATTTTCTTGGAGGATGATGTAGTGTTTCGAAAGCCTTTAGACAATACACCACCAATCCATGATGCAGGGGGTGTTGAAAGCCATCTTTGGTGCAAAAAATGGACTGATAAGATACCCCGTGAGGAGGTATTGAATTGGTCCTATTCATCGTATGGAATGTGTGGTGGCTCTTATGTGAAAGTGATATCCTTCTTGAAGGCCTATTCAAAGGTTAGATGGAAAAGAATCAAAAAACTTCATTCCTATTGGAAACTGATAGGGAGATTCAACGATGTAACTATTGCAGCTCTGCTCATGGACCAAGGTTATATTCTTCATCCTTGGGATCAATTAACAGAGCTCAATAGCATGGCTTACAATGAAAAAGCAGCCATTGCCCACAAAAATAAGATTTTTTATGATAAGAATTTAACGGATGAAGATGGCTTCATATGTTTAGAACAAAATCAGACATTTGATCAGACATTGTAACAGCCTGTTAATATCACTACTGAACACAGAAGCATTGAGACTATCTCGTGAGAACTTGAAATTTCAAGTTGGACTTTGCATCAGTAATGATTTTTTTGATGCCATCTCAGATGCAGTGCATACCAAAGCCAGAATACATCTTCAAATACAAGGATGAGTTTGAAAGTTTGTTTTTGCCCAAACTTTACTCACATTGTCCCTTTCTACAATGCCAAAGTCTTAATTGTAAGAGAGTGCAAATAGAGAAATAGGGGCAGAAAATAGGAGGGGGGGCGCTTTGGAAACTCCAACACATGCTAAGGGAAGTAGAAATCCTCCAAAAATCCATTGTGATTAGGAGCATGTATACCTTGTCTGACTATGCTTGGGATGGTGGTAGACCACATGCCATTAGCAACAATAAGTGAAGCACAACAAGTTCGAAGTTGTTGATCTTTGTGTCAAAAGGTAATAAATTTAATGACTTGCTGATGAGAATACTTTACACATACAACCTTCAGAATAGCTCCAAGCAAGAGTAACCAAGCATAAACTAGCATTTGTGAAAAGATGAAGTTATTCAACTAATTCTAGTTATTATTATGTTTGTCCGAATTGTTGGCTATGATGTACAAGCAATTGACTATCTTCTCCATTGAATCACATTCCAATCCAAAAATAAGCTATAATCATTATTTCAGTGGGGTTTAACATTCCATAATGTATGAAAACAAAACAAAACGTTAATCAGGACAATTTCAAAGCATTCAACAAATCCTTGGACTTTTGTATCCCTGAATTTGAGATGGTTTCGGTCTGTAGCGTGAATTGTTCTTGCAACAATATATTGCATTTCATTAACCACCTTTAGAGAAATATTATTTGATTTAAAATATAGCAGCTTTGGTGAAGCTACTTTTTTATTGATATGCTACTGTTCACCTCTTGACAAGATTCGAAAATTAAACCCAGTTACAGAAATGGTCTAAGTTGGATCATAACTCCATAGTGGTTCTACCAAATTAGAGGCCTTTGAGCACTTAAGGCTACAAATTAATCTGAAGATAGGCTTGAATAAGTCACTCACACTTTTAATTTCCTCAGACTGTACGCGGGGTTCTTCCCCCTACCCTACTTGTTCCTAAGTTGAAGAAGTCAGAATAGAATGAGATGGAGCACACATAAATTTAGTTTTCCTTTTGGACCCAGGCATATCTTCATCCAAGTATTCTCGGCACGTTAACATTTTCAAGGATGAGTGTCCTGATAAGTGGATCAAATGATTGATATCCTACCTTGAGATTAAGCACATAATGCCGTTTGAGACCTTATGACACGACAAGTACTGGATTGCTGCAGCTTTATTGAAAAAGGCAAAACTCATGTAATGGTTGGTTTAGGTAAGGCTGGAATCGTCCAACAATAAAATTGTCGGTGTAGCGACAAAAGTAGCCGCAACACAACCGATTGTGAAACCATTTTCCCATTCAAGAGAACGAATAAGTTGCTGTAGGAAAGACGCTTTTGGTGCTTCCCGTCAAAAAATCCAACGCAGTCAAAGAGCAGTTGAAACTAAAAAGACATTTTTGCGAAAAACACCAATTGTAGAATATAGCAAGCTTAGCTATGGCCAATCAAAGCGGGCAAATCCATCTTATCCAAACTGAAGAGTGAACAATGGACATCACCCTGTATTATGTGCCTTCTCCGATCGTGTGCTGATACTGGTGATACCATCAGCATTCACCCTAGAAACAAAACCATGAAAAAGTAATAAAACCCTTTTGATTTTAAAATGTATTCAGTTTACCAGTGATAAGTTCGGATTATGAGTCAAGTGGAAGGCTGAACAGAGTGATCAAGTGATTAGTCTGCATTTTCCAATGAATTAGATTTATAATCAACTTCAATGATGAGCTTGGCACAAGAGCAACTGATGTTATTCATATGCATGACTGGAGACTTTCAACTATTTAGTCCGTAGTCGTGCTAGATGTGAGTGCACATGAAGCGGAAACGAGTATTTCATGCTCTAGTGAATAAAGATTCAAAACCTTTCACATTTGACTGTCTTAAGGTCCTAATTCCGCGGACCAGTAACTGTGTAATGAGATTAGGAAATTATTGGATATTGATGTCCAAGAGGGAAGAGGGGAAAATCGGGTTCCTGATTTCTAGATATTCGATTTATTGTTATCCGATTTTGATTTCAAAGATTGGTGTTATGTTCACCTTTGCCACAGCTCTGAATGTAAGCACGAGCAACTTCTCATAAAATTAATTGCAGATTCTGATGCTAATTAGTACTACTCAATATAAAAAATGACCCAGATACATTTCAGAATGCCATGTCCAAGATATGGAAAAAATAAAGACCTTAACTGGTATTTTGATGATTTTCACAGGGTATCGCATAAAACCCTAAACAAGGAATTAAAGAGTATAAAACAAGGTTAAGGCACTAATTGTCTCAATTTCAGAACCATCGATACATCTTAATGTATGAAAAAGGTAACTTCTTTTATATCAAAAACTGCATGCCATTTCAAGCTGCTGTTCTTCCTAGAAAGACTGCTATTTCAATCCTTAAGAAAGAGTAATTTCAATGCAGAACATTTCAGTCACTTACTTTAAATTAGAAGAATTATCATGTTGAAAAGGCTAGTTATTTAATTGTGGTATGGAGCAGAACTATGAAAAAATGCAATTCTATATTTATATACTACAGAACAACTAAAAATATATGCATATGAACATTGAAGTGAAAGGTGAAAAAGGAACATTCAGATGTCAGAAGCAGTCCCGACTGATTTGGTTGGGATAGCTTGGAAAATAATTCATTGAATCATGAAGCAATGCCAATTCACTACTTGATTTATTCAGTTACTGATAGCTAGAAAAATAAAGGAGTAACCACAATTAATAATCTTTTTCCTGATGTCTTTCTTTCTGTTTCCTCACTCAAATTCTGAGCTAGTTAAATCCACAATATCCAACAATAACTCTCTTTCCTAAAAATGTTTCTCTGACGTTTGCGAAAAGTTCCATTGTTGGGTGCATGGTTTCTTGACCACTCAACCCGTACTGTACTTGCATATTATGTACCAAGTACTCGTAGGTGGTTTTTGCTGTTTTCCCAAGGGTTCGGTCTTACGGCTACAACAGTAGGGAAGGGTACACCTCTAGTCCTTTCATTCCCATCGATAGTGTAAAAAGGGTGTGATTGAGTTGTCTTTGCTTGTTGGTTGGTCTGTTTGTGTGTGTTTATATATGAATGAGAACGAATCATGAACGACATATTGCCAACTCTAGATCAATTTGAAAAATCCATTACGAATTCCGACAAAGTGCGAACACTATTGTTGAATTCGTTTCAATTTGGATGCAATTGTTTAGACGAATCTCACGAGCTCACGGAATCAAGAACAAGAGACGCTGCGACGATTCTTGTTCATGTTTGGGAACGCTTTCGAGATGAAATCGAGGGACCTCTGGTAGATGTAATTTGGTTTGCAACTTCCAGTGCCCCAAATGGAGATAACAAAGACGTGACACACGCATTAGTCGAGATAATTTCTTCTCTCTTGAAAGTCCCCGGGAGGGATTCATTTCAAAAAGATTTGCTTGCAACCTTAGATCCATTGATTCTTCAAAAGTGTGGATTACTTCCCGATCCAAAGCTATTAACCAAGAAAATAAGCAAGCTGAATACAGAACTATATTACAAGCAGCAAAAGTATAACCTTCTACAAGAAGAATCTGAGGGTTACACAAAACTTCTTACTGTTCTATTCGGAGATCTGATTGATGTTACGCCTACTAAAATGCGAGAATATATGGGAAACTTTGACCTAGATCCTAATCGAGTACTCGATATCTTGTTTGACTTATTGGATGATCATGATCAGAAGGAGCAAATTCTAATACTGATGAAGGATTTTGCTGTCGACAAAATTCCACTCCTTCTTTCCTTCAAAATTCGACAGCATCAACAGAATTTTGGACCATCACTTCCACTTTCAATCCTACGTACGTCAACTCTCCTTGCCAAGCATAAGCTCTTGGATTTGTCGACTCTTGTTCCCTCAGCCTCAGCAGAGGTGATGGCATCCTTTGCTTACTACGAAGAGCTAGAAAAGTTACGGGTATCACGTTTAGGCCGCATTAGTCTTACGTCAGACTCAAATCATCATTCAGATGCAAAATTTAAGGAGTGTCAGCGTCTATTGAAGGAAAGCACTCAAGCTTTAGAATCCGGAAGCGTCCTTGTTCAACTTTTGTCTCTGTTGTTGGCCAAGGATGACTGGAAACTAGCATCTACATTGTTACCATCAAGAGAAGATTGGTCACGGTTGTGCTCAATACTTCCCAACAAGATTGGAACTGCCTTATGTCATCATCTGGAGGAACAAATTGCAAAGCAATACAAGGATCTTGTCCAAAATCCGATTTTGAAATCAACTGAAGTCTCTAATGATAGAACGCTGGAGCTACATAATGGCTCAGACTGTATTGATTTCTATGCGGATGTAGAAGGATTTCTCGAATCGTTGCTTTCTGCATTATATGCCGTTGGTCAATCAGGCTGTCTTTCCAGCCATCCAAATCTCTATAGTAAACTCTGCAACTTGCTTCGAGCGATGTTATTGACGACGAATGTTGAAAAACTCACTACAACCGTCTACGATACATTGAAGTATGCACTTGTACCCACTCTATCGCTTATTCCTCCAGATGCAGCGATTGCCGAAGATTTATGGAGTGTTCTCTCTTTGTTACCCTTCTCGACGCGATATGAACTATATCGAGACTGGAGGAGCGGGGGCTTAGAACTAGCTGGAATAGGATCAAAGCCTTTGATACAGATTCAGTATGAAATCAAAGCGGGAAAAGCAGCTCGTTATTCTCTCAAAAGATTGTCAAAAGATAACGTGAGAGACATGGGAAGGCAAGTCTCAAAAGAAACCCACTCAAATCCTTTAGTTGTTTTTAGCACGATCTTGAGCCAAATTGAGTCATACGACAATCTAATACAAATGATGGTTGAGGCAGTAAGATTTGTGACGCCACTTAGCTTAGATGTACTAGGGTACTGTATTTTAACTCGTCTCAGTGGGGTTGGTGGTGTTAACAGAAATCGATTGAAAGGTACGAAAATCTCTCTGAAAATACTACGAGATCCAAGATCCTTCCCGATTCTCGCTGCTTCGCCATCTGATTCCTGATTGTGATTAATTCTTACTGCAGATGACGGTGTCAATGTTTCCCAATGGTTACAGTCGTTGGAGAATTTTACGGGGGCTTTCTATCGCAAATGCCCCGATGTGGAGTGTCGTGGTATCTTATTTTATTTGGTAGATCGATTGAAAGATGGAAATGTCCTAGAACTAGGAGTGTTGAAGGCACTGATCAAAACCGTGGGAGGCTACAGCTTTGCAGATTATTCGCCAGCGGCATCCTTATCCTCATTGCAACTGGAAGGTCGCGCAGGTTCGGTTTTACTAAAGAGAGAAACTTTTGCATTTGGGATTGTTGAACAGATTGATTTTCGAGCTTCGAAAGGCTTACAAGCGGTCTTACAAAGCAAAGCCCTAGGTGTAAATTTGCTGATTCTGCTAGCACAAGTGCGACTTCAACTACTTTTCGATTCCGGCGGCACAAAAAGCAAGCCTGTAAAGCTAGTTGCAAATCTTGTAGACATGTGCTCAGCTGTAATGCTCATTTTACTAGAATTCATTACTGATTCCATGGAGACAAAATCTGCGACTGTGTCAGATAAAAGGCCCGAAGGATTAACAGCGATTGAGAACTATGCTGCTACTTTACCTTCTCTAGAAGTTCTCTTTGACAAATATGGGCTCGATACCGTGTCTTCGTGGATGTTATGCAGGCCGATATACCGTGCGATTTTGAATGGAGAATCTAACGATCATTTCAAATGTCATTTAGGCGACAGAAAGCATGTGGTGTATCGTATGGTGCCAGAATTTGTCTGGACAAGGATATCGCCTGCTCTTGTGGACACTTTCTTTTCCTTTTCACTTTATGATATTCATTTCCCAGAAAGTAATTACAAGGCAGAGTTGACGAGGCTTATTGACACAGAGAATCGCCTTGCCACTAAGAAAAGAAATTTTAACCCAGAAATACACGGCATGGAATTTACTCGTGATGATGAAGTTGCCTGGGAGCGTGTTAAAGCATCGGCATCTTCTCTCTCCCTGGATATGGATGCCCAGAAAAAGCATTGTGATACCATCAGGAAGCATCTCTCTGAATCAAATACGTCGTTATTCCCTTACCAAGATATTTCTGTTTCTGCCATGCAAACCTTTATTGCATTCTGTGTTTTTCCTCGATGTCGATTAAATCCTGACGAAGCCTACTATTGCGTTCGTTTTGTAATGACGTTGCACAACCTTAAAACACCAGGCTTTAGCGTCTTGCTTTTTATCGAAGAATTTATCAAGGTTCTTACTGGAGCTCTTTATTCCAGTACAGAAGACGAGGCCGCATCAATGGGAATTCTCTTACTTGAGCTCTGGAAAGTGGTAAGTAGATGGAGGTACGAAACAGGGGCATTTGACGACGATGTGGCAGGGACACCTGGAGCAGTAATTGTTGGATCAGAAGGCTCCATCTCTGTATCCTTCAGTGGATACATAGAGCTTTACAACAAATGGCATGCAGCAATCGGACGAGCAATGATTGCATGCTTCGATTCCACTGAATACATGCACTTGCGATCGTGTTTCGTGATTTTGAGTCGCATAGTTGACGCATTCCCAACACGCCCAAAACTTGGACAGAGGCTTTTGGACTCTCTTGATCTACTTCAAGACGAAACTTATCCTTTGCAAGATATCAAGACAGCGGCACAAGCTTACGGTACATTATTGATTAAGGCACGAAGTGATGGAGTCTGGAAAGAAGAGGATATCGCCACAGTTAGAGCTCGCGAAGAAAAAGAAAAGGCTGAGAACGAGGCCAGACAAAAGCGACGTGAACAACTTCTAGCGGAGCTAGAAAGGGACATTGAAAAGCAAGAAGCTGATGGCGGAAGAAAAGACAAGCGTGACATAAATAGAAGGCGCGGTCATGCTGTTGACTCCAAAATTGACGGGAGAAGGGTGAGTTATTTCAGAAAAATATTGTATTATTAAATTGCGAACTAACATTGTGATAGCCGATTTTCGAACCTCCTATGAAGCATCAACCCCCAACAGGTGTACCATTATCCCGTCGAGATGCTGCAAATGAAAATGGGGACAGAGGACGTCTCGGAGCGGATAATAACGATCGCCCAGGGAATAGAATTGAACGTGGAGGCAATCGAGAATCGCATGCAGACCGATCGTTGCCACAGGATACTCTTGATGGGAGATGGGAAAGGGGACAAGGTGGTCAGAGTAATTTTGGGAAGCGAGATCGATCTCCTGGTCCTGATGCTGATGATCATTTAGGCTCCAAGCGTGGTAGGCCTGAAAATCAACACGGGACTTCTGGTGTGTTGAACTTTGAACCCCCACCACGTCCAAATCCACGAGTAGCCTTAAGTCAACAGCAGAGAAATATGTCCGATAGAGGGGGCTACCCTCGTAGAGGTCCAGTGCGAAAATAGGTATCAATTCCTATCGCGAAAAATATTCTTAGAAATTATCTTACTTGTTTCATACGTAATGCCTGTTATTCATGACAACAATGTCGCGGGTTGAACAAAAGTTTTAAGCATTATGTTATATCGAATTTTATCGGTCCATTTTGAAGTCTGTTTCATCCAAGATTCTGATGGAAGAAGTAAAAGTATTGCTTGCAGCACAGAATGTGAAGTAAGGTATTTTACTTGGATTTTCGATGAAGATCCAAAGCAAATACTAAGGATGGAAAGTAATGTAGAAGTATGAGGACTATCATGATTACAGGAGATTTTGTTAAATATATTTCTATGACAGTAAAGTGATGATCAATCTTATGTGGAAATTTTACTAGTTGTTCAGGGAGGCAAGTATCAGTGTTTTTTTCATTCAATATGCCAAATGTGAACTGAGATGACAGAAGATGATGACATCATAAAACATACAAAATATTATTAATTTCCGATGCATTTCGAAAAAGTATTTAATTGGATGCCAAAGTTAGTTTGCTGTCTTCCTAGAATGGGCTAGACATCAAGGTTATGAGGTTCAAAAACACTTTCGTTAACAAAGTTTTGATCTTCCACAAACTCAAATCCCTGTTGTGCATACAAAAAATAGGCAACTGGGCGGACAGAGGAACTTGTGTTGGATGTTCCACGATGAATGGTGCGATAGTCATACAACAATGCATCACCTTTTGAGAGTAATCCCAATGTCCCACCAGGAAGGCATTGCTCTCCCTTTTTCTGTAGGAGTTTGGAGTATTTATGAGATCCCGCCCAAAATTCTGTATATCCTGTAGATTCATTCAAATCAATAAGAGGTACAAAGACACAAATGGCATGAGCTGAGGATGCTTGATTCGTAGATTCAAATCCATCTAGACTGGGACCTAGGTGAACTCCATCGGAGTGCCAATACTGCGTCTCGCAAGAAGGTAGGGAAAGAACACATCCACATTTAACGAGACGGTAAGATGATCCTAAAATGCTTTCGACTAAAGATTTCCATCTGCCATTTTGTTCGTATTGTCGCCATAAACCATCTGGATCTAAGTCAAGGCGAAAATCGAATCGATATTTGTCCCTCATCATAATCTCCTTAAAATGATTCCGTGCATCCTTATGACCTTGAAGTGCATCGTATAGCTGATGAAATTCCTTCATTGCATAGTCATAAAATGCATTTATATCGGAGAGAGCGCCTTTCATCCCCACAAGTCCATAGTCTGCGAATGTTTCGGCAGATTCATTCAGGGGTAGAGAGACATTTAGGAGTGGAATGGGAGTATCGGGAAGAACTAGTAATAATTCAGCATTTCCAATGATAGAGGAGTTCTGCATAAGGCTTTCGATAATCTCGTTTGCAATTTTTGCCGACGCAATCCTTCCAGAGATTTCCAAATATTGCAACGGGTCCTTCAACTGAGGATGAACCATTGACACAAATCGATAATGAGTCCAACATTCAAGACCACTAATATCAAGATTATCACATGCTTCCTTTAAAACACGTGGTGGTATCGAAGGAAGAGCGGGAAGGATAGCGAAGTATGCACCAAAGTTCACTATTGTTGAATCGTTCGACATTTGAAATGTAAGACTTCCAAATGTCAAATGTCGGTTTGGAAGGGAATAGGGAATTTACATGAATACGTAGCAAAATGTGAGGTCAGAGCAAGAAAATCAGACGGTCGAAATGCATCAATTGTTGACTTAATCTATCTGAAAAGAAGCAAATGAGTAGAAATTAGTTCTTTTCTTTAATAAAAGAATAAAGCTATAAATTACGAAATTTTCCATCATGATAAAAAAAATAAACAACATTCCAATTTTAACCAATGATCAAGTGCTTGTAATCAAGGAGCTCTAATTATTGGGGAGCTTTTTCTTGCAAAACCATCCAAGTGATGGCTTCTTTTCCTTCAAGCGACAACCCTTTTCGTACTTTTTTGCATTGCTTTGGAAACTGGTTGGAATCTCTTTGTACAGCTATTTTCAATTAGAGGGTTGAATCATATCTTGAGCATCTCAAGGATTTCCATCAAATAAACTCAAAAGGGGATGCCATGATATGGAATAATAATTTGGAAACGAGATGTTTTCAAATGGAATCTTTATGCATCTCACCCATTCATTTCAAGAAGTATCATATAGAACATGCACATCTGTCATTAGATTTGATTCTGATTTACTTTATTTTAACACTCATTCAACTTGTTTGCAAAATATTCAACATAAAATTCTGTAATTGTGTGGAGATCAGTGCAAGACTCTCTGGAATGTCTCTTGATTGTTATGGCATAGCAAAGTAAGAGACATGCGAGGCATGTTCAGTGGAAAGGTTCTAGAAGTTTGGCAAAAGGAGTGTTGCAACAACAAAAAATATGTTAAAAGCCAAGTTGGAAGATCAAGGGACCGGGTGTCTATTCGTTGATTATGTTGTAAATCATGACGATTCATTTTGATTTTGGAACAAGAGAACAAGGCAGTTTATCAAGTTAAGGGATTTTTTTGGTAGAACAGAAGAGAAGCCTTCAAATGACGTAACAAGAATAAGACGGCTGTCAAGGCCCACAAGCTTCTAAATTGAGGAGTTGGTTTAAGCCGGATCCAACCAGATTTCTTGAAAGTGAACAGTCAGGAAAGGGATAGGTAGTATTAAGAGATAGTATTGTTTTAAGCTGGATTGACTTATCAATGAAATCTAAGACTTTTGAGGATGCATATAACATTCTAAGTCTTGATCATGAAACAATTAGAGGCTGACAATTTCGAAAAAGTTCCAAAAATGACTGCAAACTTGGTTTGGGAATTTTTTAAAAATATCGGAGTTACGAAACGATTGCACAGGTGTCATACATAGCTGGGGATGGAAAATGGAACTTTTTGTGCAGGGTTAGTGGCGTGTTGTTATAGTCAAATGCAGGGATTGGATTGCATCACTAAGTCAGAGGACATTATTTGTTGAAAAGCATGGGGGTTGAAGTCAAGCTTCTTATTGTTGTCAGAGCAAATGTTGGAGCTATCTATATCTTGGAAAACTCAAGCTCTAGAATGCGTATGCAAAATGCGTATGCAAAACATTGATACAAGGTATCATTTCTTTTGGGAACATGTGGAAGATGGTTTCATCAAGATCATTTTTCTTACATCGAACGACAAATAATGCTGC
Source organism: Fragilaria radians (assembly GCA_900642245.1). Taxonomy (NCBI): domain Eukaryota; phylum Bacillariophyta; class Fragilariophyceae; order Fragilariales; family Fragilariaceae; genus Fragilaria; species Fragilaria radians. The sequence goes on from CAAAJI010000028.1 coordinate 255,649, forward strand.
AATTTTTGCATCAGAATGGGAAGAGATGCTTACAAAATGCATGTCAGTAAATTGTTAGGAAAGATGCACAATGAGAACAAATGAATATTGTGGATAGGAAGGGTACTGATATGGATCACCAATATTGATTGTTCGAATGTTATTTTATTTTATTAACTGATAGAAAGACAAAAGAAGTGATGTCGCGTGGAAAATTTGACACAGAATCGAGAACGTTGATAGATATTTAGCTCTAGGATAATCATTTATTTTGTAACTTAGAATTTGAGTGTGAGGAGGCTCTCAAACATACCTTTTTCAATAGGTCCCTTAAGTAATTTGAGGTTTTGAATTTCACATGGATATAACAACCATTTGATCCAATCTTCTAGGTTTCTATCCTTGTTAATCACATATCTATATGTTAAGAGGACATAATCAGAAATTATGATTTAAATGAGGCTGTTTCTATGATTGGGTCTTGTATTCCCATAATGAAAACAACCAATGCTCAACATGGTGCATTTTTTCGGATCGTATTACTGTGACAATAAAAGTGACACTTGCATTGGAAAATACTTTAATATATAGATTTATTTGGAATCTAAAGATTTATCTGAAAGTTATGTTATTGCTGTTTTCCAATATAAGAAGCTGATTTGAATTGACTGTTAAACTTCCTGTGAGAATTTTTTGTATTGGAACCCAATAGTACTTGGATTCCATGTTCGAGAACTTGAGAGTGATTTCAGCGGTTATTACGGCATCTCAACTTTTCATTAGAGAAGCAAAATAAGCTATGGTCATTGTGCATGCCGAGTTGACCATCACATTTCTTATCATTACTTCATTTATTTGTTCCTCATTTATGCTCACTTCCCGAGTTCGTCGACCCAATACAATACTTCGAATGATATCAACTTCAACATTGCAGGATACTGCCAAACATCTCGTTCATTCCAATGTCAAGACATATGTTTGTATTGCAGTCGCGGGAGGTGGTGGGCACGCTATATCCACTCTCGCCAGTACACCAGGGGCATCCGCCCTCTTCTTGGAAGGGACTGTTACCTACGATCGTAAATCCTTGCAAAATTATGTTGGAGAAACGATACCAGAAGACCAAAAATATGTTTCCTATGAAACTGCATCCTTACTTTCTCGTGCTTCCCTACGACGAGCCATGCAATACCGGGGTCACCTTCAGGACTATCCTCACTGTGTAGGTGTTGGAATCACCTCTACATTGGTATCAACTGTGGAACACTCAAAAAACTCCTTTGGATTTGTTGTGGCAACAAGGGCAGATGGATTTCAATGGAAATGTTCCATTTCACTGTCATCTAAGAAAAACACGAGATACGAAGAAGACATTCTCTTTAGTGACATTGTACTTCAATCTCTTCACTTAGTAATGTCTAACGGAGAAAAAGAACTACAGCTCCAAAATCCTGCAGACGTTTTGGATCAGACATTTTTGCCATTAACTCCTAAGGACGAGATTCAGGCAGCTGCTGAACGGATCCTCCGAGGAGACGCTCAGGCCGTCTTACTTTTACCCAACTCGAATCGAACCTTTCAATCTGTACTTGATCCTGTCGTGCCACCAAAATCATTGGTATTTCCAGGATCCTTTAATCCTCCTCATATTGGTCACACTTCACTTGCTAAAGCTGCCTCTAGGGGAGAAGCCGTGATTTGGGAAATCAGCTTGACAAATCCAGATAAACCGGATATCGATCCATTATCTGTAAGTCAACGAGCTCATCAATTTTTTGAGCTCGAGAAAGAGCTTCCTTCACAATGGGCAATACTTTTAACCAGAGCACCACTCTTTCAGCAAAAAGTAAAAGCTTTGCAAATGTATTTACCTCGAGGTCAGTTGGTCAGGTCTATTGTTTTAATCATGTTCATTAGCCATTACATACTTTCTCACAGCGAGCACGTGTTATGTCGATCCTTTTCTCCAGATTCGCAATTTAATTTCCTTATCGGAACCGATACCATGATAAGAATTCTCAATCCAAAGTACTACGGTCAAAGTGTTGACACCATGTTAAAGGCTGTGAGGGATATGGGGAGATCAGGTGTAAAATTTGTCGTTGGGGGACGGCTAGAACAGCTGTCATCAGGAAAAGGGTAAGTGTCATTGCATCGTCATGCACCACGAGTTTATATCTTTTCTTACGTTCTCATACTGTCTGCAAGGACGCGATTCATAACTGGGGAGGAGGAGCTTTCTGGTTTACCGCAAGATATTCAGCAAATTTTCACATTGATGACAGAAGAGCAATTTCGAGTGGATGTTAGTAGTACTGAAATTAGAACAAGAAGAGAGAAACACGAATAAGCTAGATAGACTTTGTAAGATTGTATACTCCTCTTAGCCAGCTCTATAATTCTTGTATCAAGTTAGCAAGGTCAAAAGGCCTAAACAAGAATATTCTGATCAGACAGCTTAATGATACTCAGTAAATTTTCAATGTATACAATCTTGAAGTTTTACTTCTCTATGGTATTTTTCAATCTTCCAGTCATGATCTTCCCTCTCATAATGAATATGGGGATCATTCCCGTAAAATGGATACTTCACATTCTGTGTACTTAGAGGAACCAAACGCATGAAAAGTCTTGTGAAAACTTATAATTTGTATTTTGGTTCAACGCTACTATACCCCTGTCAATTTTCATTGGTTTGAGGATGGCTAGAGGATTCTCTTCAATATCGTTCAGTTTTTCATGGCAGGCTTTTACTTTCATTTTGAAACATGTCTGTGGTTAGGGATTTTTGTATCCTTGTTGTTCAAAGTGTGGAATAGTCAGAGTGCGCCAAATAGTTTTTTAGACCTAAGAAAATAGTGTTCCAATTTACAGTACAGAATACGACATAAAATTTCCTGGAGGGAAATCCTTTTCGGTTCCCGCCAAATAGGATTCACGGGATTAATCTCTTTGGATCTTATAGATGTTTGTTAAGATACGGTTCAATACTAAAAAAAACTCAACGGATGCCCTGACTCTACCGAATCTTTGGTTCTTGTCTCGAAAGTCGTGCATTGGTATTTTGTCTCATAAAAATCTTTCTCGATCTTTGTCATTTGAGAGTAACAATAAGCTACGGTCTCTCTGAGCATTATGAAGTTTTTGTCCCTTTCGCTTGTATTCACCGTCCAGGTATTGGCGCAAAAGACGTTTTTGAAAACTCCGGTCCCTCTTTGGAATGGATTTGTGTCACCTGTAGGTCAAGGTAATGCGTGTGCACTTTCTCCTTTGAGCCCTCAAACTCTTTTGTGCACGAGCATTGACGGCTCTGTCACAGCATTTCAACCTCAGTCCCAGGATCCATCTACTCCTCTTTGGATTTATGAACCGGAAGGTTTTAGTGATACTTTTAAGTTGTCAAGTACAAGTGGAGTGACCTTTAGTTCCACTGGGTCAACCTTCATTTACAGTACAACAGATACGGGCACTGACAGCATGAAATGGTAAGTCTTATATTCATGATCTTATTGATTTGAGATGTTTTTCCTAAAACTGTCACAGTCGCGTGCACCATGTGTCTATTCAAGACGGAACCGCAGCATGGGTTTCTCCTTTTTTCCAGGGATCCTGTTCAGGCACTCCAGTCATGTCATCTGATGATGAGTACGTCTTTCTAACTCATAACATGAAAGCAAACGGGAACTTTACGATTCTCGAAGCAGTGAATGGATCTGTTGTTTACCAATACCAAGACGCAAATCAATTGTTAAGCCCTCCAGGTATTTTCTTCAATCCAACTCTGGGAGGAAACTACGCTGATGGAACTGGTAACACAAACGATCTTGTTGTATTTGGAAATCGTCCCTCCCCTAATGACGACGGAGTGGCAGCAGGTTCAGCATCTTATGCATTCCAGTTTCCGGTTGCATTTACAGGTGAAGTATCTTCACTTAAGGTGACAACTCTTTTGTCTGATACAGACTTTCAAGCTACCACTCCTCCTGTTATTACCAATTCTGGAAAATCTATGTTTTGGGCTGTATCCAGAAGCAAGGTGGTTGGTTGGACTGGTATCGCATTTGACCGAGACGCTGGAGGGAATAGCATTGGCTTTGATCGTGGAGATCCTCCGTCCTTGCCTATCATTGCCAAGTTGGCGATGGGAATGGACACAGAAACTCCAACCCTATATTCAGGAACTGCGTCTTCGTCGTTTGCAGGAATTTCGACCTCGGGTAATTCTTTGGCTGAGCTATGGCAATTCACGACCTCAGCTCCTGTCTACACTCAAGCTAAAGTGTTATCTGGAGACAAGGTAGATCTAGCCGTTTACTTCATTGATCAGTTTGGTAAAGCATATGCAGTCAGTGCGAAAAACGGTACAGAGATCTGGTCTTCCGACGCTAGCTCTGATCCAGTTCTAGGTGACTTTGCCATGAATGCTGCTGGTGACACCATTTACCTTGCTGACACTGTCGGCGTACTCAAAGCCTGGCAAATTGCGGAATTCGGGGCTCCTACAACTTTTTCTCCAGTAGTATCTACTGTGGTACCGACAACCATTGCGCCTGTCCCGCCTCCAAGCAAAAAGCCCATTGCCTCATCCACTCAACCAACAAAGAATACAACCAACACTACCATTTCTCCTGTCTCTACAACAGCCCCAGTATCTAGTTCTCCTGTAACAAGTGTGCCAGTATCCAGTGCCCCTGTGTCTGAAGAGACGGCTGCTCCAACGATGTCATCGGCAAATATGTTGGTTGGACACCTTGTGTCTGTTTCAGTTGCAGCTGCTGTATTTTTGTGTATGGTGTAAATGAGAAACTTCGTAGAAATTATTATTTATATGATTTAAAATTTTGAACTTCCTGAACTATCATTTTTTCACAATTATGGTATCACGGAAATACAACAGATTTTTCTAGAATTGTTCCTCTTCTTTGACGCTTCAGGATTGGAGCTACTTTCTAAGTGTTTCAACTGTCGCTACAATCTGAATTTTTACTTATCATGGAATCTTCATTTGCATTTTCGACCTCATCGTCGTCGTCAACTTCATTATTTTCAACAATTGAAGCCTTTATTTAACCAAACTACATCGCTTGAGTTGATGAGCCTTTTGGTTTCCAAATTTATCATTCTGAAAACATTGTTTGAATGATCCACTGAATATCCCATGAACTTGCAGATAGTTCCACGATTAAGTAACTTTCTCTGAATCTCAGCGTTAGTGGTAACTACTCCGATCTCTCCAAACTTTCTTGAGCTAGATGGTAGCTTAGACTTGCCTCCAAATAGCAAATGATAGGGATACATTTCTTGGATCTTCAAGGATGCTATGTTAGACTATACTCCGGACCTAATTCCATTTTCTAGTCCTGAATTGTTCCGCATGGCCCGGATTTGTCCATAGAAGCTTTAACAGTTTCTCTCAATCTTACCATTATGTTGAGGGGTCCTTGGAGGGAATTCAAACGTAAAATTGTAACCATTTGATTAGCATGAATTATAAATGCTTTGTTCTCTCCAGAGTCGTTGCAATGAAAATACTTGACTTCATTCCGTGCAAATCTTTAAGCCAATTTAAAGGGTAAACATCTTGTTTTTCAAGTCACCTTTGTTTTTGAGAGAGATGCTCCAGCGATAATCGGAGTAATCATCAACAATCAGGACCCAAAACTTAGATCCACCATAACTAGCATCTCTTATAGAACTAACGTCAATGTAAAGCCTTTCACCAGGGACTTGACTTTCTTCTTCTCACTCTTTCCACACATTTTTCTGCCTGGCTTTTGCTACCACAAAATTTTCGTGCGTCTCAAACTCTCCTCTCAACTTGAAGCCAAGAATTCTTCCAGTCCCTTTCCAATCTGTCTGAACTACTGTGACCTAATATCTTATGCAACTTGTTTATTTCAGTACCTTGTTTAGGAACAGGCTCACTTACTGCATTGCATGCAACAGAATCATCATTTACTGACATCTTGCTTCCTCATACAGCTCCGTCCTTGGCTTTTAAAACTCTGACAAAAGTGATTCTTGATGACCCCTTAGTTCATGAGTTGATAATATCTTGATGACTGATCTTGTAAGCTTTCCTCAAAGCTTGATTGATGCTAAACAAATTTGCCCAAACATCAGGGACACACTTTACTTCTTGATTTGTGATGCTTAAACCAGATCATTGAACTTGAATGACTCAACAATTAGGATTTCCAATCGTAGGTGCTATCATTATCTGATTAATCTACGGCATGGGCTATATGAAGCTCCTATCATGCAGCACTGCAGAAAACATCTTTTTTGGCAGAGTCATTATTCCCAATATTGCTATTCAAGTAGATTGGAATCCAATTCAAAAAAGAAACAGGTTACATTCATGAGTGCAGGGAGAAAGAACAAAAATCCAAATTCCTTTTGAATACAACATTTGGAGACCAAGTTTGATTGCAAAATCCTGTTAATGGTACGTAATGGAACATTCCCAGTCAATAAGGAGTACCATAAATGGATAAATTCAGGGAGTGCTATCAGAGTTGATGAATAACCGCAGAACTACCCCATTTCAATAAACTCCAAATTAAGTTTGATCTTGGGGAGGGATGTGATGCTTTGAGGTATAAACTGAAACGAAAACTCTTACTTTCAATATTGTGTATTGAAATGAGAAATATTCACCCTATTGTTAAGAGATTGCTACTAGCTTTAATTTACATTAGGTCTAGTGTGCATTTGGTATCGCGAATATATCAGGCAACAATCGGAGTTAACCTCAACTAGAACTCCATATATTTATATTCTTAATCTTATTTCATAATTATTGAATTTGTTTGAGATTTCTTGGTCTGTTTCATTGATTTCTTCATCTGTTCCTCTTATCTTTGCATCATCAAAGTACCTGGCGAATATAGGAATGAAGTGGGAATTGTGAACGTCACTGTACATAAAGCAAGGATGTGTAAATATGAAGACATCTCTAAATATGTTTTACACCAATACTCATCATTTTGGATTTGGATCTGCAGTTGATACTGTTTCACAACTACTTCGCAGGGACCAGCAAACTATGTACTGATTGATTATGACTGATACCTTTATCGATAATTTAAAATAGAGCATTATTTTCCAAATATATTTATATATAGGGTATTCCAACATTATTGATGTATTGTGTAATTAATGAATGGGCAAATTTTCGTTCAAGAAAATCATGTTCATCTTTCTACCCTCGAATGTGCATTCGTTAATTCCAGCAGAGTAACGGAAGCGAATGTACTGGGACTGGTTAAAAAACCCACTCCATATGCATATATGTAACGACATAAAATGTTTGATGTTGAATCCTTACTTACCTCGCAGGCGCAAGGAGATGACCATTGAAAAGAGATTGCAGTCCGCGATAGGAATAATTGTATTTCTGGGATTGGTCATGATGATTGGATCATTTGGATTTCTTTTCAACTTTCGATCAAATTTCGGAATTCGTGGACGAGTCTGGGTGACTATGAAAACCCAACCGTTTAACGAAGATCAACTTGCATACAAGGCAAAGAATCTGATTATTGTTGCTGGACATTCTGTAATTGTTTCAGGTAATCTCGAAACAGCTGGAACAGATGAATCCGTTTGGTGGTTGTTGGATTATCAAAGAGGTCGAGGTATGCCACAAGCTATACTTGGCCACATTGAAGCCGGCATTCGAGAGGCGAGTCACGACTCAGACGCGTTACTGATCTTTTCGGGTGGTGTCACACGCCCTTTCACTGGTCCTCTATCGGAAGGTGCCTCCTACTTTCAAGTAGCAGATGCTATGAATTTATGGCCAGAAGGGAATAGCGTCCGAGCTAGGACCATTGCTGAGGAATTTGCAACTGACAGTTTTGAAAATCTGTAAGTTTCTCGATGCATCAAATGCGCTTGTATATCAGATGATGATCTTGAAGTATGATTTTTTCGACTGACGATCATCTCCTAATGAAATTAGACTTTTTTCCATATGTCGATTTCATGAGGTTACCAACAGATACCCCGAGAAGATCACCATGGTCTCATTCACATTTAAGAAACGAAGATTTGAAAGATTACATGCCCCAGCCTTATTATGGCCATCAAATCGATTCTTATTTGTGGGCTATGATCCTCCTTCTAGCACAGGCTTCGATGTGGCCATTTCGTCTGCTGGAGAACTTGAGAATGCCGCCAAGCCATTTGAATCAGATCCGTATGGATGTCATTCTGAAATTTTACAAAAAAAGCGCCGCGAGAGAAATCCCTTTCGTCGAACACCACCCTATGATCTCAGCTGTCCTGATTTGAAATCATTGCTTCACCATTGTGGTCCAGAGCTGATATCAAAGGAATTTATTCCTTGGGATTACACATAGTTTATCGTCATTGTCGCCCTGTACTTTTCAATCTCGATATCAAAACAATTCTTTGTAGTACTTAAAATTCTTCAATATCTTTCGCGATCCTTAATTTTGAAACTGACGATTCTTTTTTTGTTTGATACCAAAAAAAGAAAGGGAAATAAAGTGAACAGCAGTCCCAATATACCGTCATTGATAGGGTTATCTTTCATTTCCTCATCATAGTTGTCATCTTTTGTGAAGGTGCAAAAGCGTTTTCCACTACTCTTTTTTCAAGGATTCCCTCTCAAGTTAGGCTGACCTTCAATGAAATTATGACCTTTTTTCACTTCCCCTCATTTCAAGTCTCATTCACTATTGCTTTGATCAATTGCAGATTATTTTTCAGCTGGAAATCAATTCACTCTGTTTCCTGTTGACCTGCGTATGAATTTTTTGCCAAGGATAATTTTTTTGAATATTTATTAGTTTAGATAAGTTTAGCTGGTGAATATTTGAAGACAACTACGGATTGGAGAAAAAAGAACAGTAAGAAGAACACAAAGGAAAGTTAAAAGGGGAAAGCAAAACTGTTGAATATCATCCAAATAAGTTCCCCCACATTCCCTGACTTCAATGGAATAAGAAGGGTCATTATGCAAATCCTGGTTATAGTGAAACTAGATTAGGAAGGACGTTAAGAATATCACATCGGGTAGGTCCCATGATGTTATATTGGTTTCACCAATATCTTGTCATGCAATATCTTGCACAACAGTACAGAGATTGACTTTAGTAGACCAATAGCAAAATTTACATGAAGAGAGATGTCAACACTTTGATATGACTGTCAAAGAGAAACTACGTGACTCTAATCATGCCATCATACTAAATAGTGATGAACAACCTCATGATTGGGAATATTTTGACTTCTCAAAAGACAAGGACATTTATGCAAGTACGGCACAGCTTGCTTAGGATGATCCTACTATCCCTGAAGCTGATAAGCTACCTCTTTCTACACCAGATTCATACGATCATTATGTTAATATGGAGCTATCGTTGCCAAGGGGGCAGGATAGCACAATGGAATTTGCTTGCGTTTTGAAACGCAGGAAGAACAGTGATGGCAACCCCATTGGAATAACCAATTATAATCCCATCTTAGACTCAAGGATGTATGTTGTTGAATGGTCAGATGGAAGAACTGAAGAGTTAATGCCAAGTATCATTGCAGAAAACTTATTTTCTCACGTGGATGATTGAAACCGGTATCTACTGCTTGATGATATCATAGATCGTCAAAATACAGAAGGCTACATTTCAGGGGAAGACGGTTTCATCACCCTTAAATATGGCATGAAACAGCGTTGCCAAACAACCCAAGGATGGAAACTATGCCTACTAGGGAAAGCCCATTCCGCAAATCGGATTAAATTATGAGACGTAAAGAATGCATACCTCATTGAGGTGGCAGTGTATGCAATTGCTGACAAAATTCATGAAGAACCTGCCTTTGCATGGTGGGTTCCATTCACCCTGAAGAAAAGAAATAGGTTCCTTCAAAAATCAAAAGTAAGCATTGGCAGCAAACTCACAGGTATGGTATTAAGATACCAAAGAGTGTCAAACATGCTCTAGAACTTGATCAGAAGAATGGTGATAACCAATGGTGGGAATCAATCATGACAGCAATGGCAAATGTTAGGGTTACATTTCAAGTCTTTGGTGGAGAAAGACCAGGATATCAAGAAATAAAATGTCATATGATTTTTGACTTCAAATTAGGGTAGAATTTCAGGAGGAAAGCAAGAAACGTTGCAGGGGGTCATGTCACTGATCCACCTTCATCAATCACATATTCTTCTGTGATATCAAGAGTGTCAGTTTGCATTGCACTACTAATCGCAGCCTTGAATGACCTTGAAGTACTATCAGCGGATATTCAAAATGCTTGCCTACACGCTAAATGTCCAGAGAAGATATGGACTAGAGCTGGTCCTGAATTTGGTTCCGATGAGAGATCAGTTATGATCATAGTTCGTGCACAGTATGGATTGAAATCCAGTGGTGCAGCATTCCGGTCTTTACTAGTAAATCAACTTTATGATATTGGGTGTAAGTCAACTAAAGGTGATCCAGATGCTTGTATACGTCCAGCTGTAAAGCATGATGGTTATGAAAATTATGAGATGGTCCTGGTATATGTTGATGATAAATTTGTGATATCTCACAAACCCCTTAAGACATTCAACGGAATCCAAGACAACTTCAAAATTAAGAATGATGAAGTCAAGCCACCAGTTATGTATCTTGAAGAACAGCTGGAGTATCAGGTTTTCAATGGAATCATGTGTTGGACCATGTCAATAGAAAGAAAGATTATACACGTACGTAATTTCCGTACTAATGTTTACAGTTAGTATGGTCAATCAGTATTGAGTAGAATTAGGGTATTGATGTATCCCTAACCTTGTCAAAGATATGATGCTCGCAGACCAACAAGACATAAGGATCAGGGTCAAGGTTTGGAGTTCGATTCACCTTCATACGATTGAAGTTCTTTTGCGTTATTTTGCTATTTGAGAATTTCCATGGAGAATATCTTTCGTACATCTTACGTACAACAATACCACAGTATATTTTGAACAGAAGATCTACAAAATGTTCACAAGAATAGTTTTTAGTTAACTAATTTATAATGTCACAATTTACACAAACAACATTTTACATCATTAATTTATTTTAGAAGAATTTTTCTTTCCAGTTTATCAGGATCCAGACTCCCTCAGCTACAAAGGTAACTTCAAAGGTAAAGCACTTGTTTTTTTATTTGCTCATCCTGGTTGCATCAACACTTGTGTGTGTGTGTGTTTATTGTCATTCATTGCAAAATTTCCTTTTCTGCTTGATTACTAAAAAGGTCCTAACACTCAACTAACACATCAGAGAGACAACTCTATAGAACAAGACAAGAAAAGTCTATAAAAGCGTAGCAGCATAGCTACAGAAAAATAGTAAGCCGGGAACAATTTCGTACGACCCACGCCAGGCTTAATTGGCTTTTTAACCAAATGCATCACTGCAGGAGAAGCAAGAAACTCCTAAAAACTTATCTTAAAAACGCATTGCGGGAGAAGCAAGAAACTCCTAAAAACTTATCTTAAAACGTGCATTGCGGGATTAGCAAGAAACGCCTTAAAACTTGGCTCTCCCTTTCCGAGCATAAACCGAGAATTTTGAACGCACGTTCCTCTTTGACCCTCCCAGCTGAGAGGCAGAAGAAAACTGTAGAATCCCACGTTGAAGGGATACGGGAGTAGTTGAAGAGCAGGGCCTGGTGATCACTGGTGGGATAAAAACCGGTTTATTTTTTAGCCTGGGACATGTACAAAGAGTTTTTCCACTTGTGGACTTACTTTCTGAACGAATTTGTTGCAAGGCAGACTATAAACGCTGGATCGTGCGCAAGTGGAGGCTTAGGCCCGAGTGATAACATAGATCAAGCGCAAAGTTGGACAAAACTCCGCAATTTTGGGTGAGCTGACACCAGAACTAAAACACGGTAAGCAGCTGGCATTGGAATCCACAGGGATCTTTGCTGTAAGGTCACAATGACTGGGACTTCACTCTCTTCAGTATAATCTATTTGAGTTGGACCGCTATACGTTAGCCTCACCAAGGGGCCCATCCAAGCGGTAAACAAAATTGGTAATCTGGTCCAGATCCAGAGTTAGCAATTGTCTGTGCTTGATCTCCCACTTCCTCTCTTCCTTTCTACTGTTCTTTAATTGGAAGTGTCTACTGGGATTTCAAGCTGTCAAGCTCAATTGTGACTGTACATCAGGCATCACAGGTCACTCTTGTCTTCTACCAACCTTCAAGTTCAACTACAGCTGTACTCCTTAATTACTCAGGCTATGGTTGTCTTCTACCAACTCAAGTTCAACTACAGCTGTACTTCTTAACTACTCAGTCTGTGGTTGTCTTCTACCAACTCAGGTTCAACTTGTTTATCAGGCTCAGTTGTGTACTACCAATTCAATACCAAAGGTTAGTCGGTTAGATTTTATATTTTTTCATTTAGTGTGTTGTTTTAGGCGAGAATTTTCAGTCAACTTCCATGGTTAGTCATATTAATAAAAGTAAATTGTCATCTAAGGCATCATTTTGGGGATCTCCAGATATGTCATCAGGAATTAAAAGCCTTTTTGAAGTGATGGGCCTATGCAAGAAGTTTAAGTCATTGATTATCCCTATGCACCTCTGTAGTATCAAAAACATGATCCAGTTATCCAATTTGGACTCACATGATTTTGGAAATATGTTTTCACGTCAAGATCTACGAGATTTTATTTTCCAAGATTCTATTATCAAGGTAATATGTTTGGGAAAGTGTTTTAAGTCGCTAATTGAAGAGAAATCTGGTTTACAGGCACATGGAGATGTCACAGAGCAATTAATCCCATCCACATTTTAGGAAGAAACCAACCTTCTAAATGCAGACAATATAGCCACATTGAAAATGCATTATATGCCATGTTATTGGCAAATAAGAAAAGATTTCTTAAATATCTTAGAAGGCTTTACAACACAAGATTCTTTAATTGGATCTACAATTAGCACTAGAGCCAAGAAGAATGTATCAAGTATTAGCAAAGAATCTTCAACAAGTGTCCTCTCAGAATACACAGAGATCTCTAAGACTTCAGGAAAATCCAATACACATACCTTCTATCCTAAGAATTTAAATCATGCATTTATGCCAAAACCGGATTTTGAAGGATATAGAAATGATGTTAAGAAGACATATGAAGAAGAGGAATACCATTCAGGTATAGATGAACATCAAATGCC
>CAAAJI010000028.1:306778-321479 GCA_900642245.1 Fragilaria radians
CTTCCTTTTCCTTCTCCACCCTTGCCTTTCTTTCCGCTACTTCCTTTTCCTTCTCCACCCTTGCCTTTCTTTCCGCTACTTCCTTTTCCTTCTTCGCCCTTGCCCTTCTTTCCACTGCTTCCTTTTCCTTCTTCACCCTTGCCCTTCTTTCCACTGCTTCCTTTTCCTTCTCCACCTTTGCCTTTCTTTCCGCTAGGAACATCATCACTTGGAGAATCGTCAATCATATAATCATCAACTGGAACATCATCATCTGGAGCATCATCATCTGGAGCATCATCATCTGGAGCATCATCATCTGGAGCATCATCGCCTGGAGCATCATCGCCTGGAGCATCATCGCCTGGAGCATCATCGCCTGGAGCATCATCATCTGGAGCATCATCATCTGGAGCATCATCATCTGGAGCATCATCATCTGGAGCATCATCGCCTGGAGCATCATCGCCTGGAGCATCATCGCCTGGAGCATCATCATCTGGAGCATCATCACCAGGAGCATCATCACTTATTCCACCATTTCCTTTACCGCCCTTTCCTTTCTTTCCTCCACTGCCTCCTTTTCCTGTAGGGGTGTCATCGTCAGGAGGGCAGGGCTTTCCCTTTCCTGTCGGACAGTTACAATCGCCTATCAATCGTGGAAAGAAAAGGTGTTAATCGAACCCTGATACATTTTAGAGGAGAAACAAATTACTTACATTCACCACGATAGCATTCGCAAACGCAATCGTCATCTGGAATGGCATCGTCTTTCACTGAGTCATCTCCAACATCATCGTCGTCATCACACTTTTCAACGCAGACACAGTTTTCATCATCATCAGGAGTTGCAAGTGAGCGATCATTATAATGAATTGCTTCTGTTTTCCCTTGGGCAACATTTTTGCTGACGGATTTTTGGAAAAGATATCTGTTAGGAGTGATATCACCATAGCAAACACATTCTCCATCTTTGATGGTAGACTCGGTAGCGCGTTTTTGCATAGTCTCTAGCTTCGGAATCACCTTACAACCGCACTTATTTTTTACAAGTTCTGGCAAGAAGCCACATTGACTCTCTGGTATTTTACCCTCCAGACCTGCTTTTTCTAGTAAGCCACATTTCACTTCCGGAAGACTTGGAAATGAAAATACTTCGTTAGGATCAACAATTTGATTTCCAACTCCACAAACATTGCATGTGGGATGCGCGATGGAAAATTTGAGACTTAATGCCAACTGAAGGGCTCCAAAGATGAAAGCTTTCATATTTCGCATGCAGATTAAGATGTATTGCTTGCGAGCTTGGTGATTTGGATTTATGAGAATATTTGCAACTCTTACAAAAAAATCAATCCCAAATGTTTCGCTCACCATTCAAGACTACTTACAAGACTTGCCTATACAAAATGAATACTGCCAAAAATCGAAAAAGTAGCTCTTTAGATAAGTGGTGAATGAAAAAATATTCCCGGCCCTGGGAAGGGTATTCATTCACGCAATGCAAATGACTACAGTACTTTACTGCTAGTGCTGCTGTGATAGTAAAATACTCATACGACGCACTTATTTGTTATGCAAACAGCTGGGTACTCTGAATCAAGCGTTTATACCATATAATGCCTTCTTGTGTATTTCTCAGATTGTTAGGAATTGCTTTGCTTTATATGACGATTATCTTATTTGAACATGAAGAAGAATTGTCTGTACAATGCCGTCATTCCATGACGTGGTAAACTTAATGCATCTTTAAATTTACCTGCTACCCTACATTTTCCGTAGATTAATAGGCAAGCATATAGTCATTTCAAATCTCTGGGGGGGGAGAAGCCTGGAAGGTGATTTCCTGCTCTGAATGTGCTCTTGTGAAGGATACAAGAGGGTATGGGCCCGTACTTACACAACAGACAAAGTAACAATTAATGCAACCTATAATGTAAATGTACAGCCAATGTACACAAAACTTTGTTGAAACGGCAGTGCTGGTATTTTCTACAATAGGTATAAAGGTATCTTGCGTTGGCATGAAAACTTACGCTGAAATGTGATATTAGCATGCATTTGTAGTACAAAAGGCCTGGCCTTGAGTATTGATCAAGACGATTCTATCTCAGAAATGTTGTTGAAAACTAAAAATGAAGTTTTCATTTCATAGCCTTCCCCAAGAATCCCAAACAACTACATCAAGATAAGATGAAATGTAATCAATAAGAGAATTAAGCTCCAGCGTTGCAGAAGTATACTAATCTAAAAAGTCAATTCAAAGCTATACAAACGTGAAAGTATTTTTCAGCATGATGGAAAGGAAAGATATGGCATGTGACACAATTGCCTGATTTTGTTTCCTACACATAATTTGCACAAAAGATTTGGTTTTAGGAAATGTAAGTCTATTTTTTGAAAGGAAAACAACTATGAAGATTCTTCTGATCGCGAGATTTCTGCCAATAGATTTGATCATGAAAGCCTTATTCTTTGTACTGAAACGAAAATCACTAGAAATTTATTTTGGAATAAAGGCGAAATCTTATGTAACTTGACCTACTTACAATCTAAAAATGTATGCGTTAAGATAGGATTTAATTGTTAACTCAACTGCAGTTACCAGATCTGTTTTTTACATCAGGTTCGTGTATTTTTCAGTCCACAAGCCCGCTAGGTATGCAAGATAGAGGATGTGGAAAAACAAGATTGGGGTTTCATGGAGAATTCTTGTTCTGGTTCTCAAACTATATGCATCAAATATGAATGGGTTCTTGGGTATATTTATATCCGATTGCCCATTCAATTCCTATGCTGGATTGAGCTGGAATAGTTAACGTTGAAGACGTTTCATCAAAGTATTAGATTGATTGACAGTATTCAAATTGAAGTTCGCTATTGAAAAAACAGAAGGTGGAACAGGGAATTTCGACTGACTGCTCCCAAGACCCATTATTTTGGAGTCGAATGAATAATTGTGTTGTATCCTAATTTGACGAGCCCAAGACCAGAAACAAATCTTCTGTCACGACTCCGAAAAATCGCTATATTTTGAGTCTTATTTCCATGTGTAACTCCATCCCAAAGAAATGTCTAAGTAAAACGCCGATTCTTGTATAGGAACGATATCCTTCGTTTTGGATTGAATGAAACTGTTGGCATCCGGCATCCAACCTTATGCAAAGTGATTACTCAGATTTAATATATGTCTTTATTCATGAACTCTCAATACTTCACAGGCTGTGCCTCACTGAGAAATCATCAACTTTATCTTTGTATTCTTTTAATATCGTTCTCTAGAATAATTCACTCCATGGATACTTGTTTTATTTGTGGAGAGAGTAACGAGGTTGGAGCACGTGATGCAGTTTTCGCGTTCCCAAATCAACCTGCCGTTCGCTGCAGTATCATAGAACAAGCAGGACTCAATGGGCAGATTCCTATTGGGCAATGTCCGTTGCTTCCTCAAGTCCTCCATGACGCTTGCAAATGTCAAAAAGTAGCATCTACTCGGGAGCCTTCTTCAATGCCTAAAACAGCTATTCCCACCCCCAACCCTGTGGTCCCGATTCCGTTGAAGACGTCTTCTCCCAGTCCAAAACCAACAGCTCAACCTGTCATGAAGCCAACTCAAGCTCCACGAACCAAATTGCCTACTACTACACCAACCAACTCACAAATACGCACACCAACTCCAACATTAGACGTTAGACCTGTTGACGAAGATGATTGTACATGCTACGGAGAGATAAATATCCAAGAAAGAATCCTTCAACAAAGGATACCACAGACCATCCATCAATACGACATTGACATAAATCGAAAGCTTTCTCACGATGATGATGATGATTGTAAATGTCAAAAAATATGTGATGATGATGGCATTCACACTTATATTGACAATAATTTAGGGGAGGAAGATGAATCATCATCTGATGAAAATGATCAAATTGAATCGAACGACGACAATAATTGCCTGGACGATTACATTTGCGCCGATGATTATTCCTCAAGAGACGATGACTCGCAAAATACAGATGATCCTGAAGAATATTTAAGTGGTCTTAGGTACACCCATGGCGATAATATGGATGAGAAAGGAAAGAAAAGAAATAGCAAAGGAAAACGGAATCGTCGGGAGCATTCAGAAAAGAAGAAATTGGGTGGGAAAAAAAGGAACGGAGACACAGGGAAGAAAGGGACGCTTAGGAAAGGTACAGGTGAGAATCGCAAAAGCAAGATGGAAAATAATTATGAGGGGAAAGGAGGAAAGAAACATCGAAGTATCGATTCTCTGCACAAAAGAAATCGACGCCATCGTCGTAGCCATAACAAGAATAGATCATCAAGAAATCATAACCAGAAATCAAGTCATCGAAACAGAGGGCGAGGAGACTCAATGGGAAAGAGAAATCATAGTGACGGGAAATCAAGATTTCATAGTTCCTACCGCAAACTTGCCTTAAAGGGACGTCATCTTCAATGTCAAGTTGTTTGCTCGTGCTCCAGTGATACCCCAGCCCCTCTGGTCTCCCCCTCAATGCTTTCTGAATCTCCTGTCGTGCAACCTTACGCCACTCCGGTTGAGGAACCCACAGGTCAAGATCCGATCGCATCTCCTCTTGTCTCTTCACAGTCGCCCATTGTAGAGCCTGCTACCACTCCTGTTACAGAACCTGTCTTATCACCCATAATACCTTTAGAATCGCCCAGTGCGCAATCAATGCCCTTTCCTGTTGCTGAATCCCCGGGCCAAGATCCGATTGCTTCTCCCCATATGGCTCCTGTTCCGGTGTCATCTAGTGCGACTCCTTCGAAGGAGTATGATTGCCTTTCCACCTGTGTGTGTAAAAAAGGTAACAAGCTTCGGGTAACATTCAGCAATCCCTCTCCTAATGTGGATGATTGGATTGGAATCGTAAGTTACTCCTTGCAGTCTGAGCATGTATATTAGAAATTTCTTACCATTTATTTGTCTCAAAAGTACAAATGTAATGACAATCCTGATGGGATATTTAATTACCATCCTGAGGTTTGGATGTGGAATTGTATTGACAACATCTGTACGGGAAAGCCACCTAAATCGGGTATGCTCACATTCCAAGACCCTCTTCCCAGTTACATTGTTGACAATTCGATAAAATGGCCTTTGGAATCTGGTCAATGCTATGTGACTCTTCTTAATCGAAACGAAGGTAGTAATCCTCCTCCATATGATATGATTTGTAAAGGAAAGGAATTCTACGTTTAAAAACTAACTCGATAAAATCAGTAAACATGGTAAGTTATTGCTCACGGTTTTCATGCATTTCCGCTCCCTAATAGTTATGTCTTGACAGTAGAACTGACAATCTAAAATACCAACCTCATCACAGATATGATACACAGCAAGCTACTCTTTGTTCCTAGGCCTTTTCCACAGGAAAATGAGTTTATCAGTGAAGATCTTTTGCATGCATCCAGATACCCTGTCGTTCGTCAATAAACTATGTTAGCATATATTGTTTTTATTCAATCCCATTTTATCGTGTGTAGCCCACCGTTGAGATAGAATGTGTAAAAGGAGTAACGTGGAATGTGGATGACTTTTGTACAATTCATTCTCTTGATCATGTTGATGGTGTGAGTGATTTAAGAAGGAATAGGCCCACTCAATGGTATTTTTGGAAGATTTGGTCTCATACCTTAAGTCTTCCTCAAGTTTTGAGTGTGCCTAAAGCGATTGTTTCCTACCTTAGAATGACATCGCCCTTTGCGATTGAATTCAACTCGTATTCATGACTTGTATGTATATTTGTACTTTTGGAATTTACCCATGTTGAATTAAATTGACGGAGCTATTTTGTTGTTTAATTGATGCTCCTAAATAATATTGAATTATTGAAAAGTATTGTGTTGAAGTAATACCATGGTAATAACTCTCTAATTACTCTTCTTTATCAGAGAAATTCCAACACCCGACTATATAGCTTATATGTTTTCATCATGATATTGTTGCGCTAGAATCTCTTATTGTCCTTACAGTGCTTCTTCACCATAGAAAGTTGCTCAGCATTTTGTGTGAGGTTGTGTGAGTGGGAGAGTAAATCATCAAAATGTCCCCCTTCGCACAATCATGTGCCTTACTGCGTCACGCATTTCCCAAAAAAGTCCAGCTCAGTGAATTTAAATCAAGTCTTCAAGCGTTTTTCTAATTTATTCATATTCTTTAGAACTGACTAGTAGTTGGTGACTGCTTTGCTACGCAGAGATAATTATTATACAAAAGATCATAACGGACCATTAATAATAATATATCTTTGAATTTCCGCTAATAAATTTCCAACAATAATTGTGACCTGGATTTTTATGAATGATATTTGTGAACTTAGAATTAGCAGATCATACCATGTGATGCATGATACAATATTTGAGTTTTACTGCTTGACCTCATAACATTGGTATCTTCAAATGTATTCAACATCACGGAACCTTAAGTTAATTATACCTTTGATTGATCATTGACATCAGGAAAGTTTAAAGGTAGTCATTTCACTTTTTGTCATATTATGAAGACATATTTTAGCTTTTCTTGCGTTATTGTTGTACAAGTTATTACTGATGCTGGTATTGGAATGTCAAAGATTGATGCAATTGTTGTAGAAAAAAAGCTTTAGTGGAAAACTCAAAATAATGTGATGTTGTTGGTGCAAAGTCAATGTCATTGTTCTGTTAACTACATCAATACTGTGTATTTCTTTACTTGTTTGAAAGTTAAAAAACTGAGAAATATGAAGGATAAATATAATAACTGTCATCCCGAACATACAACAATATTATTGATCCAAATGATTAATGCTGTTTAAACCCGCTATAATAAGACTTAAGATTAAGAGGCATAAAAGATCTTTTTCCTCGAATTAAAGGAATATTGTTATTTACATTTTCAATGCTTTGAAGAAATTTCATTTTAGTTGCAGATTAAAATCGTAATTAAAGCTATCCATTGTGGACTGCAGTGAAAATTCCAATAGCATATGAATAATGACCAATGGCTTTAAATATTCTAAAGTTTACAACTGCAAGTCTTGTCAGCATTCTAGTTTAGAATTTTGGATGAATACAGAATGGAATAATTGTTTTACGACCCAATACATAGATCAGTTAATGGAATGTGTATAGACTTAACATACAGTTTAAATTAGCTATATCCCTACCGTCTCCCCCCAAACATAACAGAATTGTGTTATGGTTGAATAGAACACAAGCCTTGTTATTTATTTGAAAACAGCACAATCGATGTTATATTCGGGGGTATGAGTAGCAACTTTTTGATTGGTCAGGATTGCAGAGTTACTCTCTTTTTACTTTTTTGTATTGTTCTGACGGAGATGGCATCAGAGAGAAGGAAATACTCTTTGAAAGCAAAATTGGGTATAATCAAATCATATGAAAAAGGAGTTACTGGAAAAGGTCTTCCAGCCATTCCAAAAGCAAATGGAATAAGCAATGAGACATTGTGAGGGTGAGTTAATAAGAGAGAAGTACTTGAAGCAGCATTGTTAAATGCTGATGCTGAAACTCGAAAGGAAAGACGTATGAATGGTGGTGGGCGTCTTGCAAAGTATACAGAATTGGAAGAACAATTGCATAGTTGGATATTAGAAAAAATGCAAAGGGTCTTCGTGTTAAAGATTACTATATTCAACAAAAAGCACTGAATTTGTTTAAGGAGCTACACCCTGAAGTGCAGGCAGGGGAAGAATTTAAAGTCTCCACAGAATGGCTCTCTAATTTTAAAAATAGAAAGCGCCTTGTTTCTAGAAGACAACCGGCATGTCAATCACTACCAGAAAATGCAGATGATATTTGTCGTCGATTCTTTCAAGAAGTTCATAATATTATTGAAAGAAAGGTATTCAGATTAAGAACATAATTAATATGGACCAAGTACCCAGATATTTCGATACAGAATCAAAATCAACAATAACAACTAAGAGAATTCGTGATGTGTTGATGCTTAAAGGGGAACTTCCCACAATCGTTTTACGGTCACATTTGCTATTACTGCTGATGGTGTTATGCTAGGTCCACATATTCTTTTCTGTGGGTTAAAAAATAAGCCAGCAGTCCCCATTGATATTCTTGTTGAAGTGAATAAGACTGGAATGTGGAATGATGACATACTGCTTGATTTTACAAAAAACGTTTTCCTAAGTCAACAAGAAGCAGCTTTTTATCGTGATCTAGTTCTCTATATTATAGATTCATATGGTGTGCATCTCAACTTTGCAAAATCAAAAATTCTTGAAAAACATATGTGTTTTTTGCCATTGTACCACCAAATATGACAAACATTTTGCAACCATTGCATGTTGCCATGAACCGCAGCTACCAAGCATTCTATCAAACTTGTTCTGATGGTTACATTGCCCAAGCCTTGGAGGATACATGCCTGCAAACCAAAGCTGGAAATCCCAAAGTATCATCATGTATGGTAATTAGCAACTGGACACTGGATTGGATTAAGACATTGACACAGGAATGCATTCGAAATTCATTCACAATAGCAGGATTGGTTTCAAAATGAGGCTTTGAAGTGGGCAAATTACATCCGCCTTTAAAAGCACTCTTTGAAGCTATATATTTCAGTGAATCTTGGGATTCACTATATGGTGAACTTTTGAGCAGTGATTTTGACTTAGAAGTTGGTACTCTAGAAGCTCCTGAATGATTTTTCCCTGAAATGGATCTTCAAATATGTTTGAGTGCTTGAGTCAAACGCTGAATGGCAGCAGCCACAGTTGGAAGCAGTATTGAGATCAACTTGTTGCATATATGAAACAAGATGCGAATATTCAAGATATTACTGATTCTTCGTATTTTGATTCATTGCTCAATGATGATTGCAGTGATAGTGAATTGGAGATTCATTTAGCCTTTTCCTTGCACAACTGGAGTATTGAAGTTCATAATATCAATAAGCAATCTGTATTTACAGATGCAGTTGAACATCCCACTATGAATGTTGTTTTAGCCAAATCCGGTGACTATTACGCAATTAAAATGCGGGATAACTAAGGTAGTCGTATATTCAAGTACAACACTATTGCATTATATCAAAAAGGTGATATATTAAAACATAAGTCTTAATGTTTCAATTTCTGCTTTTTTCGGAAAACTTAAAGATAACACAATGTTGTTATATTCGGGGGAAGATGCTAGTGTCGTGAGTCGCTCAGTCTGAGACTCTATACTCGTATTCGATCACTTACTCGAGTATTCAAACACGCAACAGGGAGCGGAGCCGGCTGACGGCCAGATCCAATTTTTTTAGTAGGAAGGCACTATTGTATGTTGTGCATACTTAAGTAATAACTTCTGAATAAACAACATTATGCACATTATGATCATTTGATCCTGTGAGTACCTACTATTGATGATGGTGGCCTTGTCATCGAATATCTCCGTATGCTAGCTAAATGTAAAAATCAGTTTTGATTGGAGTAGAAGATTCTATTTCTTGTCTCTACATATTTGATGAACCTCCGTCACAACTAAACGTTGATGTGATCATAAAGGAACTATCGATAGGAACTATATGTTGTATAGGATAAGGCCAAATCAGAAAGCCTAGAATCAGTAATATTTTTCTTTTGTGGGTGCATTTTTTTAAGACCTGCTTGGTACACTTGCAGCACTGTGGGGAAATCGATATGGTCGTATGCCATGATTGAGTGTAAAATGTAATACACGTAGCAACAAATTTGACTTGAACGTGAGAGTGAAAATGATTTCAAGTCCAAGACTCTTGTCTATTACATAAGATGCTTCAAATGTATCACCTTGTGACTTTCGTGGAATGCTTTTGTCTTCTCATTTCACTGCTAAGCTTTTGAAATATAGACTGATAGCAAGCTCAGATACCAAATCTCTCCCAATGGTCATATCGCAGTTCAGAAATGCATTGCATATTCAATTTCGTTCTATAAACTAGTAAACGATTAAATCAAATGCTATGCTTGAAATACTAACTTTTAACTCATCTAGTGACTTCCCTTCATCAATTGTGCCGCCATTTTAGGTATCAAGTTTGCTCTCAGTAAGAGAGTTAGCATCTCCATCATTGTTAAGTGAGCAATCCATCTTGGCCTTCCTCACGCTTTCCGTTTACAAGATACTACTCCTTGGCAACGGCATTTTTATTGAAGCATCAATTTCCTGCTTGTCTTGCTTTTGATGCTGTTCTTCTAATTTTCTCCCTTCCATGATTTCAATTCGCTCACAGAATAAAAAAGATTCCCAACATTGGGATATTATCCTTTCAAAAAAAGATATACTTATGAAATTTGGTGAGATCATCTTCATCTAGCCTTTGTCCACAACCGAAGGGAGGAAAGCGGTTGCACTTTGGATTAATATCCATAACTACAGAGCTGGGCTGCCGTGAAGTTAGGCTCTTTAACTTAATCATTTTGTGATGCATAAACCGCGTTTATTATTGCATTGTTTTCGCAGGGAAAATAAAATGTTGCAATCAAACTATGCATTGAACATAGTTTAAGCCATTATTCAAATCGGTTTATTTGATGCCTTGGAATTGAAGGCTGCAGCATGAGCTTAGAGAATTAATCGAGGTAGGCTTAATTTTTCCGCATTGGCTACAAGTCCTTGTACTTGAAAATGAGTGATCTTCCATGCATCCAAACGGAAAATAGGAGAAGTAATTGTGAAAGAGTCAGCAAGCAGGAATGCTGTTAAATTCATTACATAGATAAATTGATGATTATCAACATCCTTGACTTGGATAAATCGTAACTAGTTAGGGGGTTAATGTTTGTTGATTTTAGAGATCTTTGGGCAATAACATCTTTTTGTAGCATTAATGCTCATTTGACCTACAATTGTTTGTCCCGTCATCTAGTAGTTCGAAATCTCAAGAAGTCTAATCACAAATTTCTTCTTTGCTGTCCAAGCCACTATTCATACATTTTAGTAACGGTAGCGAATTTAGGTCAAGGCACTTATAGCGCGGCCGTAATCGCGGCATTCGACAAAAATTATTGACAAGACATGTCACTCAGTAATTGAACTTCTTGAAACGATTGATCTTTGAAGGCTGAAAGATGAGAATGGGCTCCAAACACGCCCTTACCAAGTAAAAATGAAAAAAAGGATTAAGAAACTACTTTTTCAACTTTTGAACTTTAAGGTATGTATAGAGATAAACATAAAGCTACGAGGCTTGCGACTTTCAAGGCAAGCGAGCAGTTTGAAAATTGATTTTCATAAAGAGAGGATTGTATAGAAGGAAAACTCTAGATTTTATTTCATATGTCACTAGTTGCTAGACAAGATTAATTTACCGATTCAACACAGATCTGATAAAGAAAATTCAACGCTGTCAAGAAAGATCCACGTCGACCACCTGAATACAAAGGTACAGAAAAGTCATCAACGTGTCTAGTTATCCAAAATAAGTTTGAACTACTTGTTTGTTTTAGAGCCCTTTCGCGAATCTAGGGAGAGGAAATGCATTAATCCACATTACTTCATGCTTTGTACATTCTCTTTATGGCCACACCTAATCTGTCACAATATTTCACGCTTTACTCTTTGAAAACACCTAATCTTTCTTTTATTGCAGGCGGTCAGTTAATCATTATTAAAGCTTTTCCAGTCAAGCAATGAGCTATTGTCCTATGAGTCAAAGGACAAACAGCGTCTATGCCTCTACTCTATAAAGATGATTACACTATTGCGGGTAAATCTTGCAAACTCAATCAGGACTGTAGAGAATAATCCAAAAATAGTGAATTGATTTCCACGGAAGATAAAAATTACTAATTACTTAAGCTATGTTAACGTAAATTTTTGTAATGGTAAAGACTTAATCATCAATCTCAAGCGGAATCATTTTTGATGAACCCACATGCACTAGCCTACCTATATTTTTGCTGAACAATGCTGATTATCAGTTTTCTGAGCAACATCTGCATGACTTTTTAGGTCAACAAACGGAGGTGGGTGAAGAATCCAATTTAGGAATCCTCCAAGAAACATCTGCGTGACATTTTAGGTGCTGTCTTGAACACTAATTTCAAGGCTTTTAACCCTATCACCAATCTAAATTTTCTTTACATCACTGACTTTTCATGTAATGAATTAGATTTAATTCTGAATAGGATCTTTCCTTGTTTTCACGCTCCCCGATAATTTGGAGATTGCGTTTAATACTGGACAAACAATTTGAAAAGTCTATTCAAAATAAAAAGGATTATGTTTTCCGTTACCGGAATCTGACATCTCTTGCGCCTACTACAAAAGTATTGATTGAACATACTGAACACACATTGAATGCCCAGGTTTGTGGAAATGCTTACCAAGAGAAATGATGAAAGTATAGTCACAGTCCTCTACAGAGGTAACTGAATTCTTCAAATTTATCTCAAGTGTTTCATAATCCTTCTATTTCAAGGAGTTGTCCTTTATTGCAAGAACAGCCATGTTATGGTTCTGTTCCTTTGGACGCTTTACCTGTGGGATTGTTCTGCCTTAACCTGCAAGATATAGGACAGAAATATAATGATGTAGAGATAAGAAAGAAAATTTATACCACAAAAAATATTATTTATAGAACTAAACCTTCTCTACAAAGAATAACCTTCTCAAATAGAAATGGTTGCTTCTCTTGAGAGTCTTGTGACTTGTAACACACACTTTTTGTCTTTAACGTGAGTAGTCTTGTGTCCTAGTCTTGACACTTTTCATTTCGTTTCAAATTCATATGTCTGCAAGACATTGAACAGTGATCAAGTGCTTCATTTTGTTTGCTGATAGCCTTGTAAAGACACACATTGTTTCCTTTTTTAAATAGATCACTACAGGATTCAGATGTGTCAGTGGAGATAATTTCTTAACCGTTGAGACGCCTTTGTAAATGGATAGTACCGAAGAGGTAAATCTAGTCTGACCGTTTAAGGGCTAACTTGAATGTGATTTTTTTTTGAATTTATTCACCTTCATTTTCTTCCGCTATGAGTTTTCTAAAAATCTGTCAATTAGGATTCGAAGAACATTCCCACATGAATGCCATCCAATTTTCTTCATACGAAAAGTTGATTCAAAATCAAGTGAAGACTTATATGCAAGTTTCGAATAGCGTACACCAGGTAATGACACATTTTGGAGGGAGTCCAGTCCTGTCACATATTATAGTCATGTTTACAATTGACACGGGACTGCAATGGTAGTCTGCATCGATTTCATGTTTGTTGTAAAGTCCGAGGTATCGTTGTTGTTGGACACGGAAATTTGTCCATAACCATCTCAGTAAGACCAAATCAAATGAAATTTCTTCATCATATCTGGGATCTAGCTTTCATTATATCACCCACTGCAGTCGCGTACAATTATTATCCTGGAGCATCATATACTATTGAGAGACTCAGTCCGGTTATTTCTTCAAGTGACCTTACAGATGCTACTGCTAAAATCCAGACCATTGGTGTCCAAAACTCCGCAACATCCGATTTATTGTCTGGAAGCTCTGTAAAAACTGGTGATTCGCGTTTGGAACCGAAGGGGGATATCAACCGGTTCGACTTTGTCAATGGGCATAATAGGAACTTAAAGGTAAATGACTCGATCAAAGAGTTTACACCAATTAGTAGAAAAGCAAAGCAATATCCTGTATCTTCTCAGGTGGGATCTGGATTCTCTCCTGTTTCTATGACGCAAAATGATTGGAATCAAGAAAAAAGCAATCCTGAGATGTATATTGTTGATGATCAGAATCAAGAGGAAGAATCCCCTACTTCTCCTGTAGCAATAGGACATTACGACGATAAAAATGATCGAGCTTCTCAACAATCTCCTGTTGAGGTAACAGATGATAATGAGCATAAGGAGCCAGAACCCATAGCGTCACCTGTTGAACCAGTTGATGATGAGTATCAACAGGAACAAGAGCAAGAGCCTTCTCCTTTCGATCTTGAAGATGTCGATCCGAGTCAAGAGCAAGAACCTGGACTTTCGCCTGTTGCGAGGTTGGGCGATGACCAACCTCAGGAAATAGATCCCGATTTCCCCCCCGCTGGAACAACTAATGTTGATCGACAATACAATCAGGAGAATGTTCCAACATATCAGTATGTGGATAGTACACTAGAGCCTTCCACAGTGACACCTGTTGCTGATGAAAAGCAATCCAATCAAGAGCCTCAATTCAAAGATGATTCTTTTCTTGAGGAAAAGCCTGAAACAGCTCGATCTTTTCCTTCTGATGATGATGCTGCTTTAATTAAAAATATGGAACCGTCTCCAATTGGATCTAGTGATGATGATCGGAATATTGAACAAGAACCTGAACCTTCTTCTGTTACATCTAATGATGACGATCAGAATAATGTGCAAGAACCTGAACCTTCTCCTGTTGCATCAAATGATGACGATCAAAATAATGTGCAAGAACCTGCACCTTCTCCTGTTACATCAAATGATGACGATCAGAATAATGTGCAAGAACCTGAACCTTCTCCTGTTACATCAAGTGATGACGATCAAAATAATGTGCAAGAACCAGAACCTTCTCCTGTTACATCAAATGATGACGATCAGAATAATGTGCAAGAACCTGAACCTTCTCCTGTTACATCAAATGATGACGATCAGAATAATGTGCAAGAACCTGAACCTTCTCCTGTTACATCAAATGATGACGATCAGAATAATGTGCAAGAACCTGAACCTTCTCCGGTTG
>CAAAJI010000028.1:325029-370066 GCA_900642245.1 Fragilaria radians
AATCAGAATAATGTGCAAGAACCCGAACCTTCTCCTGTTACATCTAATGATGACGATCAGAATAATGTGCAAGAACCTGAACCTTCTCCGGTTGCATCTAATGATGACGATCAGAATAATGTGCAAGAACCTGCACCTTCTCCTGTTACATCAAATGATGACGATCAGAATAATGTGCAAGAGCCTGAACCTTCTCCTGTTACATCTAATGATGACGATCAGAATAATGTGCAAGACTCTGAACCGACTCCTGTTACATCTTCTGCTAACGATGTCGATGACACGCAAAACCATCCAGAACATGAACCATTAACTGATGCACCTAATGGAAATCATAACCAGAATGAAGCAAGTTAATCAATCTACGCTTGTACCTATAGTGGACGAATCAAAAAACGTGCAAGCATCTTCTCCTCCTGTATTCTCTGACGGCTTTCAGCCCCTCAGTTTACAACCTGGGAGAACTCCAATAATAGATGTAACTGATGAAAAATTTACTCAAGGGTCAATACCCACTGCTGTTCCGTCTCCGGAAAGGTTATCTTCACATGCGAATGATAATGATGATCTCATTGCTATAGAAACACAGTCACCATCTACCTTTCCCTTCATTTCTTCGAATCCTAGCTCAAGGCAAGAGCATTTTGAATCAATACACCCTTCGTTCTTTTTATCTGTAGCACCTTCAGGTCCTCTTCAAATAAATTTAACCGATTTTCCCACCATGAAGTCGGATATCAAATATTTGACAAAACCTAGAGAAATTTGGTCTGCTTCCCTAAACAACTTCCTTACGCCAAGCAATCTTGACAAAGGGAATAAAGTAACTTTGAGTCCAGACGGGATCCTCCTTTACATTACAAGAAACAAGGGACGTTTAGACGTACTCAGCGCGTTCGATGGTTCTTTTCAATTCACCTACACGCCAAGAAAATCACCTCCAAACTTCCTTCCCATCGAATGTAATAGCGGTATTGTCTTTTACAGGAATGAAAGAGGTGAAGAAACCGCACTCTACGCCGTAGTTGATCGGACATTACAACGCACAAACGCCACAGAAGCTGCGAGTAGAATTATTGCAATATCTCATCCGTATAATCAGGTGAATTGGATCTCAGACCCGATTCCAGGAGTCATCATGGGCACTCCGCTGCCCTACAAAGGTCGTTTTTTGTTCATAACACACAATATAAACGTTGCTGAAATGAATTTCAAGGAAATTGGACATTTTTCTATGCTGAGTCTAGAGGAAAGAGGAAAAATAATATTTACTGAGAGCGTATTGGATGTTGACAAAGATCGTGCGTTTCCATATGGTCCCATAGGCGCTTTTCATGGAAGGATGGTTTCAGATGTAAAATCCCTTTCCGAATCATTCGATATTATTGCTTGGAGTTCGTCTTCTGATTTAGGCCGTCAAAGAGGTGGATTCATTCGAGGATTTGAAATACCATCCAGCCTTGATGTATTGACATCTGGACTTCAATCCTCTATGCTAATTGGTGACGTTAGGGGAAGTGCCATTACACCACCCATATTTTCGTATGACGGGGATGGTATCTTCTTGGGAATGCAAGGGAGTACAGTTAGTGCTGTCGAAGTATCCTTGAAAAAAAATGGATCTGGGTTGCAACACAGTTGGGTTTCTACAGTCTTTCAAGACGAGAACGACCCTGACGCTCGTAAGTTGATTATTGCGTACTGTCTCCTAATCTGTTTCCCTTTTGCCATTCTAACACATTGCAATTTGAAAGCAATGTCTGTTTCCCCTGTGTTGTCACATTCCGGAGAACTTCTTTTCGTGGTTGGCACTGGTGCAGGGATTGCTGCATTTCAAGCTAGTACGGGATACCCAATATGGCAAGAGACAACTATCAGTAGAATAACGCATGAACCAAAAATGTCCTGTGATGGTAGCAGGATTTACTATTTCTTGGAGAACGGGAGTCTGGAATCTCGTGATGCACGAAATGGTACACTATTGTGGCGATTAAGTTGTGAAGACTCAAGCTTCCTTTGTAACTCAAATGTTCGGGCTGAATTCAGCCTTTCCTATGATTGCAGGATCCTATACTTTGGAGATGTGTATGGCAAGTTAAGAGCTATTCAGCTTGGAAACTCGATTTCACCAACATCTCAAATGACATATTATCCGTCTTATCTTCCCTTACCGTCAACGGAAAGCAGTCCATTGAACGAGTATGGGCAGCCATGGCCATCAGCTCGTCATAACTAAGCATCAATAGTGAATTTCAGGTTTGCATCAAATAACCTAGAGTGTTTCGAAATTGTTGTTGCAAAAGATGCAAATTGCCGTTTGTTTTGAATTTATCAGTATTGTACAGAACACGACGAGTACTACATATACCGAAAAATATGACTACTACTGTACATCCTCAACTACAGTCCCTATAGTTACGTACATTGGAAAAATTCGATTTGATTAATTATTCATTGTTGGCCGACCTGTTGACATAGACGTTCTCTTCCACGCTAACGTTTTGGGATCCCGCGTGAAAGAAGCATCAGGTAGGATGAATAAGAAAAGATTCGTATGGAACGGAAGTTGATTACACGATCTGCCCGACACTCTCATTCAAACAAAAACGGAGTGTTTTGGAATGACAATGCCATTCCCACTGATTTGAGTGTTTGATTGTGTTGATTGTCATGAACCTTCTTCTTCGTCACATGCTTGATCGTACTGTTTCAACAATTACACAGTTCTCTAATATTGTTCATTACACTTTAATCTACACAATACGATCAAAACATCCCAATTCTCATTCAAAGGAGATTCCTTGCGACGAATACGAATCTTTGTCACATTCTCCTCTTATTTCAACTTATCCGATTCATAATTCTCCAATGAAACGAAATAGATTTTTGAATGGACCAGATGCAGCTGCAGGTGGTAAATCACGGTTACCACCACGAACAGCAGAAGATCTCTTTGAAGATTTGGAACCTGTTCTTGTTTTGGGAGTGGACATTTCACATTGGAGTCGTCGAACTCAATTCATGGTTTGTGCTTCGGGTGTCTTTGGTTTCAGTCTATTATATGGATATTTACAAGAACTGATATCAGTTCATATTTGTCAACGAAAATTGGGACTCTTTTTAGCTGTTGCACAATTTGTTGGCTACACCCTTTGGTCTTATGTTCTCCGGACGTATGTGTACGAAAAACAACAAAGGCAAATACAAGCTCTACCTTTTGGAACCCCCACAAAAACTGTATTAGTTGTTCCATTCCTCATGTATCTCGGACTTTCATTGCTACGTGCCGTGGACTTGGCCATGACAAATATGGCCATGCAATATGTTAACTATCCTGCTAAAACGCTCATGAAGTCGTCTCGAGTTGTCTTTACCATGCTTTTTGGGGTTTTGCTTGCGAGAAAGAAATATAGATACTGGGATTATATGGTTGTTCTCCTTATGGTTTTGGGATTAGCCATTTTCATGCATGCCGACTCAAATTCAAGCGCTGTATTCCACTCATTGGGAATTGTCATGCTCACAGTCTCACTCATTTGCGATGGCGCCATTTCAAATATTAGTGAAACTATTATGACGTCTTTTGGTGTGGGACAGGATGAATTTATATTTCGCATGTATTCGATTGCCCTTGTGGCTATCACAGTTGCTGCTGCTGTGCAGGGAGATTTGACGGAGGGAACTTATTTCCTAATGGTACCTGGTACATATGCCGAACTGCATTTACCTCTCAATGAGCGGACTTGGACAGTAATTGGAAAATGGTCTGTCATGATTCTCTTTTCAACCATGGGATTCTTTGGCTCTAGCTGTTCCGCAGCCATTACTAAACATTTTGGTGCTCTCACCATGTCCATCACATCCACCTCCAGAAAGGCAACTACCCTCTTTTTGAGCTTTGTACTTTTTGAAAATGCTTGTACTCTAGAGCACGTGGTGGGCATTTTTATTTTTATCGGAGCACTTATTGCCAAGTCCTTAGCAAAAAATCATCGACCCAAGGGACAACGAATGATATCAAATTCTACAATGACTACTGCACTGGAATCTTCTAATGAGAGCGAAACAATGGAACTCTTGGCGCCTCCCTTTGTTACACCAAATCCAAATTTAAATGTTGTATAGGCTCCAATTTTAGTCATGAATAAAAATTGTCTATATTGCAACTCCGTATTTCTTTGGTACTGTCTCAAACGACGTTGTGACGGTTTGTTTTCGAGCACGCTTCAACGTTTAGTGATACTATAGAACCAAACTTTGCTAACTGAATACAGCCATATTTCATTTACTTTTAGCTTAAGCAGAAATAACACAGTTATCCTTTTTTCGAGATTATGACTTTATTTCTTTTTCTTGACTCCAAGATATCCTTTTCCAGCATTCATGACTCCCAAGCGAATCTGCATGTTGCACATCAAACAGCCTAAACGATGAATCCCAAAGATCCGACTCGAAATATACAAGGTTAATAAATGTAGAAGTTTGCCAATACTAAAAAGGTATACGAATGAACGAGTGTGGCAGGGAGAGTGAGCTTGCCATTAACGAAAAGAAATCAGTGGAATCAAGACCCATGATTTTGTCATATAAAATTATGACTAATATTTTAATGTCACTTTATTCAAACTTAAATCCAATTATTCACATGGAACTAAGTTCAGCCGCTTGATCTAGCATTCGCACCTCCTCGTCATTCAGTCGCCAACCTAAGCAGCCAAGAAGTTCCTCTGCCGTGGCTGGGTCATGAACATCCAACAATGGGACTCCTCCCTTGGCGACTACATAGTGGATTGCAACTTGTGCAGGTGTAACGATAGATCCCTTTTTCTTATTTTCTTCGTATCGTCGTGCACGATAATCCTTAAGGTCCCTTACTGGAAGGCTTGCTCGACCTTGCACTTTCTCTGTAATCCGATAAAGCATGGAATGCAATGGCTCCCATTTTTCCAGAACCTTATACGAGAAACGAGGACCAGATTTGTCTATACCATTTGGATCTTCTGACGTCCATCTTCCCGATGCCAATAAATCTTTTCCGAGCGGAAAACGGATCAGAGGAATAACTCCCAAATCCTTGCAGACTTGTATCATGCCTTCATTCATTCGGTTGATAAGATTAAATTCAAATTGATTGGTGATGAGTGCTTCATCTCTATCCTCCATCTTACGACTGAGTGATCTAAGTTTTCCAGGATTGGTTATATCTATGGCCCCTCCGCCGTATGTACAGTAACCTTCGTCGACACATGATCGAATTCCATCGGCGATGCCTGCCAAGCCCACCAAGGAAAGTTTGGAAGGCCGTGCTTGTAAGATTTCAACTTCTCGAATTTTCATAGCATCTAGGATAGACTCCATATGAGATACCACAGATGCCTCGCCGCGTACTTGAAATCGAGCCTGATAAGTCGTTGCCACTGTCACTTTCAAATCTTGTTTTCGGATAGCTTTTCCCAACATACTTTCCTTACCCGTAGTACAAGATACAAAACTTATACCAGATTCTACCAACATATCAAAGGCATCTTGAGCATCATCCATATCATCCCAGTTCTCAGTCGTGAAGCCCAAACGATTCATCACATGTAGTCCATTCTCATCGTCAAAGCCATCGAAGAAATCAGGAGCAAAGGGTTTTTTCTTGCCAGTGAGATGCAAATGACTCGATCGGGAATATCTATAAGTCAAAGGCGAAAAGGCCTCTAAAAGAACGGGAAGGAGAATAAAGGATATAAGGGTCATGAAATGTTTTTGTTTTCATGTACTGTTTTGTACCTTTGACATCTAAATCTAATCGGAATCTTGAACTTATATTGTGTTAGTATATCCGTCATCAGTAAGTTGCTTGGAAATACTAGGTACTGGTGTAGTAAATGAGCTATCTGTAACCTCTCATCTTGACAATAACCTTCCCCTCAATCTCAATAGAAACGATAGTAAAATCTGGGATAAAAAGCATCAAAGCTGAATGTAACGAATAAAACTCAACGAGCTGTCAGCTACTAGATGAGGATCATCAAGTCATTGCTTCAAAAACAATAATAATGCCGTCAATGACAGCATGAGAGAAATAAAGAATTGACCTGTTGTTGAAGAGTAGAATAAATTGCTAGTGAAAGAGATTAATACCTTGGATCCCTAGGGCGGTAAAAGAAATGTTGAATTTAGCAGATGTACAGCAATGTTACAGTGCACATTCATTAGCTGTGTATACGCATCTTTAGACGAAAGAAAAGTGCGAGAGTGCAAGGAAAAAATGCATGATTGTTTTGTAATCCACAACAATCACGGCACTGTGGAAGAGGTAAATTAAAAATCAAGTGATGAAATCCAGACGATAAAATACCAGTGTAGTGAAAGCCAATATTGACTCCTTTAATTGTGGGCTTAGGCCACATTCATATAATGCAATGCTACGAGTGAGATTCAATACAATACTAATGCTTCGAGTGCCAACTCATATCTGAGAAATATTGGGTGAAATAATCCTTGTACTTGTGCTAGTGGAAGATAACGAGTATGGGTTACTCACGGGGGGGAAATAAAAAATAGAATCAAAATTGGGCACACGAAACATTCCATGTTTCAGTTTCCAATTTTCGTTCCCTAAGCGCCACCAATAGACTCTTTCTAATTCATAAAACATAAATGCTGTGTTTTCCTTGCCTTGATAGCGTGAGTGGATGCAATGCTGATTTGAACGCCTTGTATACAGCGGGAACGAATGCTACAAAACTTGCGGAAGAGTTGATAAAACTCTGTGACAATACGCTATCTAGAAGCCTGGATGCCTTGGACTTTGCTGCTGAGGTAAGGGACACCTTATCTAGCTTAAATGGAGGAATTAGTTTGAAAGCAATCAAGGCATTGATAGAACTTATAGATAGTGACAAGATGAGAAATGCTATCGCCCTTGTTAAGGATTTAGATGGATTGGCCGTTGACTGTGTCGATAAATCTATGGTAATGCAAGAAACAGTTGAAACAGAAACAAGGTCAATTCCCAACTTTTTAAAATTCGAAGACAATGATTTTTATTCCGATATAGACGAAGGCGAAAGAGCACTGAAAGATTTGGAAACTGACATTGCCGATCTTGAAGGTTGCGCTGAAAGTATGCGCGCGTTGAATATCTTTTCCGCTGCAACGGAAGGCTCGCGCGCTTTTGATAGCTTGCTAAATAAGCGACATGTCATACGTGCATTATTCAAACGGATCACTGATCTCTGTGCTGTGGTTGCTAGGACTTCGCAAGGCATGGCAACGGAGGCGTGTTGCGGCCAGATCATGGCAACTGTTGAAACAATCAAGGCCTTATTTCACACCCTTCAACTCAGTAATTTAATTGTGAAGTTAACATTGTCTGGAAAGAGGCTAATCAATGCGATACGAGCTATAATAACGGTGGCATCGGATAAGTTAAAAGGCTTTGTCCAGGAGTTGAATGCAGCAAAAACGATAAAGAATTTTATGAATGGATTGAATCTTAAGATAATGCCCCAATAGTCTTTGTAATTGAAGTTTAACATTAAATTGCATTTGCCTCTCGATATTAGTTTAAGGGATCATATTCCAAGATTCAATCATTGACAGATATACAACGATCGTACTCATTCATACTTCTCCTAATTTATCGTTGCCATCATAAACTAAGTTTCCGATCCACAGTCTATAGGTTGAAGGTGGTCGATATTCTACAAAGCTCAAATGTTGCAAAGTACAGATTACCTTCTCATTCAGGAAATCTCGGAGTTTCCTTTAATCTTCAAAACATCTCCAAGAGATCACAAGCAGTATATGTTTACATATTTCTTTCCGCATTCATAAGTTTTCTATCTCATGAGGTACCTTACAGCTCTGACAAGCAAGGGAAAAGACATAACATAAGAAAACCGATATCTACTAAATTAAAGTGGTCTTCGATCTTATTGATTTCGATATTCCTTAACTTTACTTTATGATAGCAATTGCTGTATAAAGAGAATTATCATCACTGACTTTGCGGTATGGAAAAAGTCTCAACAAGTGTCATCATTTTAGGCCGATTTCAATTGCTTTGAAAATCGACGCATCAAAATTAATTGTTTACGATTCTTCTATCTTCAGTGGACGTCATAGGTAGATTCTCTGCTGATACTGTGACTTTATTTAAGACATTACAGAGAAATTGTAGAACTATCCAGACCAGCTTTGTTATCCCAAAACAAAATCGGAATTTACAACAACAGGTATTGCAAGCTACCGCAAATTTGAACTAGTTGATAAAACTTGTGCAACAGCAATATGGAAGGCAGAGAGCTAGGAACCATAAGTTTCAACCGCATTGAATTCTTAGAAATCCAAGAAACAGGGGTCTGATTCAGTACAAATATGATACCAGCAGTAGAACGTCAAGTCACAAGGTCAACAAAGGAGGTAGTCAAGTCTCAGTTTCTACCAGCTATAGGTGCATCAGTGCCTAAATCTCTGGATAGTAGACATATACCAGTCAGGTTTCAAAGAGTCAAGATACAATTATTAGGCCAATGTGGACTAAACTTTACAGAAATGTTCTTGTATTATCCCAAAAGTATTTTTCTAGGTTCACGATGGCTTTTTTTAGAAAAGCATTGTAACGAAGTATACGTTAATGCCCCCCAAAAGATTCAGCCCATTACATATCACCTATATAGCAATAAACATTGATTTGCACATACGGATAAGTCATCAAGTGCACAACTACCTCAATGTGTAAGCAGGGTGTGTATACATCAGAATTAGGAACAGGTTCATACAAGGAAGGCTCATGACTCTTAAGAGATCAAAAGCATGAGATCCTGAAGTGAGAATGTTCTCAGATACATCAATATACTTGAAATCACCGCCAAGATTTAGCATACCAAAACCACTTCACTTGACAGCAATAGGAATCAAAGTTTTGAGGAAATTACTAGAATTGTTTAAAAAATGTAATCCATCAACCCACATGGAAATACATTTCTAATTAGCTTTGCAGTCACACATCTAAATATCAGGAGGCGCACGGCAGAGGCAAGAAGGTGGTAGAAACTTGAGATATGTGCTTGCACTTCTAATATTTCTAGCGCACACTTGATTGCCCAATAGTTCACCATTAAACATCAAGGCAACTGGAGTCTATGGTAAATCTTTTGGAGTTTCACTCATGTGGCCACTAAAGACATCTTCCCAGTTAACCAAAACAAAGTATTGTTGATCCAAATATTTGAGTCCTTCACAGCAGAAACTCCCCTTGATAGCTTTTGGTATTTGTATGAGTACTGTTGATTTAGATATTTGGGATGTTGCCACACATAAAAAAGGGTGTGGGATCAGATTGATAAAGACTTTCATAACTTCCATAAGATAGAATCAACAATTAAATAGAATCACCAATATTTTCAGAGATTCCAACAAAATTGCTAGGTCTTTCACATGCAATTCAAAAATAACATATGTAAAGCAGAATCCTTCAGGGATTCCCATTTTTTGGTCACCTCAATATTTTTGTGGGGCATGACATGTCCTGTCCTATCACAATGACCATGGACATTGGTAAGTGCACTATTGCGCCTTTTAGAGCCTATAAGGGTTTGATATCTGCGACTTGCGGCTAGCTGACCATTTAAGCTTTCTGCTTGAATCACGTGGATAGACAGTTACAGACAGATGAAATTGTGATAAAGGACAACCAGGTTTCAAAATGCTTCCCATGGAAGAGACCGACAGATGTTGGGACAGAAATTTTCTTCCTAGAATTGACAGAAAGATAATTTGATAGTTCATTTCCATTGGGTAGGTAGGCAGATGTTTTGACAGTAGGACAGAGATATGGATGGTTGGGTAGACATAATTGATTTTCTAATTGTTATGGCAGAAAAGGGGAGGCTTTGAAGGACGTTGAGAGAGCCATCACGACTCTTAGGTTTGAAGAGAAGCAAAGTTCAACATTAGCACAATGTGAAAACTTGTTCAGGTAAATACTAACAATTAAATCAACGAGTCACCTTACAATTCAGTCACCAGACTTTGCATATTGCAGCGCTCAAGTCACACTGAACTTGCAAATGTCCTCACCATTGTTGACCAAATCACCTCTTGTAAGTAACTATGTCCACCTTCATCATCGATGCTTTGACCCGAAACAATGGAAAAAAGAATGATCCAGGACCGTTCTCCCATCATTTATTGACTCCTTCAAGGATGTTTTCCCACTTTACTTTCAGCAATAACGTACAACAATGTAACCAATCTTGAACTCCCAACAGCCACCAGGAAACACGCAATATAT
Source organism: Fragilaria radians (assembly GCA_900642245.1). NCBI lineage: Eukaryota > Bacillariophyta > Fragilariophyceae > Fragilariales > Fragilariaceae > Fragilaria > Fragilaria radians. The sequence continues at coordinate 335,318 of CAAAJI010000028.1, forward strand.
CCAAGTTGTTCCTCTTTGCCAAATCCACCCCTCTCAAGCCTCTTGTTGCCTTCTCTTGACAGAATTTGAAGTCGTTGGTGAACGGATTGGTTCTAAGAAAGTACAGAGAGTCAGGCAGGCTATAAGTCTGATAACTTGGAAGAGAATAGGATCAAAGGAGAAATCAGGTAATACCACAAACGAAACCTGAATTCTGATTGTGTTTTATCACTGATTTGAACCTTAATCTAGTTATGAAATCAGAAGTAAACCTAATTGGTACGATACATGATTTAAGTTATCTACAGGCACACCTGGACTGAAGATATGTCCTGACAAATAGGCCCTGTCACTATGAAATAATTAACCATCGATATACATCAATTTCCATTAACGTTTTCGTGCTCTTTAGTCAAGAATGAATTCTAGGCCTTCACAAAGCAAGTCGTATGGAGGAGGGCTTCGTCCGACATTTCTGCTAAGCAGAGCAACGTAGCATTGATTCCTGGCTAAAGGCCATTTGTGAGGACCAAATTGATTGTATTCTGGTAAAGGATCCTCGAAAACTAGGGTATTAGACACAGGAGGCTCTGTGTTTTCGTCGCACACATTCTCGTAGCAGCCCCAAAGCCATGCATCAGGATGGTAATTGTAGGTATCTTCTTCGTTTTCCTTACACTTATACTGCAAGGTGAAATTGTTATCATCCGTTAGAATCAAAAGGAAAGATGATGAAACATTCATTAGTCATGACATTAATACTTACAAGTCCTACCCAATCATCTGGGAGCGGATCAGGATTTACATATTCAACAGTAATTTTGTCTCCATCGCGGCAGACACATGTTGAAATACATTCTGGCAATCGCGTAGGTGACAGGGTTGATGGTTCAGATGTTGGTGGAGGGGTGGGTGGTACTTCAGTAGGTGGACGAGTTGTAGGTGATGGTGTTGGCGGTGTAACCTTGCCACTTGGTTTAGTAATGAGAGAAGGAGTGGCTGGAGCTATTGTTAATGGCGCAGTTGTGATTGGTGCATCAGTATTTGGTGCATCTGTGTTTGGAGGTGGGGAAATTGGAGGAGGAAGGGTGGCAGGTGGAATTGAGGTTGGTGGATTCGGTGTAGGGGTAGGAGGTACGGGAGAAAATGTGATGTAGTCTTCGCAGGTACATACTGGTCTGCAGTTGTCACCTCCTTTACCTGTGTTACCTTTTTTGCCCGTATTATCTCCTTTTCCTGTATCACTCTTTTTCCCTGCAACTTTCTTACCAACACCTTTCTTTCCTGTTGCTTTCTTGCCCTCTCCTTTTCCTTTTTTACCTTCCTTCTTCCCAGCCTGTAAAATACGTCTCTTTTTACCGCCCTTTCCACCCTTGCCTTCCTTTTTGCCTCCTTTCTTTCCCTCCTTCTTTCCACCTTTCTTACCCGCAGGTGATCCGTCGGGGCATAAGTCCTCATCACCTTTCTTTCCTTCTTTCTTACCACCTCCCTTTCCTCCTTTCTTTCCTTCCTTCTTGCCAGATGCTTGCAAAGAACGTTCACCCTTTCCATCCTTCTTATCTTTCTTACCGCCCTTTCCGTCCTTCTTTCCTTTTTTACCACCCTTTCCATCCTTCTTCCCTTTCTTCCCAACTGGGACTGGAGCTGCAACTGGAGGCTCAGTTGGTGGGCACACTGGAGCTGGAATATCATCATCTTCTCTAATTTCATCATCGAGAACAATTACGTCATCCTCAAAATAATCCTAGAGAGTTGTGTCAGAACAAAGTAATCATTAAGCCAGTCGTGCAATTATATAACTTTTCCAACTTACGTCACAAACAATTTTACATTCACAGTTTTCTCTTTCGATTTCGTCATCCTCAATCAAAGGAGCATCATCTTCCCTTACAGGAGTATCATCCGTGGGTTCCGCTTTCTTTCCAGCTTTCTTTCCTTCTTTCTTTCCACCCCCCTTTCCACCTTTCTTTCCTTCTTTTTTCCCACCTTTCTTTCCTCCACTCTGCAAAATACGCAAAACTTCTTGATCCATTTTCTCCTTACGAACCTCTCTTAAGCTACGGTGAGCTACACCTTGACGCCCTCGTTGCAATTCACGGGTCGAAGATATATCTCCGTAACATGTACAAGTTCCATCTGGTATAGGGGCAGCGACAGGCTGTGCTAAAACCTGTGTAGCGAAGACACCGATCAACAATAGGCTGCGCAGCATACAGTTCATATTTTTAATTCGATGCTTTCTATAGTCCAAAGGTTGGATTTTTGTGACAATAACATCAGAGGGACAATGAGGTACACGTCGAACCTCTTCAACGTCAAGTCACACCACAAGTCGTCAGTTGAAATCCATCCAAGAAATATGATACTTAAGTCAACGCTGAGTATTCATGTGAACTCATTCTCAACGCCAATTGGCGATCTCCGATTTAACATTTTGTCAACCAAGTTTTGCACCGAATTTCTTTCCAAACTTTCTTTTTTGCGATACTAAACTGGTTTGAGCTTCATAATGTCGCTTCAACGGAAAGCAATCCAACGGATCAATTTTACTCACTAAATTCATGTCGAATGTGTTTAAGTTAAGTTAGCTAAGAATTTCATACTTCTAGCAGCATTTTCATGAATTTAATTCCCCCCGAGCCAACACTTTTCAGACCCATTCCTTGAAAATTGAATGCTGATCTTACTGCTCAAACCTATGTTTCCTTTGCATGAAAAAATTAGTAAAACCTTTTATTCAATCGCACACACAAAAATGTGTTTTCACGCATTCCATTATTATTATGAAAATTGAATTCTTGTTCTCAATCTTCAATACTCTGAAAAGGTACATACTATTACATTCAAAGTATACATATTTAAATAACATTTGCCCAAGAAAAACACTGATCAATGGTAACAATTAATTATCCACTTCTTAAACATCTAGCATGCAAAGCATGAAACAAGACATAACCAAAGACCTTCCAAACTCAAAGCCATAAAGTCAAATATCTTCAAATAAACAAGACACTTTTAGTCTAATGACATCAGACCTTTCAATAGCTCACCAATATCAGTCATATCTAAGGAAGCTAGCAATCAAACCTGTTTAAGATAATTCAGAGGCAATGCAATTATCTATGTTATCGTGCATGAATACAGTGGAATTAAAGAAATAAAGAAGAGGGTTGTGTTAGGAGAATAACCAAACTCTGTCAGTCAATCGCCATTACAATGCAATAGGTCAAGCGTTAGTTTGCCAGCATCCATGTGCCTAATATAGATTGACATTTGTATTTCTAGCTGGTGAATCTATCAGATTTGTTAACTTAACAAAGGCTTATTGTGTGCGTCAAAAAGCTTTGAATTAGGATTCACTTGATCAGATAACGGTATCAGGATCAGCATATACATTCCATTGGCATTCAAGTTTTGATCAGTGCAAAGACCAATATGAATGGAAGTGGCAAAAAGATGTGACATAAACATCACAACTTTTACGTTATAAATTGTTTGTTGGGAAGAGGGATATGCCGAATGAAAATTATTCCTAACGTTGAAGTTCTAGGTGTAATTCTAATCCAGGTCGATAAACATGCTCTTCCCAGAACTTTCGTTTGGTGGGATAGTCATAGATTGCAGCTGCTGGAGATACCGATATTGCAGATATACAGGTAATAAAAGGTGTCTTGCTTTCCTTCACCTGTCTTGCGATTCTTCCAAAAGCCCTTTGAGACTCGTCATTGTTTCCTGGTTTTAATGAACCTTCCAACCACCACTGTTTGAAATGCTTCAAAAACAAAGAAACCCCAGTACCTCCATTGGCAAAGACTATCCTTTGGATATTAGGATGAAGTTTACAGAATCCAATGATATCATTTGGAACTTCATTCTTGATATCTTGATCTAGCGAGCCTTTTCGTTCACAACTTCCCACAACATCCCATAAGGCAAAGCCTTTGGAACAAAAGAGTTCAATTTGTTCTGTATATGGTAGGATGTTATCATATCGAAGTTCCGACGAAAATTTATATGGTTTTCCCTGTTTTGACAGTCCTTCTCCACGGCGAAATCCAAGGCAATCGCCTGCTATCCACCAAAACGAGCTGTTTTTCGTATATGTTGGTAGATAGAAACGTTTGAGTTCTCAAATATCCTGAGGGATCTTCGTTCCCAAAAAAAACTTACTTCATTGGATGACCAAAGTACTGACGTTCTTTTAACGAAGTTATAGATGGGTGTGTACCTAGAATTAAAGTGTGAACTTTGATGTTTTGAGTTTGGAGCGAAGGAAAGCTTCCAGCCCAAACAGCTCCGAAACTTGTTGTGCGGGCTGGAACATTCTGGAGATTGTCTGATATTGTTACACTCTCGGACGAAGGGAGAGCTAGGACTGCAGATAAGACCGATAGTTTTCGCTTGCAAGATGACCTCTTCGCTGTATCCATGATGTTAAAAGTAATCCTGTAAAAGACTCGGTAATTTTGGATCGAAACATACCGTTTGTCCTTACTCATTTTTTTACAATGATCAGAATATATCACTTTCCGGGAATCTGTGCGAAAAATGTATTTTCGCCACTTTTTTGACCCTATAATTCTAAAAAAGTTAATTGTTTTTGCACGTCAAGCCTATAATTCTAAAAAAAACACTGCATCATATTTCAGGTAAATTGTAACGTAAGACGCAAAGCCTTTTGCCGCAAAAAATTCTTGTCGTTTATTCTATGTTTAATGTTATCTCTCACCAGCTCTACTCACTCCATACTTTTCCAGGATACCTCGCTTTTACAAGATATTGGGTTAGTCTTGATTTTTCAACTGACCATCTGATAACTTGGAAAATGATAAGTGATAAATTGGGCTTGACTTTGTTTTACCTTTCTGGTGTCCGCCCTATCAAGAAAAGGGAGCCACATTCATGTCACAGTTGTCAATGAATATTGCAAAGTGGGGATTCTGGAGTGATCATCACTTTCATTGGGCTGAGGAGGGCTCGATTCTCGATGAGATAGAGCTGCGCCAAAATTGGCAAAATATTGAAATTTCCTTATGTGGCATGCTACCGCAAGCACACAGAGTAACGAAAAGAGCCAGGTATTAGCTAGCGACTAAATCTGAAGTTCTTTTATTTGTGGTAAGATTTGTTTGCCCTAATGCAGTGTTCAACCTATGATCAATGGGCCACCCTAATATCTTGCGTGCTTAGTCAATTGACAAGTCAAGTAGAGCATAGGTTGCCCAATTGTATTCTATACAGACCATAAGAAAATACCTTTTATGGCTCAAGAGTAGCAGACCGTATTTTAAGCTGGCTTTTGCTCCTGGAAGAATATGGAGTAACATTTGAATACATCCCAGGAGAGAAAATGTTGTAGCAAATGCCTTATCCCAGTTAGACATGGATGAGCTGAAGATTCCACAAGAGAAAGCACTTACACTTCTCTCAAAATCAGAACACAGAAATATCAAATTCCAAATGCACACTACACATGCAATGCAGTACATTGAGGCGTATGACCTTCTGTGTTATTAAGATAAAATATGCATCCCTCAGTCCTTGAGGCAAAAAGGACTCTCCTGGTATCATTAATATCAGGACAGATACGGACTGAGAAGACAATCAGGAACACTATGGCGTGACCTGACCTTGCACAAGATTTTGAATCTTATGTTCCACTTGTCCATTTTGTCAACTGACAATAGGGGAGCGTAAAAAATATAGATTACTACCTCCCAAGATAGCAGAATCTGACCCCTTGGTCATGATTTGTGTAGATCAAGTTGGTCTGTTTACTATCAAGACACACTTTCCGCTTGCACTTAATGTGATAGATCCAGTCACAGGATGGTTTGAGATTGTTGAAGCCACTAGAAAATTGGCTTATTCCATCCAGGATTTGCTTCGTAACACCCAATTGGAAATTTATCCATGTCTTCAATTAATTGTCTTTGACAATGGGGGCAAGTTCAAACGTGAGTTCAAACAAATGTGTGACAATTATGGCATTATTGCCAAACCCATAATCTTCAAGAAAAGCCAATTATAGAAAAAAATACACAAAGTGGTAAATGATATGCTGTTGGATTAGCTTCTTGATCCTTCAGTCAAGGTAGGTCACACTCAACTACACACATTTGAAAATATTTCTTTCAATGTTTCAGTATGTAATGCATGTTTTAACAAGAAACGTGTCCCGTAAGCAATTGCCGAATCAGATCTTGTCTTACTAACCAAGACAATCATATATTGACTCCTATGTTTTTCATATAGATTCATAAAATGTACAATGGTAACTCTATTGCTTTTTCTGACGCAATGGCTTTATTGTAATATCTTCAACCTTAACTTCATCCAATATACAATTTTTTTCTCCTAGATTAGTAAACTGTACAATTGACATGCAATGCTACGCTCTCCGAGACAAATATTGTTTAAATTTAGGGAGCACTGCAATATTAACATCATCAATTAAAAGACATCTGTCTTTTTCTTTTAGATTCTTAACGTGTACAACGGTAATTCTATTTTACTTTTCTGTTATCATTTTGGGCAACAAATAGGGAGCATTTACTCTATGTGAGAAAATTGAGATAGAAAAATGATGTCCTATTTGAAAAACTACTCTTGTTTTCTAATCGTGAAAGATTGAAGTCTTGACTGACTAATTATTCATTAGGGTAATATTTATTTACATCAGTCTTTTATTTATTGTCTTTTGGCTATGCCAGCTTGTCAAATATCTTTTGACTTCTCTTTACTTATAGATAAACATATTAATTATTAACAAGTTCGTGAAACACATGTGATTTATTATCACCTAAATTTTAGAGACCTTTGATTAGTATCATGTAAAATTTGCGAACAGAAAAAGCAACAAATATTAATATTGTCATTTGTTGTTTTTAGATGTGCTAATATACCTGATATGTTTATCCTCTAGATTAGCATGTACTAGCAACACTGGACGTCTACAAATGTTGGTACAAAGAACAACTCCTGAATTAATCTCTTTTATAGATTAATTCGGTGTGTTTAACTTAAATCATAAAGTATTATCTTCTAGGATTGTAGAATATAGTACATTCGACCCCAAGATTGTACTTTAGGATTATCTTATGGGATTAACCACGGTTTCTCTATTTTTTTAGAAACAGGAACGTTTTCCCTTTGGATTGACCTTTTGTTGTAAATTTTACCTAGAGGTTAAAGTTCAATCGTATCTTTTCGGAGTAATTAGGAATCACTGAGGGTTGCTTACAGGGCATGTTTAATTATCTTTTCGGAGTAATCTTGGAGATCTTTTAACTTTCTTAAGTATTCCTGAGGTGTCAATCAGAATATGATGTCCACCTTTTTTTCAAGACAATTTATTTCTCATGTTATTTCATAGAGATTTTAAATTAAATGATGTTTGCATCTTTTCCTTTTGATCCCAATTGGGCTTGAAAGCTATGTTTTAATGCTAATGATTCAGCTTTTGCTTTTGACTTAGCTTTTTCAAATACTTGTCACGTTTTTATTCAATGTTTCTCGGTACAGATTTGTTTGACTTTCGCCCCCATCGTCAAAGACAACAATTAGAGGGTTGGAAACTATTGCTGAAGGATTTTGTCTATGACAATTCAAAACAGATAGGGTTATTAGCCTAGTATTTTTGCTGGTTAGTTTGTACATGTGTCAGGTTATTTACCTATGACTGAATAACCTTTGTTAGGCGCAGTATAATTTTATGAATATTCATTATCTTGCCTTAACCCCTTTTATACAAATGATGTTCAAATCATCATTTTTTTATGTTCTAAGATTTTGCTTCCATGTAAGTTAAATCTAGAACCATCGGTTATTAGAATATATATCTGCAAGAATGGGCAAGTGATGCATTGTATCATTGTAGAAGATACATTTTCATCCTTTGAAACTAAGTAGTAACTCAATTTTTTTAAGAGAGATGAATTTCCTCACCTTGGATCTGTGAATGTTAGATATTTTTCTTTAGTTACTTGTCATGCGTACGGCAGTTAATGGGCAAGTACCTTTGTGAATTAACTGTAGGACTTATTACTCTTTTGTTATAATCCTATGAAATTTATGTGTATACAAATTTTCATGAAGGAAGTTATTAGTTCCCTTGTTTGGCTTTTTGATTGTACATATGGTATCACTAGGCGTGTGGATGCTTGGACAGTGTTCATGCTTTCACGCTGGAATTCTAGAACCAAAAGGTCCAGACAATGAAGGATATCATTATCCTCTTTAATAGGTACGTAATAATATTCAACTTGTATTGTCATTACTATTTCTATAGGAAGACATATATTTGTACAATAGTTTGTAGATTGCAAAACTAGTTGCAGTTAAATGATACCTCTTTTCAAGATCATAGTGCAACAGTCTGATTGATTGATAGTCTTTGCGTCATTACACTTTATGACTCAATCACATGCTAATTAAGGATCGTTATTTTTAGCAATAGGAAGGGATGTTCTTCTTTCTTCTTCCATTAATATGAGCTAAATCATTGCATATATTTGTGCTGATTTGCTAGCAAAAAACTCTTTATTTGTATTTGCAAGTGTTATACATGACTTTGCTTTTTATCTTTCATGAGTTTTAGCTCATGGAAAAGTTTGCTGTGTGGAGGCCAAATGTATTGGCTGAAATATATTTAGTTTCTGGGTAATCAATGTTTAGCAGACTGTAAAAGCTTACAATGGCCCTGATATTCTCTGATATGGCTATGTTTTGCACTGTGAATGAAATTCACCTATCTATTCACTTCCTTTTCGGTAAGGTTGAAAGAAACATATGTGCTGGAAGCAGCATAATGTCCTGATGTGGTGACAATCTAATTTAAGTAAAGTGAACAAAGTTCACTATTTCTAATTTTATAGTGAATGAAATTCACTAGAGATAGTGCATCGTTTTAGCTATTAAGATGACAGAGCAGTAGCCCTTCTATCTATTGAATGGATTTGCAACATGAGTTTGCAATGCTGAAATTGTGTATCTAGGTTAGGAGACTGATTGATAATCATGTCTTTGAAACCTAGTATTGTATCATCGTCATCAGCATGATATTAAAAATATCAAACTAAGTAACTATCTTCGGATAGTTAATCTTGATTGGGATGATAGTAAGCCTCCTTCTCCTTTATGGTCTGAAGCTGCAATACTGCAATTCATCCACATTCTATGAATAAGAGTTATTCAGGGAGATAGAGGTATAATCAATTGTCAAGTTCTACTTTGGTTCTTCCAATACTAGTGCTGCATAGTTGGTTATCAGATATCAAAATGCATGCAACTAAATCAGTTAGGAACTGCACTTTGAATGTACACCTGGCAGTAACTAAGTGCGACTATTTCTATTATGTTCATGATAAAATTTATATGGTGAACGTACTTCACTCAATAATTAAAGTTAATGTGGTGACAATGATTCACTTGGACATTAATTTAAATCATATCTTACCTATTTGGTAAGATGTATGGCCGTAGCTCATAGCTACGAATGCTACAACATTGTTGTTTTCCAACAGGGAGAAACATTTACAATGTCAAGTTATTGTAGTTACTTCAAAACTAATAATAGAAATGATACTCATTCTATATTGTTTATTTGTGAACTCTGCAGCAGTGGACTATTTTCTCACTGCTGACAGTCTATTTGCCTCTTAGGCAGTAACCTCAGGGTTACTATAGCCATGACAATTACTTTCTAACTATCTTTGATGGTTGGGATTCAAGGGTCATCATCCAACAGAGGAGGGCATTGTATTTGCTCATCCATCATACCATCTTCTTTGGTGCCTCTGGAGTCACAACCACTTTTGGTTCTTCTGGAGTCACAGCCACTCTCTTTTGAGTCACGACCACGGTCGTACTAGTTTGAAGACCGGTACTTTGGTGACTGTGATTTCAGCACGAGAGTGTTGGGAAAACAAATCTGTACTGATGAACATTGAATAAAAACGTGACAAGCATTTGAAAAAGCTAAGTCAAAAGCAAAAGCTGAATCATTAACTTAAAATAAAGCTTTCAAGCCCAATTGTGATCACAATGCTCTAGGTGAGAATTGAGATAGAAAAATGATGTTTTATTTGAAAAACTACTCTTGTTTTCTAATCGTGAAAGATTGAAGTCTTGACTGACTAATTATTCATTAGGGTAATATTTATTTACATCAGTCTTTTATTTATTGTCTTTTGGCTATGCCAGCTTGTCAAATATCTTTTGACTTCTCTTTACTTATAGATAAACATATTAATTATTAACAAGTTCGTGAAACACATGTGATTTATTATCACCTAAATTTTAGAGACCTTTGATTAGTATCATGTAAAATTTGCGAACAGAAAAAGCAACAAATATTAATATTGTCATTTGTTGTTTTTAGATGTGCTAATATACCTGATATGTTTATCCTCTAGATTAGCATGTACTAGCAACACTGGACGTCTACAAATGTTGGTACAAAGAACAACTCCTGAATTAATCTCTTTTATAGATTAATTCGGTGTGTTTAACTTAAATCATAAAGTATTATCTTCTAGGATTGTAGAATATAGTAGAGTATTTTCGATCTTACCTTCATTTTGTTCAAGGCATTGCTCAATAATTTTTGAATACATATTGAGTGCCTTCTACCTCTCTATTTGATTGGCGAAGATATTGAATTTGAGATTTTTACGAAAGTGTCAGTCATGTCAAAAGCCTTGCAAATCTTATTTGTTAGCACTGGTAAATCAGCAAGATTTGTCTTTGAAAACTTCTTATCCTACCAGAGGGAAATAATATTTCTTAAGTTAGCACTTAGTCTTGAATTTCCCTCATGATAACATAATCCCATATTTCATGTGATGGCAGCCCATATTTCAGTCCTTCTGTCATGTCAATGATCCTCAGAATCGAGAAAGAATAATGTTCTGACAGCAAATGAAGATATTTCAAGGGGGAAGCAACTCTAGTTCCTTTAAATTTCTTTGGGACGGCAAAGCTTGGTAGTATCCGTTCAATACTCTAAGTCTCCTCTATGATTTCAATGCCCAATAATCTTGCGATTTCTTTTTGTGTGTTTTCCCCACTTACACAAGGATAGTATATCAAAAATGTTGCTGCATATTTGTTTATTCAAGCCAGTTTCTAGGTTCAGTGTCGCTAATATCTCATCATTGCGATATTCATATGGGAAGTTTCGGCAAGACTTCACCTTAGATTGGAGGCTCTCATTGCATCTACTTGTGTCTTACACTTATATTCTCCCAAATAAGTCATAAATGGAGTTTCTAGAGCCAGTGGATGTATTCCAGCTTCTCTAGGATTTCTGTCACCAAGAGGATGCCAGAAAAAACTTCCTACCAGGGTCATTAATGTGGATTCACATACCTTCTCAATCCGATATAATCCTGCAAAGTTAAATATGGCATTTCTCTTGAGTTTTCCTCTTCGCTTGACTTATATATAAGTGTTGCCAAACTTCAAGTCAATAGCCAAGATGAAGTAGGATTCAACCCGTCAACCATATTTTCTTATGTACGTGAATTTGAATTGTGCATCTAATTGGAAAAAATGAATTTAACAAATGGACACACGCTCAAAGCGTGTAATACAGAAAACATAGCCTCAAAAGTCGATAAAATGGCATTATGGTCAAGTAACATTAATTGAATGCATGATAATACTTTTTCGTCATGTGTAACACATTGTACTATAAATAACTTCAGTTGCCGAAAAGGCTTTAAGAAACGAATTAAAACGAATCTAAAAAAAGCAATCGCCGTTTCACCTTGATTATGTCAGTTGCGATTGAGATGCCGCAGAAAGATTGACTTTCGCACGGCCCAGCTTGGTAAGTAAGTAATAGACATATCCAGCAAGGAGAACTGCAACTGTCAAAAATAGACCAATACAAACTGCTGCAGCTTTGCTTTGCTTCACTGCTGAGGTTCTAATTACGCCATCAGCGCGGATAATCTTAATCCCCTCGATATAAGTACAAGCCGATTCATTTGGGTAATCAACATTCATTTTTGTTTCACATTTCCCGGAGACCACGTACACGTTTTTGCAAACATCTTTCATTTGTACGTTACCATTGTTTTGCGTACGAGAACATGTCAGGCACCTGTTTGAAATAATGGAAGTGTCGGAGTAAGGAAGTTCGTATCCCATCTTTGTGTAAAACAGGGCTTGGCCATTTTCTACAAACGAAGTACAGGTATCGTCTGAGAAAAGTCCCAAATGAATCTCACCACCTTGATCAGCACAATACGGCCCCATGTAATATGCGTTATTTTCAGCTAGGCTGCGGCGATTGAATTTGTACTGAGCACAAGAAGCGTAATCTTCGATTTCGAATTCCAAATTGTCTGAGCACATGCTCATTCCAAAATCATTGTAGCATTGATTCATGCAATCGCTGTCACTTCCTCCGTTACATTCAGACTCGCATTCCTCAGTGGTTTCATCGCACATCTCTTCCTTTTCATCATCTAAATTGTCGAGATAGGCGGAAACAAATGTATTCAAATCAACTACATAATCTCCAAATTTCGTAGTGCATCCGGCTGATCTATCGTTTTGACAAGAATTGGAAGGGCAAAGTCGAAACCTTACTAGACGCTTGGTTTTAATGCGTACGTCATCTTCGCCATTTGCGTTGGCATTCCATTGTGAAACATGATGGCAACCCTGAAATTTTATTGAATAATCACCAATAAAATCATAATTTCCGTCATTTCCTTCTAGCGAACGAGCCTTGGAAAGAAGATCTCTCCCAAGTGGTGAGCTCGCATGAATATCTTTTGCATATAGATTCTTGATCGTAAAGGCAACAAGAGTTAGGAGAGGGAGCGAAATAATCATGGTTTACGATGAATCCTTACGCCAATTCTGAGAGTTTTCGCTGTACATTACCATAGGTTTCCTTTCCAGTGACAGGAAGTAAGAACAAAAAAAACGTTATAAATCGCTGTTCTCACCAATTGATTAAATTATATTCATTGATAAATAATCTACATGAAAAAGAAATCACATACAATTTGCAATGCGAGACAGCCTACCCTTCTGCAAAAAAATCAGGCCCCTAATTTAGTGGATCACATATGAATTCTGATTTAATGCAAGAATTATGAGTGACGAGCTTAATCGATGTTACTAAAGAGCTTTCAAAAAGCCTGATCACTCTTGCAAGATTGGTGATTCAAAGGAAAAAATCTTTTGTTGTCACAATGTTTGATTCAAAGATTAACGGGTTGCTTGGCCTCCAAACTATCTAATTTTATTGAGCCCAGGTCATCAACACGACCTTTGTTTGTTCATTCATCACGGATCTTTCCCCCCTTAATTGCTAGATTACGTTGTTAATTCTCCAATAGAATGACGCTGGTGTTGTTAAGCGATTCACTTTCACATGAAAATCTCACGGAATCAGAAAATTGCTAACCAGACGCTACAATTCTGCATCAATCATTGTGACATCGTTACTACCATGGTTTGGATGGAAAAAGTTTTAAAAAAATACTTTTCTCTACCAAAGATAAATCCATTTGGATTGAGCAATTGCCATTAAAATTATGACAACAGACAATGTCCCAAAGGTGAATTCCCATTGACATGCACTCACACCATACATCATCCAATGTGCAGAACTATATCATTTAATTTTTTTTCAATCTTCAACGTAAAAGAAAAGGTAGAACCCGCTTTTCGCAGAAACACGCATTCCATGTTAGCTTGAAACGTAAAGATAACACTCTAAAGTCTAACATATGAGCATTTATCATAAAAATATTGAATAGGATACGAGATGAATTTCGATTGATAATCAATAAACTGCCATTCCCAACTTTTCCAGCGTTCAATGATTTCTTGTGAATTGAGATTATTTATAATAACTTCCAATTCAGGTATAACAATTTTTGATTTTGACACTATTATTACAAATTAATGGATCGTGCTGCACATAATACATCCAAATAGGAATAAAAGGAATGAAATAATTCATAATTCTCAATTATGTGCTCTCAACATAGAGTAGAAACAAAGAAAGCATTGATTATGAGTAAAAATACAAGCTAGATTGGTAGCATGGAAAATAGGAGTTATCTCTATTTTGAAATGGGTATTGTTAACGTAAGCATCCTTAGCATTTATGTTACAGGAAGGAATACAAGCAGACTAAATTTCCCATGATCACAGAGCTTGTGAAGAGTTGCCATTAAAATGGGAAAGGTCGACGGTTTGATCACAACTGGATACCATGAGTTCTACACATCATAAATCACGATATAGAGTAAGGAACAGCGAGTACAAGTAGAGGATACAGTCATGTTTCTGGTGATGGGTCATGGACATGTTACCGTTAGTTTAACAGTCTTTCGTTTGCAAGACTTTTCGGATCTCCTTTAAGGAGAGAAGTACTACAGCTAAGAATCGTAAATATTCCTCAAGCCTTTCTGCATCCCACAAACCTTGATTCACAAGGCATGACAACCGTGAGATATGGAAAGGTTTGTGTATGTGGTAGGGGCGGTGAATGTCAGGGAATATCAGCTGCCTTTGCTCTTCTTCGAGATCCTCGTCGAGGCTACGTTGAACTTCCTCCCTACACTCCAGAGCCGCGCACCTACCTTCAACAAGATTGGAATGCGATGCGCGCCGCTTTCCTAAGAAACTTAGGCCGTACAGAAATGTGCTTGGAAGTGTTTTCTACAGACTTGACTTTGTATGTTGCGTTACATCACTTTCATCCAACTGTTGTGAAAAAGCATTCCCAAATTGAAGACACTATGTCGCCCATTCCAAGATCTCTTCAAAGAGTTGATGTCAAATACCTAAAAATGAATCTTACTGATGAAGATAGGATACGTGATGAGCAGGGGCGACTTCTCAAGACATACTATTTTGTTCCTACATGGCCGATTGAAAAGTCGAAAGAAGATTTGAAATTGTTGGTTAAGATTCACCGATTGTATGAGGAAAGTGTCACAAGATCCCCAATCGATATCCCTTCACCATCCTCGCCAAATCCATTACAAGCATATCAAGATATCACCTTGGAAAACAAAACAAGTCGATCTCATGCTCGAAAACGATCGCCAATGTCAGGAAGCCGACACAGGAAAGAAGATTTTGATGGAGGAAATAGCGTCACAAAATCCCCTCGTACCCCGAAAAATCATAATCTCAGCATATCACCAACGCTGGACGCTAAAGGAACCATTCAAGCTGCTGAGTCACTGCATTTCGACTCTCAAACTGCGTTTAAGTCCCGCACTGGGAATTATGGTTCGAAACAAGAATTTGAAACTGCGTTTCACCCACATGACATGGAATCAAAACTATCGACATCCTTATCTGAAACTACGGAGGCTAAAGCAGTTCTGATAACAAAAATATCACTAGATCAACCTGACAAGGATGAAAACGATATAATTTTCACGCCCGGTAATTCAGAGTCTTTAGTAGCGGATAGAATTGTAGACAAGGTTCAGGTCGAAAAGATATCAAACTTGACGTCATCAGAGACGATTGTTGCAGGTGTAGATATCTCACGTGACCCACCAGAAAAGAGTAATTTGGAAACAACGAAAGCTAGCATTGAGAATATGACAGTTCTTATTCCTGAATTGTCGAATCCCAAAACTAAGCTTATACATATTGAAGGCAACGATGGGACAGGTTCCAATCTCGAAAATCACGCAGAGTTACTAGAATCAAATCATGCAAAGTCGGAACCTGATACGTTTGATACAAGTAAATCTTCAGCTCTCAATATCACGTCGAACTCCATAGATGCCTTGAAAAACTTAAGTCATTCTCTTGTTAACCTAGACTTTGCGAAAGAGAGCTCAAGAGATCATTTTATCACCAAATCGGATAATGAAAGCCTCCTTGAAGCAAGTCCGGGTGATTTCAACTACTCGGAGGGGAACTCGATGGGGCAAGTGGAAAATGTCACTCACGAAACGGAGTTTTCTGCTTCTCTTGATAAAGTGTCGGATCCAGATTCCTCTGAAAACATAGGTAAGCACAAAGCTGTTTATTCATTGGAATGATGCAAAGGCAATAACCCTTACCTATAACTATCCCCATGTTCGCATCAGAAATCATTGGCACCGATTCTTTTTCAAAATCAAATGATCAACCTTTCATCGGAGTCGAATCTGATGAATTGGAAGAGAATATTACCACTCACTTCATTCCCCAAGAGTATAATTCTCAGCCGGTGTCAATGGCAAACCATCCATGGGAACCTGCATCCTCAGAAGTGAATACTTCAAGCCATTCTCAATTGAGTGAAGGACACGCCATGGAACCTTTCGCATCAATAACATATGAAGATCATAGCCACAAATCGATGAAGGAACAGCACGCAATCAAAAATGTCGCATCAGCAACACTTGAAGATCTAACCATAGAATCGACGAAGGAGCAGGACACCATGGAGACAGCAACATCTGAAGATCAAATCCAGGAATCGATGAAGGAACAACACGCCATGGAGACAGTCAAGTTAGCGACATCTGACGATCAATTCCAGAAATTGATGATGGAACCGAGCGTTATGGAGATAGTCGCATTAGCAGCATCTCAAGATCAAATCCATAAATTGAGGGATGAAAATGACTTATCCCACTCTTCTTCGGAAAAGCTGATGGATGGCTCGAACGTATTGTTTCCAGAACTAGGGGCTTCTTTGAAAGTTTTAGGGGTAAAGTCGAAATCTCTTGATGAAATCTTACCTCCAGCTGATACCTCTCCAGAATCCGAGCGAAGTGCCGAGTCCTTGGAAGATACTGTAGTGCAAACGCCTTTTCTTTTCTCAAAGATTCCGGTTAATTTTCGTCTAGCCGAAGAGGATTATGAGCTTGATAAGTTACCAAGAAACTTGCATGCGGAATCCGAGAATGGCAGAAAATTTTTGATCTCACGAATCAAAAAGTTTGAATCTTTACGCCGGGAGTTCTGCAAACAACTAATGGATGAATTAAGTCTTAGATGGACGTCATCGCTAGAAGTTATGAATGCTGGTATCTTAGAAGTCGCTCGTGCAGAAAGAATTATTCGTGGTGCAGCGTTAGCAAGTAAGGAGTATGCAAAGGCGATCCAAGCAATCCAAGCCGATGTATTCATCGATTCCAACGGAAATACAGTTCATGAACCACGTAAGCAAAGGCGCATCGCCGCTGAGCGCACTGCTTCGGGAGCAGCCTATGAATTTACTGGAAATTCTCCAGAGAGATTGAGGGATTCCAAGTTTCGAGTGTCTATGATGAGTTCTCTTATTGCATCTCAAGAAGTTATAGCTGAGAAGTACACGGAAAATCATGGCAGTGTTTACGAGAGCGTCATTCTAGAGATCGCGAGTTTACTCAATTCCTTGCAAAAGGAGAAAAATATGTTCAAACTCGTTGGCGATGCATGTATCAGGGATATCAAGGCATCAGAAACAGAAGTTAAGGTAATTATTGGTAAGTGTTTTTGCACCCGCAATATTGTCTCTGTTGAAAAAGTCGACTCATTGATTCTTTTGTTCTCAGCCATACTTGACAAGATTTGTCCGTATCACATTGATTCGATCGGTTCATTAAAATCTTCACAAAAAGGAAGAGACAATTTTCAGTCTTTTGTGAAAGGTGGAGAAAAATCTGGCATGGCGACAGGATCATATCATGGTGGTACTTCGCCATCATCTTTACATGGTACCGCAGATTCACCTGCACCTCCTCTCCCCGAATCGAGAAGTTTTGCTGGACGTAGAAGAGCAAGTATCATGCAATTGTTTCGCAATCAAAATGGGCAGATTGATGGAAGCGAACAGAAAGTATCTCAAGGACTATCACAAAGCAGCCATGGCATATCTCACACCGGAAGTGATTCCAAGACTAAGTTGAAGCCAACTGCTGACGAACTCAGGATTGATTTGCAAATGGATTTGGTTCCTGAATTAATGAAGAATAGCTCTTCTCCAATCGCTGGCGCTCTTCGAAGTACCTTTCTCGTGACCGATGGTTGGATTATCGAGATGTGGTATCGTGAAGCAGTCAATTTTCAAATACTCATGCTTCGAAAGCTTGGATCTCGGCTTGAAAGTATTTGGGAAGAGATGAAAAATATTGAGGTTCATCGCAAAAAGAAATTACATGAAGCTTTACTAGATTTTATGCCTCGCCAAAGACGCCTATACCTCGGGTTGGGGTCCATTTCAAGTCCAGTTATTAAAGATTTGCTGGACAATAGGGCTGACCCAGAAAAGCTTAAAGAAGATTTTGAAACTGACATTAGAAGACACATGGAAACACTCTTAAAGGGGGACAATGCACAGCGATCACATATCATGAACCGTTCCCGTGCTCAAGTGCCAAACCTTAACGAACTTCACGGCATGTTGGTTGGTGAATTCTTTGATAATGGACTCCTTCGTGTGGCAAAGGTTGTCGAAAGACAGACACTTAATGTTCTGAGTATGTGGAAGACAACGCTAGTTGTTGTTACTAATGAAAATTATCTGCACCTTTTTGATGTTTCATATATTCCTGAAGTTAAAGTGGGCAGCCCTGCTGAACCTGTTTTCGAGCTCCTTTTACCCGACTATTTTATTCCATCCACGGAAGATAAAGCTGTCAGTCGGCGATCGACATCTCTATTGAAGTCTCTGACTCCCTTGATAACATTCGATCTTTTCAAATGTTCTTTCAGCTCAACTGAAGACCCAAGGATAACAGAAATAACTGAGCTCTACAATAAGAGTTATATTGGATTTGATAGCCGTAAGCTTGTCCTTCGATTGTCTTCCAGTGTGGAATGTAAGCAATGGTTGTCATTCTTACGCAAGACATACAAGCCTAAAAGTGTAGTGCCAGTTTAAAGCTTAAGTGTATGTGTTATCCTTTTAGATTAATTTGAATCAATTAACATGATAAAGAGTACTTAAAGCTTCTATATTCAGGAAATCGTAGTGTTAAAAATAGAGGTCTCAATTTGAGGACTTTCAAGTGAATAGGGATGCCATGAAATTCATGTGTTACTACGTAATTCATTCTCCAAAAGTAATTACACTTGTAATATTTTTTGCTATGTTGACGAAATTCTCTCTATAGCCCTTCAATGATGAGATGCTTTAACTGAAGTGTTCAAAAGCAACATGTTTAGATGTTGCCTCAGATTTGAAACTTTGCTACAAAGTATTCAATTGGTGCTATGCTTGCATAGCGGAAATTTTTTTCTTGGCTAAAGTAAACATTAGACCACTATTGTGAACGATTCATTTCAATTTGTTTCTAATTCATAAATTGCATGGTAAAGGCAATGGTGGATTGATCAGTTGAGAAAATCATTTGATCAGCTAATCGGTATTGCCAATTTATCCCGTTTTCCTTAATTATGTATTCTTTTGAGTAAGCCCGGATAGAAGATAGAAGGCTGCAGACTGGAAATTGATTATCTCACGACCCAAATGTCCGCGAGTCACTCCACCTTTATTGGATCAACCTTTAAACGGAGCACATCATTTGCGATATGTAAAGCGAAAGAGCTTCGACTAATCAGCTCACGCATTCCAATACTCAGTATTCTTTAAAAAAATAGTGTCCATAATTTTATCATAAATACTCAATTCTGCAAATCAAGTCAAGCTCCAAATCCATTTAAATCATTAATATTTTGAGACGGATAGCTAGAAGAGAAGGTAAAAGGGTATTACAATTGTTTTTCCAAAAATTTCGGATGTGCAAACAATCAAGTTGTTTGACTTCTCTTTGTTCAGCATTTGGATTCTCAATTCAAACAACCTTAGAATATCATTCATTTATGGCGATACTTTCCTAGGGCTCCTTTTAGAATGTGTACTAATGAATTTAGGAAAAAATAAAGTGTTTCATTTTTACACATAACAGTTGACAGATATGTATAACTTACCGCTGGTAATGTTTATGACCGCTTGTTGGATATGGCCTTGGGAGTAGCACATCCCACTTGTTCAGTAGTGTGGAGGGTCATTTACTTGAAGAGAACCTTTCTAATAGATCAACTGACGCCTGCAACCAAGTGCAATAAGGCTTAACGTGAAGAAATAAAAGGTAGAAACTTGGAAAGCGCTCCGCTGTCAAGTAAAAGATTCGTGAACTGTCATGAGAAAGCCTAAACGTAGATTTCGGTATTGTTCACATGATGTATCACATCAAATACCCTTTATTTTAAGCCCTCACTATTTAAAAGAAATATGTACTCAGATTGGATGGACTTGCTTCCTTTTTTATGGTGATGCGATACGCCGCATTCACGGTCACATGGATTAGAATTTATGGCGTAAGATATTGCCCAGATAATGATTTTTTCATGATCTTGCTTATAAAAGGATGCTTCAAAGCATTGACATTTGACAAGTCAAAGAAATGCCATAGTTTCACGAATCAACCTTCCATTTCCACTGCGGCATCATATCATCAGTAAGTGGCTTTAACACGAACTAATATCAGCAAGTTCCTAATGGTACAACGCAACTTTCAATATGGGTTTTGTCGAATTGAAATAATTCTTTAACGTTTTGAATGGGGCTAAAAACAGGGCCAAATAAAAATACCACAACTCATACTAAATCCGTGCGTATTGTGAAAAACCAATTTCTTTTTTTTTTCGAAAGGGGAAACTTATGTTGGTACTTTTAGAATATATTGCCTCCCTACTACATAGTAGAATGATTTCGAATCTTCGTTTGTACGACGTGATTTTCTACACATAACGTTAGTCTTTTCCGTTGAGATTCTCTTCACACTTGACATTGATTTCTGAAATTTGAAAATTGGTCCAATTGTTGACAATGTCGATTTTCCCCTGCCTTGTAGGTCCCAAAGATATAGCTGTAAGCAGCATGAGGCAAATTATTGATGCTGGACTTGAAGCAGCAGACATAGCAGAGGAGTTGATGGATCTATCACAAAGTACTGAGACAAGGATTCTTGATTTCTTTGTCATGGTAGAAAGCATGAGAGTTGCTCTAGCAGAGGTCGATAGTAAGATTAACATCAACACATTCAAAACTTTATTTCAAGTTTTAAATAAAGAGAAGATGAGTGATTCCTTGTCGCTTATACATGAGGTAGATGATTTGTCTTCAAGATGTTTGAATCAGTCGTCAGCCCTGTGCAAGGCTGCAACACGTGGTGCCTCGTTACTGCCAGATACTTACAAGGACGAAAACTCAATTTGTTCTCTTGTTGAGACTCAAAAAGATCTTGAAAACCTTGAGAATGCTGTGTTACAGTTAAGAAATTTAATTGATCTCGTGAACCAAATGAATATATTTCACGCCTGCACAACTGGAACCGATGCATTAGATGCCCTCTTGAATCAAAAAAATCTGATCTTGATGACTTTCCAGCGCATTTGTAGCTTAAATGAATCTATTTCTGAGTGGTCAAAGATTCTTGTTCCAGATAATTGTTGCGGGCAGCTGAAGCTTAGTATCGCCTGTGTTAAGGTTGTGAACGATATGAATAATGCAAGCGCCATTATACAAAAACTAGCTTTGGAAGGGGGGAAGCTTTTTGGTGTTATGAAGGATTTGATAGTGGCTACTTGGGAAAAAATCGAAAGCTTTCCGGCGGAGTTTGATGCTGGAAAGAAGATTAAAACAATTGTGAATTGTACATCTACCAATGTACCTGTTGAGAAATTACTCGATGCGGGGGGTGATTTAGTGGGAAATATTGCTTCTAATAGGCCAGGCCTGTTTAAAAATCCAATTCAATCTTTTCGAGGATTCTTGATGGGATAAGTGGCAAAATGACTTGTATCACCATTTTTATTGTGCGACACTGAACATGATCATTGACAGTCTTAAAGTTTTTCCAACATATTTTTGATAAATAAGCATTAATAAAGCCAGCATATCACTACATGTTCAATGTAAGGGAGTGGAGAAAAAAATTGATTGATGTATTTTTAGATATAAGGATCGACACAGGAGACTTGATGACAGTAAGGAGATGTGCTAGAGCTATAGATTGATTTGAAAGAAACAAAACAGTGTGCTACAGAACTAAAGGTAGATCGTCTGGCGTGTCCATGTGTAACGGAGATTGGCTGGTGAAACGGAATATAAGGAATTTAGAATTCTTTATTTGACTAAAGGAATAGTAACATAAAAATGATTAAATGTTATTCTCAAGGAAAGCCAAAAACTCTTTAAGGCTTACAAAGCATCTATTTTTCATTGATACTGGAACAACAAATTGTATTTATTTTCCTCAAAAGAAATACTGTAATATTATTTTAATGAAGTCATAATTCAGATTAATTAACGTTTCCCTAAAGTCAAAGCTTGAATTCAATTAATGAAGTCATCACCTTAGATTAGTTGTATTTATCCACATATTCTCAACTCAAATCAAAAGTGAATTTCGCATTAGTCTCGTAGAAGAAAAGAGTTGAACTCTAACTTATGCTAATCATAAAGATTATTAAACATTTCTTTTGCTATAAAGCAGATTTATTTACAAGTCTCAGGCACATTGCAAATTGACAAATATGATCTGTTATTGTCAACTCAGCTCAATTCTGAAACTTAAATCATCAACAATTGCAAGATCTCAACCTTAGCAAGCTTGGCGGTTCTTCAGTTTGATTGAATTCCTCAACCGTGATGTCTAATGTTGTCACTGTGGTGGTGTGTAAGCTGGGTTTTTAAAGTTTGGGGAACGCGATAATTTGATCACTCCATAAAACCAAATTCAAACCGTTTACTAGTCCGATGTCAATACACATTTCATTACTTTGAAAACGAAGTATCAGAGTCAATTCATATTTGGTAAATACGACACTGAGTGATGTATTGTCAATTCAATTAGGAGTGTACTGGCATTTTGAGAATGCCTAGTCAACGAGTTCTGATATGTTGTGATCTATAGATTAACGACTTCAATTATGAGGGCAGTCCCTAGGTTTAAATCTTTCTTCGAAATTTAAGTTCATATTCTTACAGCCTAAATTAAGCCTTTACTTCACGTTTAACCACAGAAGACTTTTGGAAAACCCAAGGATCTTCCAGCTATGCTTGCAACGAAATGTGTTCCATTCTGAATTATGCTTTCGGCTAAAGAGTTACTTTCTTCACTACAGCTTAGTACTTGAGTAACTCCCTTTCCGGATTGCCAATCAGAGGAAATTCTTTGAAAATTTTCCCATAGCGTGGAAATCAGAGACGAGATTGCATGAAAAAGTCTCTTCATTCCATTCAACAACTTTTCAATAAAATTGCTTAATCGCAAGCTCGCGAGAATTGCTTTCGCACTGTCTAGTCCTGCTCTGAACTCGTTGCAGCAAGATGATGTTACAATAGTTTGAGTTGCTTTCGCGATAAAGGTACAAAGTTCTTGTACGCGATGAAAAGTGGATTCAATCAAGCTCTTCTTTTCTATCACTCCTCCGAATACAGTCTTGCATAGCGGCGCAGCAGTGAAGACATTCATACCACGAATACTCTCGGTCAAAGCATCAACGTTCGATATGCTCTTTTCAACTTCCTCTATTTCTTGCTCATTATCATCTGCATCAGTTTCTTTACCAGCGTTTTCTCCTTTAAAAGTGTCTGATATGCTTTCGGCTCCAAGCGATAAAGTATCCTTCAATGATGCCGCCTTCGTATAACATTGGGTGGCTAGATCATCAACTCCCAAAGCGATTGACTTTATTTCGTTCACTTTGTCTCCAAGCAATTCTTCTATTGTATCATTGAGTCTAGTACCATCAATATTATCAACCAAAGCATTCTTGACTTCATCCGAACACCTGAAGATTTCTAACACTCGATTTTGTGTGACGGACGACAACTGAATGATTTCTTCTGCTAGGTTCTTAGATTCATTACCAACCTTGGATAATTGGTTGAGATCAAGTCCATTTCTCTTACCCCCGCAAGCCATACTTGGAAACAGTATACTCTTTCAAAAAATAAGTTTTTCAATTGCACTAGGCATTACCTAACCTCTTTTGGCGATTTTGCAATCCAATTTAGTGTACTTTGTGTAGGCGTTGAATGAGAATACTATCGGTAACTCGCTGGAGTATACACATTGTTCGTCGGTTAATTGTTGAACGAGAAACGCTAAATTACTGGTTGCGGCAGTATCACTAATTGGAGATGTGCAAAATGTAAGCCTGTATTGTAGTACCTTGTGGGTAACTACAATACAAGACTCATGCACAGTTAGTTAACCATGATGTCATGGCGATTGTGCAATAATTCATTGCATCGAAATAATTAGAAAGCTAAAATTATCCAGTTTCATCTAATCATAGAAGTTAGCTGAATCAGAATGAATTAGCTATGTTAGGTATTTGTGCAAGTTTGACAGAGAAGTCTTTTTATGATAATCCAATTACAAAGATAAAAAACGACGTGATGAGAGCTTTACACATCTATTCTTCCCTTTGATTACATGAATGCCTTGATGCTGCTAATTTGTTGTTATGGCCATCGAAAATCAGTCTCTTCAACCTTCATTTTAGGTGATATTTTGCAGTAGACGAGTCCTACAAAACGTTTTTAATCTGAGATGTTAAATCATCCTTTGCTTTAGCAGAAGGCGCTACAGTGCATCAACCGCATTTTTCTTCTTTCATTCCACTTTTTCGCTTATTTTTTTATTTCCTTCTAGCAGCAGATGCCATCGTCTGAGTCTATGCTAAACTGAATGAGCACAAGAGATATTGTGCTCATTAAGGACCATTCTTGATGGAGTCCGTATTCATGTATTTTACTCCTTTTGGCAATATAGACTTTTCGTAAATATATATTTCCTTAAAGGTCTCCAAAAACTCGTGGTTAGCACCAAGACGGAAAAGGCTTCGTACCGATTTTTAGCGATGTAAAATGTCAGTACCATTTCAAAGAGGTATAAAAATGATGACCTTGAATGAGTCATGGCGCTTTTATAAAGATTTCTGTGGTCAAATTTACGAGCAGGTGTTAAGTCATGCCTTGTGCGTTTTTCGAGATCTGACTCTGGGCATCTTTTTTTGATGACTTATTCGAAAAATGCATCCAGGTTTCAAGGAACTTAACTTATAACGATGATTGAAGTGAGTCAATTCTTCTTGTAATCGACACACCAAAACTAGGATGATTGGGAACTAAAGACTTTAGTAGCTAAAATCGTTAAAGAAATTGGGTTTTTGCCGGAACGGTGAAAAAGATCCAATCAATAAGTGTCTTAAATCACCAAGCTTGATCTTCTAAATGTTTCAGTCAGGGGGATTCTCCAACTCCTTTTGATGTCTGACTCACCTTAGCAGAAACTATCATTTAAAAAGACTTTCCATTTATCAAAAATTGATGCTTGAGTCAATACTATCATGTTCATTAAGTTTCGAAATCTTCTAATATGAAATTCAGCCCCAGCAATAGAAACTCTAGCTTGAATGTCACCAAATAGATTCTGAAAATTCATGAACAAAAAACATAAACCTCGAGGTATACCTGAACATTGGAAACCCGTGAAAAACAGATTTGTAGCTCGAACATTGTAAAATCTATTTTTGAGCGGTTGCATAGCAAAAAACAAAGAATCATGGATCATCTTGTATTTCAAAACCTACGTAAGTGCATTCCAGATTTCCCTAAATTTGATAGCACATATTCTTGGAGCTTACGTTTGACATGTCTTCAGCACAGAAAATCCGTTCGTAGTCTCTTTTAAGGTTTCCTCAATTCACTTTGTGCAAATAGAATCTAATTGCAGATGTCTTCACCACATTAAACCATGAATAAACCTTACAAAATGTTGCCGAGCCTAGTGCCAGCAGTTATATATACGTGCTCCTTGTCCTTCCAAAATAACGAGACATATAGAATGTCACAACCATGCAGTAAGTCATGCTTCATAAGAGTGCGGACCACTCTCTTAATTCGAGATGAGGAGAGTAAACAGTTAAGAAATAAATAAATACGGAATTATATAACCTTGGTAACCTCAAGATAAAATTTCAACCAAGGCTTAGGAAATATGATAGTTGGTCAAAGACAAATGTTACGTGGTATAGTTATAGATTTAATTTGAAGATGCATCTTATAGCCCTTAGTGTCTGAAGCTTGGATAATTTGAACCTGTGAGGCCTGAAGGATACTGGGCTTTGAAGTAACGTTGAAGCGTGGGATACAATATTGCCTGCTCTATTTCGTAAATCATAGAAATCGCAGCATTAATTTCATTGAACGTTTGTTATCAACATTTTTATCATATTCTAAATGAGGCTACAATGTCAGTTCACCGGTAATCCTTTTTTTGCGAATTTATTCTAAATCATATCAATTCATAGCTTTAGGCAGGGGGCTAATTTTGGCAACTGGTTAGGGTTATTGTTTTTGCCTTCGTTGGTAACCTTAAACACCGTCAAGGTTAAGGCTGAAAAAATAAATTTATCTATTCCCAATCGATATAAGCACAAGCCTCCGTAGAGTCGTTGTGATGTATCGCAGTTATCAAGCCGCTTCTCGACGCGTGGTTCGCTCGATGGCAACTCGTAGCATTAATTGGTATGTGTAATTTTGCAGGATCCTCATGATAAGGCCCGAGAATAAACATAAGATCGGAACGGAGGGTGGAGATTGGACTGGAGGTTGAGTTTTCATACCATACAATTGGTCGTTTAAATTTTTACACGGTATTGTTTTACAGTTCACACGGTTATATTAATGTAAATTCCTTTTCACATCCGTGCTGGTTGTTTGAAATGCAACATTATGCTTGATGAATTCTAACTAATTACGCAGCTAATGATTTTCATTCTCCTCTTTTTTTTCTCATAGGGAATCTCCAGTTTTCAAAGGTGATCATGAGTTGACCACTTTGGCATCTACCTTTCGCGCCTTCATTGGACAAGCAGAACATATGGCTGAAACGTACAACGCATTACCAGAGCCAGTTGATTTTACCACTGCCAAAAGCACTCTTCGTAATGTAGAGCTTCTAGAATCGCTAGAAAGTTTCTACAGAAACACGCAGCCTCCAGTTGTGTCCTATGAATGGTCGGAAGAAGACAAGGCTGAGAAGTTGAAGCAGATCGAAGACGCTAAAGAATTCACCCTCTTGACGCACGAGTTGATTGACAATGCCGAACGTGAACTTGAATTTTTGAAAGCAAACCGCATTACGCGTGAAACCACCGCCTATGAGCTTGGTATTGTTTATCCCGATATCAAGGATGAAGTCGAGGATGAATTAGATCGTCGTGAATGGTTTAAGGATGTCGTTTCGAAGTAAAGTCCATTTTAAATTAGAAATAACTTGCGTCGAACTAATGGAAAATTCTTCTAGTTAAACTCTTTGATTTGTGTATTTGATCTATGTAACAAACACTTTGTGCATATGGCCTGTCATTACATTCAACATGAAAATCATGAAGAACAGTTTTTACAAAGCACAGTTATCTGCCTCAGAGACCCATGAAATAACAGGACTGCAGAATTACTATCAATTAACTTTCAAGATCTGATATCCTTAATTCATAAGCTGTGAAGTTGCAGTGAATCTAAATTTCATTAGAATAAATTATCTTTCACGCTCTTACTGTATTTTTAAGCCTTAAGGTTACATGTCAGACTGACTGTTCAACATACACGAGGAATAGACTAATATCCTCAGTAAAGACGCCAAATCAATACAGCCTGCCATTTAGTGAGACCCATCAATTTTAAAACGAGTTATCCTTGATAGCATGCATCAAATTCTCAATACCACCCTCTCCTGTGGTGCATCCCTGGACAAGGAGTCCCATGGCTGCGAACATTGCAAGGCGCCCGTTTGCAACTTCTTGTGCTTCAAGACGGGCGTATTTTGCAGCATCACCATTTTTGAAGCCAAGAGGATCTAGTCCGAAGTCTCCAGCGGCACGATCTCCAGATTCTCTTCCGGAAGTTACGGCAATGCCTCCGATCATTTCAGCGATCATGATCATGATGAGACCGAATGCAATGTATTGAGGATGGGAGTTCCACAGTTGCCAGAAAGCATCCATCTGGTTTTTCGCAGTTGCTGCTTCGCAACCTGGCGCTGGTCCGAAGAGTTCTACCTGCAAAATTCCTGCAACAGCAAGCATACTAACACGACAGTGCTTTAGTTCAGCCTCACGAAGGAAGTACAGGTCAATTCCGACGTCATCGACGTTAGAAAGACCTAAAGGATCAAATCCGACATCACCTGCCATGGAACCATCAAGCTGTAAAGTCATTGAAAAGCTTGTGAGAACGTTGATTCAAAATCAGAAGCCAATTAAAACATTTTGTCATGGAAAGGGCTCTAGCATCGTAAGCAAACACATACAGCCTAAAAATGTGGGTAATAGACGACAGATGGCCAACGATATAGTTTGGTTAACACGAGTACAACTGAGAAAATGAAACAATCACATACCAGTGCAGGACGGTTCATAAATGGGAGAGATTTGCTTTTCTCCGCATTCAATGCAACTGCATTACGACTAAAAGCCGCCTTTGATGGCGCAAAGGCCGTGACAGATGCTGAGAGAAGAGCAACAGCGGCAAGGGAGGCAGCAGATTTTACCATCGTTAATAAATTCAAGAATTATCAATTTTGCAACCTTTTATCTCAATTGGAAAATTCATACTGCAACCTTTCGTACAATGAAAAAAGATCGCAGGATGAAACTGTTCAACCTACCGAGTAAATTAAACATTCGGAATTGTTTGAGTTTCTGACAGAAAGAACATATATCTGCCCTTTCTTCACCTTTGAAACACAGACATGCTTTTCCGTTGCAAAACAATTCAAAACAGCTACATGTTTAAATTCTAGTTCATGTGCATAAAATCCGGTTGTTATATGGATACATTTTAGGAAAATGTATTAGCTTTTCATCACAAAATTGGCTAAGGACACGAATTTTAGATTCGATGGGACATGTTTTGTTGCCAGTTTTCGTTCATTCCTTGGGAAAATGGTCGTCCACTGCAATGGCCATGGCTATTCTCATGCAGCCCAACATTTGTGGGATGATAATTCAGGTATCAACGCTGTTGATTTGTATACAAGAAACATTGAAAGTAGCTCTTCCAATGGATCAAAAAGCAAGAATAACAACAAATTGAGTGAACACTTGTCGCAAGGTACTGAGTCTGCTCCTCGTAGCTTGCTCCTAACCACAAGCAGTTCTTTTTCGTCCAGAGAGCTATCTGATTTGAGTGGCTCGCAAAGTCAAGGTCGCGGGTCTTCATTTCCTGACTGCAAAGACTTAAACGGGTTGTCAAAATGCCCTGATGATATTTGTCTCAATATCTATAGTTCTCTACTTTCGAGTCACACGTCATGGACCCAGGCATATATTCTATCAACTCCCTCTCCAGATATGATCCTTCAAGATTTGGGAATCAGTCGCGAAACTTCGCCGTCTCAAGAAAGTTCACTCATGTATCAACAGCACAGCGAAAATCCCAGCAATATTTTGCAACTGGATGTCTTGAGCCACGGTAAATGTAGCTCTGATAGGCCTTCTCCCCGTATTCCTTTGTTCGTTCTCTTGCCAGATGTATGGAAGAAAAGATATGAATTACTCAGAATTTTTGTTGATGTGGAGATAGACACCGTGCAAGATGTTTTAAACAGCGTCCGTCAATCTCTCCAAGATTGTAGGGTTCATCATTGGAAACAAGATTATGATGGATTGGTACAAATATGCTACGGAAAGCCACGAAATCTTATCAATTGTCTTGGTATAAAACGATGCGATGTGCAGCCCTTTGAGTGCTGGATTGCTAACCCTTGGTCAGTTCCTTTTCACATGTCGCGTAAAGTTACCTTGAGCCTTGTAAATCATTTAAAACAGAGAGGTGTGATAGCTGACACGTCGGAATCTCCTGATATTTCGGATTCAGTAAGGCTAAGTGCAAATGCTATTTCGAGAATCTATGAACCTGGCGATACTTTAGATCATTATCACGCGAGAGACTACATAACATTCTCGCCTCCTTTTGAGTCGCTCATTCTTGATGATCTTCAACTAAGAGATGGAAGAGCGAGAGAATTCAATGTAAATGCAGAAGGTTTTGAGGGTAAAATGAAGGGTTGCACTAATCTTGTATGCCACGGGATTCTCAACGAATCGAAAGAATTAGAGAAATCTATATCGGACCTACCGATAATGTTCCAGTGCTTTCATAATATGGTTAACATCGACGATCCAAGTATTGATTCAGATGCACTTATTTCCTGCCCGATGATGCTTCATAAAGGAGTAAACGACGATATGAAGCGAAAACAAGCGAATGTAAAAACTTTACTATGCAAGCTTTGGTGTCGAAGTCTTAATAATGATTCCCTACAACAAATTCACAGTGACAGTTCTTGTATCGGTTCAACTTGTGCCCCTGGTATTTCATTAAATTTTAACTCATTAAGGGTCCCTGAAAGCGATTCTGCTTCCTCGGTTGACGATTCGCTTAAGGGCTCGTTGCACCAGCCCCTTCTGTTGCGTGAATGCTTCGAGCCGAAAGCAAAAAATTGCCCACTCTTTCATTGGGGCTAGGACATGAAATTTGTGATACCTGCATATTTGCGAATATAAGCCCATCCATCTACAAATAAAGAAATTTGAAAAGAGATAATTACAAACTTTGAGGCAGCACTTGAGGCATTCCATTTGAAAATAATACAGCACTTATCATTTACGCAATGTTTGTACATCATAAAGTGATCCGATTGGCATATCCTGATTCTTGAATTTATGTAGCCTTTAACGTATGTAACACTCTAGCAATGCTCCATTCAAAAATATATTTGAAAAAGGCATGGAAAAAGTGGTTAAAAGAACGCTATCATTTGATATCTCAGAAAGATTGCATTATCCTTTATTGTTCTGTTCTTTGGCAACAAATTTCTGTCTTTTATTGTTTTCTGCCTTTAGTTGTCATTTAGCTTCTGAGTTTAATCTTCAACAGGGTGTCTTTCCTCCATTATTTTCATGCCCAATATTTACTTACAGTTTTTGTAACAGCTTTCTGACGTGCTTGGACGTGTTCACAATGTCATCAAGTAAATGTATAGTTATTGGGGAAATGATTTAGAGTGAATTATGTTTGTAAAACTTTATGTAAGCATAAAGACTTATTTTCTGCACCTAGAATCCGCAAAAGCTTGAATACTCTTATACTAGAGAGATGTGATGATAGGCGCCCAAAGTCGAGTCGATCATTTATGTATAAGATTATTCCTAATTCACCCAAGAGATGTCATCCAATTATCATGTTACCCTCATTTTTGTCATTTTCGTGAGATTTCCATGATCTCTCTATCATTCACTAATCCCATTCTATTGGTAACGTGTATTGACAGCGCATAATCCTCAATGAAGGTGGATCACTAAAGGTGAAATTTGTAAAGTTTATCTCTAGAGCGTATTCCTCCATTACAATGCAACATCGTGCATCAGATTTCTCACTTTCAAAAGTCCTCTTTGCAGGTCAACATATAGTGCAATCTCACTGCTCTCTCTAGAGAGAATACAATGCAGAATTATGCTCTAGTTTTGCAATATTTCTACAATTGAATCCCTTGATTCAAATTATTGTGAATTGCATTGGATAATAGTAACTTATGTCAAACATCTTGCACTTGATTTGGAAATTGTAACATATTCTTTCTGATTGCAAACACATAGTGGTGGTAGCTTCAGTGCAGGTAGGCAACTACAACTCAAATTACAAAGAATATTGATACAGTTCTAATTTTCACGAGAGAAAAAGTATACCAGGACCGATTCATATCCCAGTTTTCAAGAAACCTAATAGTTATCCCACGCGCACCTTCCCAGAGCAGCTATGTATCTTCTTTTAGCTATTTATTAAGTCATACGTTATCAATGCTATGCTTCCTAATGAAATAAGCTGGGGCTCCCCTTGACTACTAGCTACGGCTGGTAATTTTAACTCGAGTTAATATTTTAATGAATTTGTAAGCATTCCTTACTGGTCCTTAACTTTAATATACATTGTGCTCCGGAATTATTAACCATTAGGTATGTATACAGTAACGGTGAAAGATTATCGATAGTTTTTTCATCTTCGGGTTAGAGTTTCTCGTCGAAATGCAAATGCTGCTTGGTGAAATAATTCTTTCTGCCCAAACGACGGCTTCTTCTGCATTGTCTAACGTGAGTACATAACTGAATGGACTTCATTTCGGCTGGAACATCATTATGGAGACTTAATCGTCACCTTTCAGGGAAAGATGATGATTTTGCAGCGATCTCAGATGGAAGCTCTGCCTCCTACATGAGTTCCACCAAAACATTCTCCCCGTTGGATGAATCCTTGCAAGAAACTATCAATATCCTTGACGGAGAAAAGGCGCGACCTCTGTTTTCTCCTTCTGCCGAGGCTGAATTATTTCTCCTCGCCACCAACTTCCTCCTTTGTAAGTTTGAAAGAGCCTTATGATTTTTATTTGTTTCAATCGTTCCGAGAAATTTAAACCAATGCGTTGGGATTTTAGCTCAACATGTTTCTGCCTCTAGATGTTGCAATGGTTATCATAACGACTCTGATTGCTAAGTTATACTTCCCTGAGTGCTTGGAAAGACGTGAGATTGAGCCTCAAACCCCGAGATCGTATGCCTATCGCATGGTCGATGGTCAAAGTGATATCAGGGAAGATGACGAATTAATTGAAGTCGAAGAAGATGAATATTTGGATTCCGATGGCGAACGAGAAGAAAAAAGTTTGATGCATTCGAATAATTCAAGTTCGAATATGAGATCCAGCATCTTGGACTTCAACCAAGAATCTATGTCAAAAGCCCAAGTTCTAAAGCGTTTATTCTTTTGTATCTTCATGCTCAATACAACTTTTGTCATTTGGGGTTTGATTCAGGAACGTATGTTGACCCGCCGATACCCCCGCTTAACTGGAGAATATTTCACATATTCCTATGCACTTGTGTTTACCAATCGTTTCTGGACCCTCATCATGTCGTTGTTGTTTTGGATTTATTTGAAGCCACGTCGATCACGATCCACTGTGATTTACGAATACTCCTTTCCCAGTATTAGTAATATGTTGAGCTCATGGTGCCAGTATGAGGCTTTGCGCTACGTTTCCTTTCCTGCCACCACATTGTTTAAGGCCTTCAAGTTAGCGCCGGTTATGGCAATGGGCAAAATACTAGGAAACAAAACCTGTGAGTAATTCAACTCTATATTTTTGAGTCAATCAGCATTCATTGCAGTTTCCTTCCTTTCGACTAACAATATGCACACAAAAGATCCAACATATGACTATTTTGTGGCTGTCGTCATCGGATTGGGAATAACACTATTCATGTCGTCCAGTGACGATTTGAAGTTTGGTTATGATATTCATGGCCAAGCCAGTGCGACATGGACTGGAATACTCCTTCTCTTTCTGTACCTCCTATTTGATTCTTTCACCTCTCAATGGCAGTCTCGAATGTTTCAACGCCATCGAGACTTATCAATGGTGGAGCTCATGTTTGCTACGTCAGCGTTCTCTACAGTTCTATCACTCATCACATTGATCCATACCAAAGAGTTATCTCCTGCCTTATCTTTCATAACAAATCACCCTGAGATTCATATACACTTTTTGGCTTTTTCAGTCTGCTCTACAATTGGACAAATCTTCATTTTCTATACAATCAAGAACTTTGGTGCAGTGATCTTTACGTTGATCATGACGACTAGAATCTTACTAAGTATTGCCTTCTCTTGTATCTTATATGGACACCAAGTCACTGGTGTAGGCTTTTTGGGGATCATGATGGTATTAGGAGCAGTTTTATATCGAATCAAGCGAAAGTCTCAAGGACAAAAAATATTGAAATGGCAAGGTATGGATGATGACGGGAAAGCTCAAGAACTAGTTCAAGAATGGCACGAACATGTGGACATGTAATACGTTTCAAGAATTAAGCAGTAATATATACAAGACCTAAGCCAAACTTCATGTCTTCATTCCTTAAGTTTTTTCTATCTGTTGACTTGGGAGAGTAATCATTCTCCTTTTTGCTTGATTCTTAAGCAGTGTGAGCTTCATTTATCAGTGCTTTCTCCATGATATCGTTCAATCTATTCTCCGTCGCAGAATTTTGAGAAGATTGTGTCCAAAATGTTGGATAATGTTCCTTGTTACCCTCTTCGTCCAGTTTTCTGAGCCTTTTAGTTGAAAGCTGTTGAAACGATTTACAATATAATCTTAGAAGCTGGAAGCATCTTTCACAAATCTTTGTTGGCGCTCGTTTCTTTATTCTACCCCAGATTACTCAAACTTGTTCTGGAAAGAGTGCGTTTCAATCTCTCACTCTGTCGCCAGCACTTCTTAGATGAAAGTAAATAATCACTGGTTCGCGCTTTCTTTTCTTCGATCATTTTCACTAATCGGAACAGAGAAGGTTTCGATAGTATATCATCATTAGGGATTAAGAATCAAGAGATTGATACGAAATTAGAGATTAAACTATAACTAATTTTTATTGTTCACAATATGATTAGTGGTTTGATTTCAAACTTAATTTAGGCAAATTAGTGTGGTGATATCTAGCAGGAACAACATTTGAAGCCCTTAATTTCCGATTTGGCATAGAATAAAGGCGCACTCAGTGTTCTGTTGTTCTCATGTGATTTGGGACTAGAGCACAACACAAGCTCAAAAGAAAGTGCAAGAAGAAATAAGATTTGCACAATCTTTTTCCAATTTTGAATTAAAATCATCATTAAGGATTGAAATAAACTAAAAGAGTAGCGCAGACAACGATCCG
>CAAAJI010000029.1:1424-51730 GCA_900642245.1 Fragilaria radians
GATCCTAGTCAAGGTAGGTCACTCCTCTTCTGCTTGAAACTCCAGCGTTTTTCACGATTTTTTTAAACGTGTAGACATATCCTCAACACCATCGGCTTCAGTTATTCTGTGGAATCTCTTACCATTTTCTCAGTACATGGAGGGCAATGTAATATGCAATGCTTTGCTTTGACTCGGTCAGAAGTGATCATGGAGCTAGACCAGCTTCATATTAATCATAGAAGATAAATGGAGTATCTGTCTATTCTCTAAATGATTAACAAAATTAATATATCCAAAAGGATATTGACATTATGTAATGTGGCAATCTCTAGACTAATTATTCTCCAAATAGTGTAAAAGATATCAAGCAGAATATTGTGAAGAAAAGCCTGTCATTGAGGAATCAAGGATTGAGGAGTCCTTTCTCGCGGAATATGGCTTGAAGTATCATACGGAGCAACCATTCCTAAGATACGACTCTAAATTGTTTGTTTCTTAAGATAGATCAAAATATTATTGTGCGTGCTAATTCGATACAAATATCTATTTGTGAATATCATTCTAAAATTCATGTTTTTTTCAATTATTGTTATTTTTGTTGATTTCTCGAGTGCCTTTTAGTTTTTCAATCTTCCACACAGCCAAAATTTGACAGATACTCTCCCTTAACCAGAATTGCTCCTTGATTACTAAAAACGTTGCATAGGTAGTCGATATTGCTATGCTCTCGGTTGACGAGAAATTGCCCGATTATTCTCAAATCTACAAGAATTTTGTACCCCAATCTTTTCCATGATTTGCATAGCACTTACTTCCTCAGATGTCAATGAGTTGAGTGTCACCTTAGTGGTTGACATTTGCTGATTCAACTTTCTTTCCCAGGTTAATTTCTGAATCTCTAGCTAACTTAGATCACATTCTTTCGCAATTCAAGAGATCAGGCTAAGATACATGCTATGTCATCATGCCAGTCTGTAAAGTCATGATCGCTGGCACGCATTTTTCCTTTCTTCTAAAATAACATCAACCTCTCAATTCTCCTTTACGGAGCAAATGTTCATCAATTTCATTTCATTATAGTAAAGAAATAACTTTTCGAATTTTGGTATCATGTCAAAATTTCAACATAATTGTGGAGTTCTCATGGCAGTGGTTTAAAATGACTATATTCGTGTTTGGAATGAGTCTCCTCACTTGATAAAAATGAAAATTGATTGTAAGAACTTGCACTAAATGGTTGTACTAAAAATTGTGACTGCCAATCAACTCAAATTTCCCAATAGCCCTAACAGATAAGAAAAAAAGTTCTTAACGTGTTTATAGGGTTTTTCGTTGTCTTCAACTCACTTAATATAATAGGTAAACTCATCTACAATCAGGAAACGTAACTTTGCTTCACCAATGCTCAAATCTCTCACAAGATTAAAACTCAGATAGAGTCGTTCTCCAGGAAATTGACTTCAACTCCTTGTTGATATTTTTCTACATAGCCTGACATATAGCACAGTCTTTACATACTTCAAGTACCCCATACAACGTAAAACCGTGGATATGTGTAGTCTTCTGTACCCTATCCATTCCACAGTGACCTGACATCTCATGAACCTTGTTATCATGAATTCATATGTTAGCATTTAAACCCCTTTTTGCAATAAAAATAACGGGAGATCAATAAAAGAATATCTTGAAACAAACCCATTAGTTTTTTGAAGGACTCAATCAAATTTTACTCTATCTGCAGCTTTTGATGAGCAAATTGAATGCCCTTTTCCTCAATTTTGATCCATTTTTCAATTCCTTGTTGATGCTGGACAAATTCACCTATAATTCTGTGACATACTTAACTTTGAAAAGAGTAACATCCAAAGTAGAGCCATCAAGCTGTATGGTATTGCCCTTTCGACTTCCGACTTTTATTGCTATCGTTACTATCATGCTTAATAATGGAGATATCATCATAACTTTCTTGCACGTTAAATATTTCTCATGACACTAATCATAGTCATTACAAATTAATGCCGGACGCTGAAGCACGAAACTCCTAAACGTATGGTACTCCACTCTGAAGCTTAAGTTAAAACCTGAATGATTAAATGTCTCGGACCCTTCCAAAGGTAAGAAAGAAGACACCAGTAAATCCTTCTTCGAAGGCCTATGCAAAAGGACCATAGTAGAGGAGTAAAACTGTAATCTGTTATGAAAGCATGGTCTGGGGTCGTAATGAGATAGCGATATATACTTTCAAAACCTGACAAACCCACAGGTCCGGAGGCCATTTCAGAGGAATCTTTGAGCAGAAGGCTTTGCAAAAAAGTCAATACATTCTAACTTGTGCGTGTTTGGTAGCGAAATCTAAAGCTCCATAGATTTACTCTTCATTCAGACAAAATCTTGCAATTTCGGGTGAGCTACCATTAGAGCTAAAGTACAATTGAGATTGGAATCCAATCGGATCGTTTCCAACGATTTTACACTAAGTCTTCTTCAATTTTGAGCCCCATACACAAAATTCAATTTGAATTGTCTGACTTTGGTTGTGGAATAGATGATATAAATTTCATTCCTTCTATTGAGAACTGTCAGGAGAATAAGGTAAATCCAACTATCTCAAATTTATATTCATGCTTGACGGAATTAAATCCAGTTCCCGTTAATGCTTTGAAAATATTCTTTTAGAATCTAATGCATGATATTTTAGTTCTGTTTGTAGCTCACCCCAAAGTTCAGAGTTTAGTTGGACTTAAAGATTAAGTCTTTATAGCTAGAAAATACGTTTTACTAGACTGCTATTCAATATTTGCTATATCCCCTGCATTCAAAGTAGTCGGCACTTACCTTCACATCCTTTTTTACACAGGCTAAAAGGCTTATCTTAATGGGATGTTTGAGATTTACTATTGTACAAGGTAATACTCCTATTGTACTTAAATTTAGGATTACGAATTATTTCCATATTGAAGCTGGGAGCGTCAAAGAGAATAGATGCTCAGTGACTTGTTTTCCTTGGCTATTTGACTACCTGGCGCTCAATATCCAAACCAGCCTTAGTCAGTGGAGAAACTGTGTCATAAAAAACTGTCGATTTTTTTACAGGCT
Source organism: Fragilaria radians (assembly GCA_900642245.1). Taxonomy (NCBI): domain Eukaryota; phylum Bacillariophyta; class Fragilariophyceae; order Fragilariales; family Fragilariaceae; genus Fragilaria; species Fragilaria radians. Next base: position 4,503 of record CAAAJI010000029.1, read on the forward strand.
AATAACTCGTATCTTGAAATAGCATATTATTTCTACTTACAATTAATTTTTCATTTCGTCAGCCACAATAAATGAGGTTGGTTGTTTTTCCTTATATCTACATTGATTGCGTCTACACTGCAAGATGTATCATGCTTGTCCAAAGGGAACACTGTCTCGCGTCGAGATATTTGGTCTCGGATATCTACTTCTTCAATTTCTGCAGCTGGAGTTTTGTTATTTCAAGTGCAACCAATACTTGCAGCCAATACTGTTCCAGCTCCTGAAGAGCTCGCCAAGCTTCAGAGGGGCCACGCTCGTGTCACCTTTTTATTGAAAAACTGGGACGAACTTACTTCGAGCTGTGGGATTAAGGTCTATTTTTCTGCTGATGAGTCAAAGCAAGTTGTCCGTACAGAAGGAGGTGGTGGTGGAGCTTGTGACAAAACTCCACTCAGAGTCCAAGAATTCATGGGATATAAAAGTATAGAAGATCCGCTCTACAGAGCTGATAAAATTATGTTGAGGGCAGTGCCATTGGTAGATCCTGAAGTGATCGACTCTTATGTAGATACGATTGAAAAGTATCGGGAAAAAGCTGACCAGACGGCAATGATGGCTTACACTTCATCTTGGGGAGAAGCCAATCCTAATGGAGGAAAGGAAGTTGTTGACGCATATCTTGAGCGTACCAAAGAAGACGTAGTCGAGACCGAAAACTTTCTTCGAGAGATTTTGGGATTTCTCAATTTGGAAATCCTACCTCCAGCAAAATAAAAATCATCTCAGGTTGCAACATAGGTTTTGTCCCTATTAGCCTCTCACTTTCACTATCGTTTGATAATCAAATGACATACATCATAGACTGGGAAGATACCACTAAGCTATCTACTAAGCCAGAACGAAGGATGCTTTTCCTATAAAATAAATCGCAACTTCGATTCCTCAATTCGTGCCTCTATATTTATCATTAATTCTACATTCCTCTCATAGACGTTAGCGATACCGTAAGCAGTCCCTGTTGCGCACCATATGATGAATGATTAGAAGAACTGCTTAGCGTTACGTACATAACTCAACTTTACGACTTAAGTTATCTTGTAAATGAGGCAATCAACCGCATCAAAATACTCTAGCTTTTGCTTGAAACAAAAGGGAGAATCCAGATAATGATTATGCTTGAAAATAATAAATGCCCTGATGGGTCATGTAGCAGAATCTCTCCAATTTAGTGATTACATAGAAATACAAGTTTTCTTATACCAATGCTGTCGTTGATTCTTGTTCTAACACTGCTCTTGATTGATGATATACTATGTAGTCAACCTAACAATTTTCATTTAACATTTATTTTTTCTTTATTGATATTCAATTATCATTGAGTGTAGTATGGAAGTCATTGAGATATGACATCACCCCTCGAATACCAATCGTCAGGAAAATGGCGTTGTAAGGGATACTAACTCGAATGGTATCCTTGTTAAAGATCTCCGTTATTTCATTCAGTCTGGGCATCTAGTATTGTTTGATGCCTGTTTCGCACTTTTTCGTGTTTATATTCCCCGGCAATATAGATTAAGTCTTGCGCGCAAATGCAATGGACCCTAAGAATCCTCATTTTTCAGAATGATGAGTAAGTCAGGGAATAGTTACAATGTAGAGAAATAGATTTCGAAGTCATGACTTAATACGTACTCTTTCTATAGTTGGTACTCTATTAAAATCTTGCCGAAAGTTGATTTATTGGAAATTTTCCTGTTGCGATATGCATGATTTTCTATTTCTCAAGCTGATTCCCTGGTGATGCAGGTGATCATGGCAGCCTTTTGAAATCTAGGGCTCTTGGGATGTTTGAAGCAAAAAAATAAGAAGGACTCAAGCTCTTAGTTTTATTACCTTTGCTACAGCATTTGTCTCTTTTATTATCCAATAAGTCATCCCATTAACCTCATATTTGCATGGCTTCTTTGCGAGAGAACCTGATACTAATATTGAACGTTGATCTCAGCTTTTCATGCCATCTAAGGCACTATGATATCCTTCTCCATGATCGTTATAACATAAGCAACTTCACAACAATTTACGAGATTGTGGGCCAAGATGTTCGATAAAGATAGAATATAATTTTCATATCTCGACCCATTTTATTTGTCTTTGCAATCACATGTGGTCTCTGGATGCGCTGATGATTACTACTTAGTCACGATGCAAGAAATGCTGCTGGATTCCAATTCAATGATAATTTTCTATTTAACAGTTTCCTCATTTATTCACTAACTTCCTTAATTAACATGCAAATTGCTTCCGAATATTCCCGTTATTAATCAATTCATTTGTCGACTCCGATGGTTCAGAATCAGAATGCAAAAGTGATTCACTCTCCCAACTTGATTGTGACTGATCCTCATCTGTTAACACACGCTGTAATTGGGAACGTGCCCCAAACCTTTTTTGTACAGAAGATAAAACATTCTCAGGCCTTTTAGAAGTCGTACTGCCAGGGTAATATCGTAAATTCGATCCGCTTCTAGACATATCACGCATGAGGGCAATATGCTTCGTAACGGCATCCCAATCGTTTTCAGATATAAATCTATCGATATCACTTTGCGACCATTCTGTGGGAGTTACTTCAATTTCATCTCCAAGATTTTTTCTGCTTTTAAAGGATTCTGTAATTGACGCTGCAAGATCCCAATCTTTCCTTTTGATTGCATCATCTAAAGCTAGACGTTGATCTTCATCCAATTCTACTACGCCTTCCGAAAAGTCTGGATCAGGGAAGCTGAGAGCTGATACTGTGTCATCAAATGTCTCAACATCCGTTTCGTCATTATCTCCTAGATAATTGGATTCCATATCCGACGAGGTAGTTTCCGCACTCAATCCAGGCGAAAAAAAAGTGTCAGGCTTTTCACTATCAGGTTTGGAATTACGATGAATGCCTTTTGGATTCGGTACTGGTTTCCCTTCAAAGTTCACAGCAGCAAGTCCCAATCTAGTAGCTGTGAATTCCTCAACACGTAGGTGTCTAGTTCGTCCAGTGGTTCTTTGTTTTGAGTCTAAGGATCTATGGGCTCCTGAGCTCAGATGGGCCGTACGATGAGCACTTGATTCCTCACCTTTTCGCTCTTTTGCGGCGGCGTTGTCTCGAAATTCTAATAGAACATCATCTACACCTTCGCGGATAGACTCAAATACGCCTCGCTGCTTAAAAGTGTTGCTTATGCGATGAGTCTTCTCTGTCTTATCCGTGGTGTTAGTATTTCCGGTTCTTGTCCTTAACTTCACGGAATCTGCCGAAATCTCGGATAAAAATGAAGAATCTAGACCCATATCTGGCGTTAGACTTTCGTCAAAAGGCCGTAACGACTTGTTTTCACGATGCAGGGACAGTACATGATTTTGAACACCAAAATTACTTGTTGATTTGGAACTTTCGGGTGTTGTAGTTCCATAACTATTGATTGATCGCTTCGTCTCTTCTGCAGTGACATTTTGAACCAAAAGGTTATCGTCAGATCGGACGCGACTTTCATCCAACATTCCATTAGAAGTCTTTTTCCCAAATTTTCGGATCTCCTTTAAATGATTGCTCTCTTTAGAGTTTTGTGCTGACGTTGATTCTGGATCTTGAGAGCTTTTAACGTTCTTTACTTCAGCACCTTCGGGTTTGGTCCATGTTGATTTCCTGGTAACGCGATGATAATAGTAGATTCTTCCACTCTTCGGATCTCTCGCTGATTTCCACACACATTTTTTCCCTTGAGTAATAGGGAATGTCTCAGGCTGAAGGGTATTTTCAACACCGCACATCAAAGAGATTGAAGAGAGTGAAGAGGCTTTTACCTGAGACGAAGGCACGCCAAACACCTCTTCAGGAGAAAAAATCGATTTAGATTTCTCGTTAGAAGTTACTGAAATTCCAAGCTTCTGTCGTAATATCGTCTTATCACATTCATCTTGATTAGCTTTGCCAGCTAACTTCTCTATTTTGTATTTATTGAAATCGCTGTTTATCTCTAGATCATCATCTCCTACTAGCTCTCCTTCCTTCATCAACGTATCAGCCAGCAATTGAGCTCCCTTCACTTCGACTTCTTGCTGACCACTACGTGTCTTATCGAGAGATTTCAACAATGATGCTCCAACTGACTTGGGAACACGGCCTGAGAGCTTGAACTTTGCCACAGATTTAATATGAGTCCACGAAGGAAGAGAATCTCTAGAACTCTGATCCAGTACTTTTTTCTCAGGATCCAAATGATCGAAAACGAGCTCAATATCATCATATAATATGGATGCATCATCTTGACAAGTTGACTCGTGAGGTGAACCATTGAATTGCCCTGAACTCTGGGTTTGTTCAAGATGTGTGAAATCTTGAAGAGGCTCCTTCAATTTTGTTCCTGTAAATTCTTCGTTCGACTCAGTCCGATGATGGTCATCTGAAGTTGTATTTGCAGCAGCTGAAGAGTCTTTGGACGATTCGGATTTAACCGGGGAACATTTTTCAACAACACCGCATGTTTTATCGAAAATCCCAAATATAGTTGAAAGGACAGTTTCCGAAGGCTCAGGATCAAATTTTTCTTTCTGAATTACATCTTTATTGACGATACATTGAAGAGGCTTAGGGTTCTGTTCATCGCCTTCTTCCCTTTCGACAAGCTTCATTTTTCCATCAATCCTGGTACTTGAATTATGTCCTTGTTGCATCGATGTTAGATCCGACATCGCTGCTCCAAGATTATCAATTACTTCGTCATTTATAACTGGCAGTGGACTCATTATGTCTTTTATTGATACAGTTTCTTCAGAGTGAACCGGTGATGATGGCGGGGTGTTATCCATGAAATGGTCAGGCTTTAGTGGGTAATGATGAGTACCATCTTTTCGTAGAATATGGTTAAACCACTTTTTAAACTTTCCCTTTTGTCTATTACCTATCTTGTCATTTTCTGCTGACTTAAGCAAGCCTTCTCGCTCTGGTATCTTCTTCAGACTGAATGTCATCGTCGACACTTTAATGTAGTAGTATGAGGAAATCAGCCAGAAATTTTCAAATAATTTAAGCCCAGTCCTATGTCCTCAACAATTTTGGCGTGTACATTTTTCAAAATGATTGTATTTCAATGTGAAAAATAAGACTCAATTATTGTTCTCCTGTCGGGCGCGTATTTATTTGATATACATATCTTGATATTCAAAAAGCATTTGTACGTGTCAACCTAAATGATGCCAATATGTTAATCCTTCAATTTTGCAACAGTATTGCCATTTCGTAAGATTTCCTCATTGCACATGAAAAACATTGCAACCACAATGCGTTGACAGCGTGGGAGTAAAATGGTTTTGCCTCCTAATAACTTAGAGCTAAAGAGAACATGAAAGGAATAAAGAACTTTCTGTTCTATGATATATGTAGGTAATGCTGTAGTGATATTATTTCTCAATGGTATATAGTTATAGAACGGAATAGGATATCAGCATTTTTCTTGCTGTAATGCATTTAAACGTTGTTATACATCTAGCTTATTGTAATGGTATATTGCCATTGAGCATTATTGACGCTATTATTAAAAAAAGTGGACTTTTGCCCAAAAAATACGGATGATGGGACAAATTATTGTGAAGGAGGAATCGTCTATTGAAATATGCAAGAAAAATCAACATCTCAATTACTTTGACATTTGAATTTCTTCAGAGCATTATATGAACTGTTTGCTATGAACATTGGGTAAGTCTTAAGTTAAGGATAATTAGTAGTGACAAAGTCCCCTCCCTTAAAACCAAGTGCTGTGTCGATAAGTTCAAAACAACAATCACATGGTATTTCTCATTCACTTTCCAAGGGTCTCTAGCAATAAGATATGCTTCCAGTCATTTAGAAGTCGCAACGCGTGTATCGTTTGCCAGAAAGACATTGTGAAATATTTCCTTCATAAAATGCCTTGCCTCCCATAACCAAAGTTGTAACGCTTAGAAGTGATGAAAAGAATACAATCATCACAGCCAAAATGTCCAATTTAAAATGAAATGGCATCTAAAGCCATTCCAATAACATTCATTGAAAAACAAGAGTTCACTTCAAAAGGAAAGACTTTGGCTAGTTGCATTAATGTGAGCAAGACTGTTAAAGAATTGATAATGATAATTTTGAAAAATGTAAAGCTTGAAAGAATAAACTTTCACCTACTTCCATTGGAACAAGGGCAACTTCATCGCTTTAGAAAATGATGTACCTCTCGCTGAATACATGTTTTCGCAGATTCCTTGTCCGTTGTTGTCTCCATCAAAGTCAAGATAAGTAATGTCTGATTCTCAGAAGACAAAAGTAAGTGGACTGAGAGAAATGTTGCCAAAATATCACTATAGCATTGAGACTATTTAGGTATGCCATTCTTTGTTACGAAGGAAGCCCTTTGTCTCCTTTTTCTATAAAGGCATATTTCAAAGCACGCTTTCTGCGTGCACTCACGATGATAGTTCCTGCCACAGATTGTATGGGAATGTTAAGGCAAACAATAAGGCACGCACAATCATTAGGGATTTGCTTCAGAATAGCTGGAAGGTGCAATATCTTCATCTGCAACGTATTGGCTTTGAAAATATGCGCGAAACAATATGGCTAACAATTTGCAACATGATCGAGCATTCCGTAATTCCTGTATTTTCGCCAAAACTTAGTTAAACGCAGCTGTCAAATGAAATTCTTTAATTGGTTCAGACTTGGACAGCAACGTCTTGAATCTTGGCAGATTCATTTACTTGGCAAAGGTTTATGAAAGCTTTCTGCTACATTTAGGTCATTGACAAACTCTTAAAAACTTGAACCATGAAATGAGCATCCAACAAAGAATCGCCTACATCCACCAATTACAAATGCAAAGTTACTCATCCAAATATACGGATCTTCATCGTTTTCAAACTTTTTTGCCTACATATTCTTTCAGAGTTACCAAATAGGAGTAGTAATCTGAATACAGTTCTTCTTGACTATCTCCCAAGACATTGTTACAATCTACGAAAATAAAGCTCTTACTACTTTATTATTCTTGTCATTGCGTTACCGCTTGCCATTTTAATTGCATCCGACCAAAGTGACTGCAATCAATATTGTTTGTTATAGTCCTTATCAGTTTACTTTCCATTTAAGTACGGTAGCTAATCTTGCTCTAATCTCCTTTGTGTATTCATTAATGCTCTTCATTAGTGGAGGACTTATGTAATGTCTTTCCTTGATTCTGTACATTACACATAGAAATTGTGGCTATCTATTTGTGAGGTGTGATTCCCCAGGGAAGAATTGCATCAAAATCCAAGTTGACAACATTCAATTCATGAATAAAGTACTGATCATTTGTTGTTGCAGATGCCATGCCTACTAAGGTTATATCAACAATTCAATGAATTTATACCAATTTTTTTTTCACTTTTTCTCAAAGAGGTATCCCTGGGCAATATTTCCTTATCTCATGTAAAGAAGAAAAGTGACTTGCACTTCAACTTTTCTTAAGGCATTTCAGCATTATCATGAATCAAAGCTACTCTTATATCCTGAAAAGAAAATCTTTGGTTTAATTATTATCTTTGTTCTCAGAATATCTCTGCCTTAACATTACTTCTTCTTTAGGAAAGAAAGGGATTGGAGACGATTCTCAAGCCCTTACCGCATTATCATCAATATAGCTCATTGATTATATTCTTTCCACGCATACTTTTTATATCTATTGACAAGATCAACTCATTGTGAGTCATCAGAATCAAATAAATACCTTGAACACCTTGATTGAGGAATGTCCAAAATATTTTACCTTAACCTAAACTTCTCATGAACAAATTTCTTGCCTTTAAGGTAGGATTCAAATTGCACTAAATTCAATCACATTCTTACTATCTCAACAATAGAATTAGCTTAAGTTTGATTCTTTACCATTGGCAGTTTTGAAGGAAATAGTTGAAACATATAGGAGCAACTCAGTGTCTACATAGAATTCTCATTCACATTTCCCTGACTGCCAAAATTCTGTGAGAGAAAATTTGGATCGACGTACATAGCGTATCCAGGAGGCATAGATGCATTCGCATTGAAGTATTGAATTGCATCTACTTGCATCGATGCGGAATTATTGTGGTAAGAAAGCGTTGGCATAGTATCTACCGTTGTAATGTCATTGCTTGTTAGAAATGACAAGTTGCTGCTGTATTGATTTCGATGGTTTGAGAATAGTGGGAAAGTAAGGGAAGCTCTTGCCATTTCAAGCGTGCGTTGGGTCAGTAAGTAGTAATCTTGAACATTCAATGAGTTTTGCTGAATAACACGTTGGCTTTCATTTTGATTATGAGTGATCATAAGGAGGTTTGAAAGGCTGTCAGTATCTGCCGCTAGAGGGTTGCAATCACCTTTACCAGAGTATCCAGGAAATATTGGTGATAGTTCATGTGAATCGTCATCCATTCCATCGGAAGAGGCTGCAATCTCGAGAGCAGCTTGATAAAGATCGTCATTCTTATTGTCATCTTGCGTCACTTCCCATTCACTAACCTTCGCACGATAAATACTCTTCTCTATTGCAGCCTTTTCCTCATAAATCATCCTTTGTGAGTTATCTAGAGCTTTCCATTTTTCCGCGATAGTTCGAGCTAACTCAGCAAAGCCGATCATTCCGTGCGATTTTCGATGACGCCGTTTAACTGGTTTATCAGTACACACGATCCTACCAAGGATATCATCAAGACTCACATTCTCGTCTTTCGTGATAATCTTTTCACGTTCATGTTGGAAAAATATATTGTAAGCTGAAAGTGGACGCTTGGGCTTCTCTAGGGAAACTATGCTTTCTGAACGCGATTTGGATAAAGGGAATCTTTTTACAGTGCCACAGCTCCGTTCCGCTGAAAATACTCTCATAGCAGCTGCGTCGCTAGTTACAGATTCAACGCAATCAAAGTCAAATGCGCTGTGATCCTTCTGGATTGCCTCGTCGAAAATTGAAGCAAGATCCATTTGGATGCCTCAAGAAATCAACGTAAATTAGGTGAAGAGATGTAGAAGATGGAATTTAGTTTGAACAAATTAGTCGAACCAGGTAAGAGAGTGTTCCTTCGTTTTGCAAGGTTTCAACAAGAGTATATTTATGGATTTAGGCAAAATTAGCAACACTTGTCGCGCGTAATGTTTAAAAGGATGTCAAGATCCATCTCGAGAATAGGGACTCATAATAATTCCAGTTAGGACATCCTCAATTAGAATTCATAGTATTTTCTCTTAAGATTCTTGAAACGTTAAGTAAAATATATTTTTCAGAATCACTTTGAATCGGCCAGATTAGAATTTTTCAGAACCCTATGACCATTTGGATTAAAGTCTTCTCGGGACTCTTTGCCTGTCTTATGGAATTCCAGGGAAACAGTTGTTTCTTAGGCCATATAGATCTTGAAGTTCATTTTCATTTTTCCTGGTCGTGTTCGTGTTTAAATATAAGGTCATCATCGTTTAGTTTTTGGTCGATCCTTTTTGAAATGACCTAATATCAGAACAATGATGGAATCTTCATGCAGATGTTGCAATCTCAGATTAACCATTACCAAATACTTATCTTCAATGTTGGTTCTAACAATGAGAATGACTAAATTTATTACTTGATTAACTATTCTAACATAAACGTTTGAATACAATTGTGAGCGTTTACACTGTATTCTGTGAAAATCTGGAAAACAATCTGCTCCTTAAGAATATTTCTTTGCAAAAATTTCAGCAAAGAAATTTCAGCCAAGAGATAATGATTGCCTTTCTTTTGGCTTCATGTATAATGTCCCAAGACTTCTATTTAATTTCCTTGAACTCGGTAGTGTCAAAAGTTGGATTACTTTCCTCCACTCTGCACAAGAGGATGACAAAGGATACCTATGTACGTATGTTGTTTTTTGTTGCGTTGACAATGTTCGAGCTTTGATCTGGTACATACTTCATTTACTATCATGCTTCCACTTTTGTCTGAGTATTAGCTATTGCTAACATATTGAGAAACAAGTGACAGTAATTTATGTCCCTTGTTTCTGCTTCAAAAATTTCAAAATACACACGCTCCATAATGTACTCATCTCCTTCTCTGAGTATTTTAACATTTAATCGGGAATTCAGTGTTAATGTAATGCATTTTAATGAACTCCTTCATTTTTTGAACCAAGTTCTTTCATTGTGTATGATTTTTCTTCCATGATTGTCAACGGGGAAAATCCTGTAAAAACATTCTTGTAAGCATCTCTATGAACTTAATGTCTTTTCGTATCCAGTATACTGCTTGGTGTTCCAAGCGTTTAGATGGTGGCACCATACACCCAGTGTTTGTGAGCTCCACTTAAGGGTATCCTACGATCTATGTTGTTAATGGGTACACGAGTCTACTTGATGCATTACAAGTGGCTTGCTTACTTGAAATCCTAACTTACTCTGTAGTGGTAACATGTGTCTGGGGCTTGTGCTCCTCTGCTGCAATACAGAATGTCTCTGCATAATTTTTTAATATTTCTTATACTACACTCCAAACTTGTATTTCCATCTTGAGTATGATGGGAACGAACATCATCGACAAACACTGACTGCATTATTCATCTTTAAAATGAGTTTTTCAGAGCCACCCTAATAAACGACTCCTTTCAGCAATCGGAATTGTAGCTCAACAACAGTTTTGAAACTTCATGTACCCTACTAACCATAGCTGCCAAATGGGGTATGATTCGATCAAATGCACTCTTGCATTGTAATTGATTTGTCCGAAGTTTCTATGCGTTATTCTGGATAGATCCGTTTGATTATTTCCAATTGTACTGGATCTGGGGCAGATTGTTGCCTCCTTCTCCCATATTGGTTGCTGCAGATTGTACTTTTTCTATTGACTTTGCCAGTCCTTTTTTCCATTTGATGCTAAGCATTACGTTGAAGTCACATTCATATATGTGTCTGTGTTGAATCTTTAGCCTCTAACTTGATTGTATATCTTTTTTCTGTTAATTCCGTTTTCAGATTTTCGATCTTTTTCGAAGAAGAGTGGTTAGTCCTTGGTTTCATTGATTATCCTTATTCTAACTTATTTACTAACTCTTGTGTATCATTTTCTTTACTTCGTGTAATTACCTAGTTGTGGGATGCTTTCTGTATTCAAAACGTTTGATTTGAGTCCTTTAATCTTCCTTTGTGCTTGTATAACTCGAATCCTTTGCTAGAGTAAATCTTTACATTGAACACATCATTTGAGCATATCTACGTTTTCTTGCACTATAGTATGGTCAACGCCCTGTTTAGAAGTCACTTGGGAAATCTAGGTATTCCATCTCCTGAATGCAATCACTTAATTCTGACGATACATTTATGAACTACGTGGATGAGCACCTGGTGCAGTTTGTGATTCTCACACGCCATAAAGTCCTAGTTCATTTGTTAACATGTTTAGTCCACATGCGAGTTTGTTATGCTCATTAAAAATCCCTCCAAGTACTATAAATGTTCCTTCATTCTGTAGCGCTATCATTGTTTCAAGATATTTCATAAATTCATCCCTTTGGCGAATCTCTTTGACCTTTTTCTCAACCAAGCATTTTGTTGTGTGTACATGGACAAGTCTCCTGATGATTTGTTATTAGGGGTTTGGTAGGCTGATATCATGGCTATCTTTATTCCACCTTTGAATTGATGTTCCGTTCTGCACGACCTTCCTTTATCGGTTATTTGTCTTATCACTCAGGATTTTCACCCCTCTGTCTTGCAGTTATCCTGCGACGATGTTTACTTGAACTGTCAATTTATCTGTCTTTGCATATGCTTATAATCCTGTTTCATCGAACGACTTTACTTTGAACAATTCCTTTAGAGTTGTGGTATTTACATCATCTACATCACTGCTCTCTGTTGTGGGAACGTTTGTATTCTTATTATTTCCTTGTGTATCTATCCTGTTTTCCGATGATTGATTGTTATTTTGGACAAGATTTGTGGGAAAGATTGCTTTATCTTGAGGTTTCGAAAATATTGTAAAGTCGAGGTTTGATTTTCTGTGCCTCCATTATTCTTCTGTTGTCTTTTCTGGGCTCCTGCTGCAGGGGTACTTCTTTTCACACTGTGAATTACTGCTTCCTCGTTCTTGTGAATCTCTATTGCTATATTTGTGAAAGACTTCTAAATGCCATTTTTAACCCGGTTGCTGATTCTAAAATTCTAAGATGTATGCATACTATTGAAACTTTAATGAACAACATGCATGTATAATACTGTTTTCCATGCAAGTATTGCATTTCATTGATTAAGGCATAATTTGGCCGTTCTATAAGCTAGAGTTTAGCATTTTTTTCACATTAAGTTTTTTTCTTCTATTCTTTCAAAGATGAAATGCTGGCTAGCTAAGACAGATATATTGCCTAAGTATTATTTCACAATTGAAACCGTTTTATACCAAGGGGGGGGGGGGGGGAACTTTTGAAAAGGGATGTAAAAAAAATTACACATTCAAAATCCTAAACCTTATCTCCCTTTTGGCTTCTTTATTTCTCTTTGTCACTCAGCAGCGCCATGAAATCATTAGCCTTGTTATATATCGCAGCGTATCGAGCATCAGGCATGTCTTCCAGCTATTTGACACGCGCAAGATTTCTCTCATCAACAGCAGCCACTTTCATGACATCAGCCACTGTTCTCGCTTCAGATCCTGCAACTTGCCAGGCAAGATCCAATAGTATTGATAACTTCAGCGGTAATAATCCAAGATACATCGATCGAGAAATTGAAATGCAATATGATGGATCCAATCCACGAACCCGTGGAGTACTTGTTCGTCGATTTACTGGTGATTCAACTCCCTATAAGTTCCCCGTGACGCCCATTAGATTAGTTACCCAATGGCCTGAAGACCCACCTTTTACGTCGAGGGACTTCGAACGCGAGGATGAGAGCGATGATCAAAATTTTTATGCAATACCACGACTTGTGTATCATATCGATGAACCGGCTGTTGCTTCTTTAACACAATACTATCGTAATAATATCCCACCTGGTAGTGAAATCCTAGATATTTGCTCCTCCTGGGTGAGTCACTATCCACTTGAATTTCCAAAGATAATGAAGCGGATTTCGGCTACTGGTATAAGTGCTCTGGAGCTTAAACTCAATGACCAGCTTACGGATTATGAGGCGAAGAATCTGAATAAGGATTTAACATTACCCTACCCAGATCAGTCATTTGATGCTGTTACGTGTGTTGTATCAATTGATTACATGAACAAACCTATAGAAGTGCTTAAGGAAGTACATCGAGTACTTAAACCTGGAGGAAAAGTTATCATAAGTCAATCCAATCGCTGTTTTCCGTCGAAAGCAATTCGAATGTGGCTTGGAATGAATGATCGACAACATCTTGAACTAATTAATGCTTATTTTCAGTATGCTGGAGGATTCAAGGAGCGACAAGCTTTTGACATCACGGCAACTGTCCCAAGTGGATATCGCGACCCGATGTTTATAGTTGAAGCTATAAAAGAATAATTTAGCATTCTAGTTTTCATGCAAAATAATTATTTTGGATTGCACCTTTTGTCAGTTATTCCCGCTTCATGTTTGCGGTACAATAAAGTTTCTCTTTCATCGCTTCTCAAATTCCATATTAACCATAAATCTCTTACAGCTGCTTTGATTGTGGTTCTTAATGGTAGACTTTTACCTTTTGAAGAAAATCCAAATTCAACTAAAGGCCATGAGTGAATATGCATCTAACGAAAGTCTTACTAATGGGTATTCCTTAACAAAGTGTCAAATTTAAATAATGAAATAGATTCAAAACAACTTCAACCTAAAGAATTTCCTCACGAGAGAAAGTCGATGCGACTCTTCATTGAGAAAAAGAGGTGAGTTGTTTTGTGAAAACTTTCTCCCTTTGCTCTACAAGCAGAAACTTGAAATCAATAATCATATTTTGGTTTTAAGGTAATGTACTATTTATTGGTAGCTTTCATCTACAATTACCTTGATGCAAAGAAGCTTCTCAAGGGAAAACATTATCCTATGGGTTGACTACAATTTGAGGCTTACGACATTTCATCATTGTAAATTTTGATGAATCTGTAAATTTGATGCATACATCTCTGTATATTGAATTTTTTTGGAATTATGGATTAACTACTCTTGCTCATTCTAAGTTCTGCTTTCATTACTCGAGACATGAGTATTGGTCAGTCCTTGCTGTTTTTTCTCGAAGCGAACTCTTGATCCACTATGCGGAAATTACTTGTGCACTAAGATTCAAGGGCCGAATCCATAAACCAGTGAAACTTCCTATCCTGTTGTTTTCATTTTTGTAACTTCAGATTTGCCAGCGGAGGTTTTAGAAATCCAAAATTTTGGGCAGACTAGATCACATGCTAAGTCAGTATAAAAAACATGATTTTCTATACTATCCAAACTATTGTTTTGCAAACCTCGACTTTTTTCTAGGAAAGGAGACTAAACATCAGCAAGAAAAGGTCATATCTTCAAAATGGAAAATTCATCACGGGAGATTCCCAGCATCGCAGCAGTTCTCGTCGCTTTGACTGTCACAGCGATATCTACATATTCTCTCACAAACTACCTACGAGATGTTGAAGATACTAAGAGGCGTTTGGAGTTATATCAACGCCACGTTTCTGAGCGCAAAGAGGTTCGTAAGGCCAAGGATGTGCCATCTGGTAGAGTGTTGACTGATGTAGCGATTGAAAAGATTATTCTATGGGATGTCGAGAATCTTGGGAATTACTTCCCTTCCGAAGGAGGGATTTTGGAAAATACCATGAAAACTGGGGGTAAACTTCCGCGCTCTCCACTTACATATGGGATGCGCATGGCATCATCCGAGGCAGTGTCCATAAACTCCTACAACAAACTCATTTCGAACAACGAATGCATACTTGCAGATTTAGTGCGTCGTCCAGGTCAACAGCCTTTCACACGTGCCTATGTACGAGCTGGACCGCGAAAGTTACTTCACTTTAACCCCAGTCAAGTGAATGCTGCCATTGTTACGTGTGGAGGCCTTTGTCCAGGTCTGAACAATGTTGTTCGAGAGATCACGAATACTCTTTGTCAGCTATATGATATTGGAGGTAAAGTCTATGGAATTCGTGGTGGATTCCGAGGGTTTTACGATCCCGAACTACCCCCAATCGAATTGAATCCAAGTATGGTGGAAGGTATTCATCATCAAGGAGGAACTTTTCTGGGGTCCTCTCGAGGGGGATTTGATCTCGAAAAAACTATCGAGTTTTTACGGCAGAGAAAAATTAACCAGCTCTATGTCATTGGTGGAGATGGGACACATCGGGGAGCTTTCGCAATTTATGAAGGTTGTATGTCTAAGGTACGGAGAAGGTCATGTTTGAAATCAAGATTACAAACCTCCGTCTAACATCACATTTTTCTTAGGGAATCAAAATATCAGTGGCAGGAGTTCCCAAGACTATAGATAATGATGTTGATTATATTGATCACTCATTCGGATTTTCCTCGGCTGTAGAAGCTGCTCAAAAAGCAATCAAGTCGGCAAAAACAGAAGCCGTATGCAATCTTCCTAATGGTATTGGAATTGTAAAGTTAATGGGTCGCTCTGCAGGATTCATCGCTGCTCATGCAACCATGGCATCAGGAGATGTAGATTTATGCCTGCTTCCTGAAATTCCAATTATTCTAGAAGGTGAAAAAGGCTGTTTACCTCATCTTATGCGCCGTGTTGCGCAACAAGGATATGCCGTTGTTGTAGTGGCTGAAGGTGCAGGTGAAGATATCCTTGGTCAGTCTTCAGAAAAGGATGCAAGTGGAAATAAAAAACTACCGAAAATAGGGGAATTTTTGCAAGAACAAATTGTTTCGCACTTTAATGAACAAGGTCAGGCAGTGACAGTAAAGTATATTGATCCATCGTACATGGTCCGCTCTATTCCTGCAAACGCATCCGACTCATTATATTGCATGCAGCTTGGCCAAAATGCTGTCCATGGAGCCATGGCTGGATTTACTGGTTTCTCTGTTGGACTGTGCAATAACCGTATGGTATGGCTACCAATTCCAGAACTAGTCGCTACATCACCTCGTTCTATGAACCCTCGCGGACGAACTTGGGAGCGCGTGCTTGCCGTGACTCGCCAACCTAACACAGTCAAACCCAAGTAGAAAACGGTTTCGGTCACATTTTCAAGTTAACAACCTACATGTCTTCATGCTTCCATCGTCAACTCTTTTTGTTTAGTTCTGATCAACTAGGAGTATCATGTGATGAATTCGACTATTATGATGAAGAAAGATTATTTTGATTTTTGATTTTTGCCAAATAAGACAACATATGAAGTGACAACTAGCGTCTGAAAAATGCCTAGTAATTTTATTGTATAAGATTTAAGTTGATCATAATTAACATAGTATTCAAAAATGATAGTACCATGCAAAAGTCACATTAAGTCTCAGTTGAAGCTGAGCTTGTGCATTGATTCTCTCATTATTGCCTCTTCAACATATTTCAGTTTCTAAAAACTAAGAATTCTATTTCATTCATGTAACCTAAAGACACTTTCATTCCTCTTGGTGGAACCAAAGCAGATGATATGGCCTTGCCTTGGCAATACGGATGCTTTCAAGCTTGCGTTCAAACAAATGTAAGATATTGATGATATTTCTGCTAAAGCAACAGCAACTCACCTTCCACTAGCAAATCCACCAAATGTTATTGGAAACTTGTGCAATTCTCGGGAAGTTATTGACATCTTGTGCAGGCCTATACCCAGTTACAACTGTGTACAAGAATGGGATGCTTAGAATTGAAAAAGTAAGAGGTGAGTATCCATCGGATCTCTCCATTTAGATAACACCATATGATCTTGGAGGCGAACAACAAACTTTGATGTACAATAAAATGGCTTAGCAATTTATTTTCTGTACCGGTATTGGAAACAACATGTATGCTATAAATTGAGAGTACGGGCATTCAAGCATTAACAAATCATTCATTTGATACTAAGGCTTAAGAGTCCAAGTAGCCTTTGTCATGGAAATTAAGCTATGAATCACTATTTTTCCTCCCATGCTAAAGCTATTACAACACAAGATTTCAATCTAGAACTAAGTCATAAATAGTTCAGTTCTTCATGAAGAGTAACTCTTCAGAGCTCATTAGTCTATAAAGCTAGACCTAAGTCGCATTTGCTTTCAAAATGCGTGTCAGGCTTCAAGATATGACCTATTGCATGGTTGTGATATAACAAGGATCAAACTTTATATATCATGAAGGTGTAATTAAGTTCAAGGCTGCTACATCATTCTCATAAAGTCAGAATGCCGGAGTCCTTCTTCAGAAATCTCTCTAAATGATT
Source organism: Fragilaria radians (assembly GCA_900642245.1). Lineage (NCBI taxonomy): Eukaryota > Bacillariophyta > Fragilariophyceae > Fragilariales > Fragilariaceae > Fragilaria > Fragilaria radians. Next base: position 21,867 of record CAAAJI010000029.1, read on the forward strand.
GATTGAGTTTTTAACCACTAGTATTTACTTGATTGAATTGCATTTGCTTGCGGGGTGGACCTTGATATTAGGTTGAATTCCGTAAGTATCATGCATTTGAAGTTGTCGATTTTGTGCCAATCAAAATGTTTCTTTCTCAACAGATAAGGCATCTTATTTGTGATTTCACATAATATAGCTAATCATTGTGAGAGGAAGTCAATAGGATGTATATTTACGGAGTCGCTTTAGTAAAAAGGATAATCAAGGATCAGATTCAGCTACTTTAGAGGTAAATGAGCTCTATGTCTAAAGCATTTTCTTGTTATCAAGAAATCCGCTTTTTACTCCTTTTCCTCGTCATTTTCTCGTTGAGGACCTTGTCTAAGCCTAAAAAGTGGTGATTTCGAGTTATCATTAAAAAAGGTCCGGTGTCAATCAGAGGCAAAGATACTCAAGAAAATGATCTTGCAGGGTGAATGTTATGCTTATACATACCGTTTGAATAGTTTAGTGAATTAAACTTTTAAGTGATGAAGCAGAATAAAAATAGCACTTCAAGTATAGAGCTAAAACATACCAATGGTGGCGCCAAGGATAAATTCCAAACCCAGAGTCACAAAACATATTCTAAGTCTTGAAATTAGAAGAAACAGTCAAGCGTAAGTGACCTTGAACAATAGAGTAGAATGGAACTAGTAGCAACTAACAATTATTCTGATATTCTTGCTCTAAGTCGAGTGATGAATAGACACAATTCAAAAGTCTGATCTAGATTTAGAAGGTTTCTATAATTGGATCTTGTTTCCTCTTGTATCCTCTTGCAAAGAGTTGGAGTGTAGCATTCAAACCATTCAAATCGTAGTAACTCATGCCTAAGTTGTTAGAACGGTCCTGGGAAGCATTTCACATACTTTCCATTTACAAGCAATATATATTCATTGTTAAATTTGCCTCTTTAAATTTCATCTATCATTTGCTCTATGTGAGAATTGAGATAGAAAAATTATGTCCTATCCTAAGGAAGTAATCGTAAAAGATTGGAGTCTTTAATGTCTAATTTTTCTTTACGATAGATATTATCACTCCAGCAACTCATAAATGATTCAACAAAATCTCAGAAACCCACTCAACTCATGAGTTGCACCACATTTATTTGGATAGATGGTACGTAACAAGCATATTGATTCATCTGAATCAGATGACATCCAACTTGATAGGAAGTCTAATCCAGGTCTCCATGTGCATGAAGTTGATTGAAGATTCTTGACCATCACATTAAGACTATTAATTGCTAGAATAATAATGGATTTTTCCAAATTTAGTATTGTCACTAAGCTCTGCATTCTTTTGTATCTAGCATTTTATAAAGAATAGGAGCGGTCTTTTGATTAATTCTCTTTCAGACATGGCGGATCTTCATTTGCATCTGCTCCTGCCATAGATTTTTAACATCATGGAACGAACGTAAACACGGAAAAGTTTTAAGCAGTTTGACAACATTAGCTCGTATCCTCAACCAATCAAAAACAATAACTACCGAATGCGGGCAATATCGCCTATTATTCTAACAGCCATATGCTTCGGATATGATCTGAAGTGACGTATAAGCTAGAATTAGCACGTTTTACAGCTATTGACATCTGGCTTTCCTTCTTTTTTTTCCTTAACAGAGTTTACAATGGATTCCTCACCTCGGATTACTAAGTCATAAATTTGAAATACTATCCTGTGAAAAACAATGTTATTCAACAAATACGACATCCTTCCAATACCACCTTTAAGATATTTCCCCAACCCACCAGTGGAGCCAGTGTGGCAAGAGCAGCGCCAACACTATCTTGTCTCAGCTCTTCACCGCTACATAAATGAACTTGTTCAATGGATGGAGCTTTGTCGATGTGAAATGTCGTTTAGACGTGAAAATGGGCTTCCTATTGCGTCACATGAGCTATGTGATTCATTTCTACACAAATGCCTAACTTTCATTAAGAAATGGATTTCAATTTTAGAACAATGGACAGATGTCCGTGAATCTGTTGAGAATTAACTCGGATGCAAGGATTATAAATCGTGAGTTTCAACCGTGTTTTTCGAAAGAATAATGGTGAGTCCACGATTTCATTTCTTTTAAACGGAAATTTTGCGAAAAAATATACGAGAGCAAAAGCTTCTCATAAAACAAGGAACTTTAGAATCGAGGAAACAAAAGTACGGAGCCAAACATGACTTCCTACAATAATTCTAGCGAACTATCAAACCTTGGAGAAACGTCGGCCCGTGCAAGGCAATTCAGGATAATGATCATAATGTTGGGATTCTTACTTGGACTCATGACAACTGCAGCAGATTTGAGCGGTTTCCTTATTTTGCGCTATACGGAAGCGCGCATGACATTGAGAACTCTTTTCATCATTTCATGCATCTGGTCTTTTGTTATTTCATTCGTGATTTGGTCTATTCATACCTTGATTTTCATGTTAATTATGCTGGCTTCCAACGAAAACATGGAGGCATTACAGCGCTTGGAAGAGGGTTGTCTCCTTTGGATTATCATCGGGTTGACAATGGGATATTGCGTTGTGGATTTCTTCTTCTCGTCTTCCTGTCAGTATTGGATGAACGTAGTTATCATGGCGTTTTCCATCGGAACCTATAAGTTAGCTGTGCTTATTTTTGCCCAGCCATCTCGATACGAGAAAGGAAATGAAAAGTTTCAGGATAAATGCTCTTTAATTGCCGAAGACTATCTCTTAGTAGTATGATGAATTAAAATTAAGTTGAAAGTATAATCGAGAGCTTATTGCCATTTCTTTCAACTTTTGTAGATCAAGGGTTCAAATCACATGGAAATAAAGAAGTGTAGTGTGTACGTAGGTCTTAATCATCAATACAGTAAAAAAGACAGTCAGAATAGTATCAATCACTAAATTGTACGTAAAAAAGAAAAGCATGATGAGGGGATCAATTCTTAACCAGAAAAGCAACAAGTGCTAGACCACAAGTATGCAGAAAGACATTATTGCATAATTTAGAGGAGTTACTAAGTGGAATGCATCTGTATGAGCAATTGGTGATTCTTCAAAGTTGAAAAGGTGGTATAACATGCAAGAATGCAAAAGAAATATAGACTTTCAGTAATGCTGGTCCAAGAAAAATGAAAGTAAAGGTTGAGGATAATCAAGTTATTTCTTTGTTTTCACGGACCATAATTGGTAACAATCTTGTTTCTCGAATCCACTTTTTTGTTTTATATTTGATAGCACTTTATTGGAAAATCTAGCTATGATTAACTGCGTATTGCAATAAGAAGGCACCTCAAAATCACGTCCACCTTTTCTAGAAGACTTAGAACGTATCGTGTTTATCAGTTCTCAGCGATTTGGATTCACGAGAAAGGTGACTCATATATAATATTTCAGTAGCAATTAAAGTGGAGAAAGGTGCTTCTCTGGACTGGTACTCTTTGTAAATCGTTACCTTGAGTATAAAGAATGGCCTCAAATGAGTTAGGTTGGATCTTTATACCTTCGCCTCATGCGAAGAAGATGATTTTGCAAATATCACCATTGTTTTAGGACAACATGGTATATGAATAGCAGAATACACGACATAAGGGTAAATTTTGGCGTGACTTGCTATCAAATACCTAGGCTTTACATGCAAGTATGTTCGTTATTGAAACAGTACACTAGTAAATGTGCTACCTACATATCTCCACCATATTAAATGGTACAATTTAAAGTCAGAAAACAAAATCAATAAAGATTTGAACGCAATGCAGTTATAGAACAAGAAATTTTAAATTAATCAGACTAGTATCTAGCCTTTTCGATTTTTATTCAAAAAACTAGATTAAGATTAAATCTGTGAAAGTCTAAACGGATATAGTCATACTCAGTCTTGCATACAAATTTGCAACTTCAACAATGTAATGAAAAAAAAGAATGTTTGACAGAAACCTGCATGAACAATTACCCATTCAAACTTAGTACTACATCCTACGAATTGTATGCCTAAGCTAAAATTCAAGAGGAGCTCAAGTTGTAGTAATTTACTTTCCACATTTTCAACTTTAATGGACTTTATCTGTTGTGGAAGGCCAAAAACAATCAGAATATTGAAGTAAAGGAAACTGTTCCTTTTCTATGATGAAGTACAAATTTTCCTGGAAAAAGTGTTTTTCTTTTCTGTGCGAAGAATGGGTTCAAACTAACTTCTTAAATCAGAGGAATATTCAAGAGATATAGAAAATGATTTATTATTTGTCACTAAACTATTTTCGCAGTTTTTAGCTCATTAATTGAGTCGTATTTCAGTGCAAACACAGGGTAACTGTTGAACACTTCCGGAGGAACGGCAAAAACAACGGATAAAAAATCGATAGTAGCAGTGTATTTGTTCCCTTCAAACCTAGTTATTCTGCAAAGCTGGAGCTGCATCTGATTCAGAGTTCACAAACCATGAAGCGACGTAATGAGAGTAATCCAATCACTGAGAGTTTCTTCTATCTTCGATTTGGATTTACATGAAAGCTAGTTTCTTCCATTTGGAGGCAAATGTTTCAAGCTTCGATACTGTACCCAAGATTGCACAGGAGACAGTAAATGTTAACAGAAATTAATTCTGGACACGATATCCTTACTAAAATTTACTAAGATTGACCATTCTAAAGCTCCATAGTAAAATCTTCTATCAAAAATTAAAAAATCATTTTTGACCTTGTTGGGATGTGTGGGAGTCAACATCTCGGTTCAGAAGCTCTAAAAATTAAAGATAAGGCAAGTTATCAGCTGGGTACACATTTTTTTCTTATTCTTTCTCCTTATCAAAGAAGTTCCCACTTAGAGCCAAGATTGACTGGAGAAAATGGTCCTTGGTTGAGATGATCGAATAAGAATTATAATCTAATCTAGATTGTTTTGAATTCGACTTTAAATACACATTGGATACAGTGTTTGTACAAATTTCATTGCAGGACATGTCATTTCTTTCTAGATTTAGATTCTAGATTTTCGATTTGCTTGTGTCGTAACAAAAGCAAATTATTTTTGAATACCAACACGTTCTTTGATACTGTGGACTTTATAATAAAAGATGGTCTCATCTACATTGTCCTTATATTAAGGAATGACTATTTTTCCTCCATTCAATTAGTGATGTTAACATGATGTTTTAGACAATGCATAGGAAAGTTATACCTACTAGTTTATTATTTCCAGGGGTATCAGATAACTCAGTGTGGATTCATTTTTCACGCCTATCTCAGCAGTAGGAAGAGATTCCAAAATTTAGATCCTAGCAATATTGCAACGATAGGAAAACTTTGGAATCTAATAATTGTGTGTCTTATGATCTTAGGAAATGACATGTTCAACAGAATTGTAAAATCAAAGTTTCAAAACAATTTCTAAATATGTATTTTCTTGCTGATCCCTTGTCAACAGATGACTGCCTATCTAGGACCAAGTTTATCCATTGCTACCCCTTCTTAAAAGTTTGATAGGTGATGCTTTCTGATCGCTCGGTGGCAGGGAATTTGACGTGATCCCCATGCTTCTTTTGTCCGCAGATGATCCTTCCTTCTAAACCTTGTTGGCAATTTGTTGACTGACTTTAATCCATTTTTGTAACAGATCGGCTGCCTTTCCTGACACCAATGTATCCCGAGCGAGCTTGCAGCCATCTTCGATGGTATCTGCTAATCCATAAACGTAACATCCCATGCCTGCATTTAGTACTATAGAATCTCGCTTTGCATCCGTGTGGTCCCCTCCTAAAAGGACTTGTTGGAACTTTAGGGCATTTTCTTCTGGTCCTCCACCTTTCAGATCTAAAAGGTCACAACGTGGAATACCGATGTCCAGGGGGTCAAAAATAAACTGTTTTTCTTCGTAAACTTTGGACTCTCCTTCTGGAGCGATATTTTTAATCTGGAATGAAAAAATGAGATAATACTTCTGTCGTGCACAATATGTTGTTTCATAGTAACTAACCTCTAGTATTTCGGCAGGACCTAAAGGACTTATCTCATCTAAGCCTACTCCATGAACGATGACAGCATGATCAACACGCCCTACCTCCTTGAGGGCTCCTGCCATTATCGGCATTAGCTCTGGATGGAACACTCCAATCACAGCTCTCTGTGCTCCTGCGGCATTAGTCATGGGGCCTAAAATGTTGAAGCATGTTCGAACACCAAGCTTGGATCGGACTGGTGCCACGAATTTCATAGATGGATGGTTAATTGGTGCAAACATGAATGCCACATTACATTCTTTGACACACTGTACAATTTCGTCTGGAGATAAATCAACCTTAACGCCGAGAGCCTCCAAAACGTCTGCTGATCCACAACGCGAGGAAACAGAACGATTTCCGGCCTTAGCCACGGTACATCCACAGGCAGCACTTAGAACTACCGATGCTGTGCTTATATTGATGGTGTCCGCACCGTCACCACCAGTTCCAACAATATCAAGTAACTTTTGTCCTGAAAGGTCAACCGAGCGGCACGCCTTGTTCATGGCTTTCACCATGCCTGCAATTTCCGCGGGTGTTTCACCTCGAGCTCGGAGCAAGGTCAAAAGAGATCCAACTTGAACTTCATCGGCGCCAGTTAGAATAGCATCAAATGCTTTTTCTGTCTCATCAGATGTTAAGTGACGCTGCCCCAGAATCAGAGTTTCAATGAATGGTTTGAGTGATGAAGTAGCTGTCAACATTGTTGTGCTTGCGATAAAGTCATGTGAGATTTCTCTTCTTGATTGAATTGCAAGAGGAAGAGTAAAGGCAGAAGATGTAGAAGTTGTCGAAATCAGTGTCAGGGCGAAAGATATTGAACAAAATCGAACCATCGTACTGGATAGCTTTTGAATGTAAGTCAACTTGGTACTCACCTTACTGATTTGATTTATTCTCTTTCCACTTGGATGGTTGACATGAATCTTCACGGAAGAAGTAACATTGAAAGGATTTGCATTGCGTGCGCGTCAGTATCAACCATTGATGCCAATCTATTTTGTTAGTTGATTGATGATTCCGAATTCCATACATGGAAATTTTTTCCGAAATTTTTGATTTTGGAAATAAGAGAAGAAGAAAATATAAACCGGGGAGGTAAAGTAGTTTATATTGAGGTGATTCTCCTAAATAGGAAAGTGTGAAAAAATGGAAATGAGAAAATGTTTTACCAAGAGCATGCAATGTTGCTTTATTACCAAAATCATAAACAATGAGGCAGGCAAGGCGGAAACTCCTGGCAAAAAAATTCCAAGGCTAAAGAGTGTACACGTATTTAGAGATAAACATCGATTTCCATTAGAAATCAAATATAACTACTGCTAAGGATGAATACAGAAACAGTGGTTTTGCCAATTATGACAACAATACAATTCAATTATCAATATGAAAAATCATTAGGCCATGCTTTTAGCCAAGACGCTCGCATTTCTTCGGAGAGTTTGGGATGGTTCATTTGAAATTCAGCTGGAGCTTCGGCGTAGCAAACAATGACTGTATTTACAGCACTTCCCACCACCGAAAACAGCGTCACAGCGAGAACAAAACCAAAGATAGATCCCAGAATTAGGGGAACAGCCCAATTTCCATAACTCAAATCGATTCCTATGCAGTACGACACGAGTAATAAAACAACGCCTGTCAGAACTCCTATTGCAATGGCAACCATTGAAAGAACGGAATCAACTAACATATCAGCTATGATTGCAGTCCATCCTCTTGATTTGAAAAGGTTCATCACGTTCTTTCCTGCATCCAAGAAGGAGTATCCATATAATCCAACATATACATAAGCCCATTGATTGAAATACTCAACAAGTTGCTGAATGCATCCAATTAGACACTCGGCACAAGAGGCGAGCATTGAATCGTTTTGTTCCCTTAATTGATGCACGAATTCTTTGACAGCTTGAATAATTGCAACCACAAGACTCCCCAAGCAAATGGAACCAAATGAGTAAGTCATTGCACGGAACCAACTATCCGTAACGGCCTTGCTACAGCAAGATGATGCTTCTTGTGGGACAAACCACCATGTTCCCACAGTACCAGCAACAGTTACATGTACAACATTTTTAATGACTTGAGCAGTCCAATAATACGAAACCAGGAATGCGAAAACAAGTAACCCGTTTGGCTCTATTTCGCATACACCCTCCAAATTACATCCTGACACAACAAATATGGTAGAGAGAAAAGATATACTCCACCAGGTAGACCATAGGAATGTCAAGATCAGACTGAAATAAGCAAATAGTGTCACTCCAATATTGGCACGAACTGCGGTAATAGCAGTAGTCATATTGGCGGCAGCAAAAGGAATTCGACGCCAGACTACGTAGGTATAGTAGCAACTCAACCCAAAAGCCAAAGAAAACATGATAGCCATGGGGATGACTCCTGATAACAATGACAATAATGCCAAAATTCCAGCTACGATGATGTTGAACCAAAGGGCAGTTTTTATCAAAGCCCCGGCAAATACCATCATGAACGAGAGCGCAAGGGAACACAGGATTACAGCAGCAACTGCAGAAACAGATAAGAAAATGTATATTTGATTGATAGATGACACATTAGATTCTTCCCCGCTGTTGCTCTCGCCTTGAGCATTGTTGTCTTGCAACAATCTGCCTCCTCCTCCTCCACCACCTCCTCCCTCAGAATTATAGCTGTATTCATCAGACATCATGTTATACATTTGTGGTGAATAAGCGATAGTTGCCCATGCGATTACAGCCAAGTGCGCATAAAATAGAATTCCGAAAAAAACATCATTGCATCGTTTAGGCTGTGCTTCACCCTTGTAAACTTGTTGTGAATTGGACTCATTGAAATTCCAGCCAGATAAAAATGCCTCGGACGTTCCTGCGGATGCTGCTTGACCATTTTGATACTTGGCTGTCGGTAAACTCTCGATTACATGACCTTGAACAATTACCGGACCATCATGAGTACGATAATAAGGAGATGCCATTCTTACAGGAAGGTTTTGAAAGAATTGAGTTTAATAGGATCTTGGCGATTCTCAAACATGGATTATTTCAACGGCACTTGTTCGTTCGTTGAGTTTGATCTCCCTCTACATAAAAAATAACAATAACGTTTCACAAATTTTACAAAAAAAATTAACCCCGAATCAACAAGAATTTAACTGTAATATGTACAACAATAATGACACAGTGATGGATGGGTATCTCCCGGTGTTGCGAGGAATAAAACGTACACATAGGGAGTTTTCCCTCTTTGAATGGCTGAGATCTAGTGATTGTTTTGGCAAAACAATGTGTTCAAGGTCAACAGAGAAGAAAATGAAAGCTTTCAAGCTGCTTGGTGTTTGAACTCTCGTCAAGATGCTCCCAATCTGGTGTTGTTTATCTGAGAAACGTTTTTGCTTTGTGAGATATTTGACAGGGCTGTGGTTGAAGGGGAACGTAGTTATCAAAAAATGTCAGGAGAAGCGACAACATGCAAAAGCATATGAAGGAACAACACAGTCTGAAGTATGCAAGATACTTATACTGCTACTCAGCCTTTGAATGCTACTAATAGAGGTCTGACTATTCTCGTGGACAAGAAAATTATCATACAAAGATTAAGATAGTGATTATGAGAACCTTAATAGCAGTGATTTAGTTCTAAAAAATTCTGTTTCAAGGAGAAGGAGAGTTCAATGATGAAATTAACTCGTATTCTGAGATACTTTCTTTTTGTACCCAGCCGTTTAAATTGAATATTTAATGTGTTAGTGCTAGTCTATTCAGTTTACAATGTTGTTCAGTTTTTTATAACAAAAGAAATAACTAATTTGGGATGATTTAGAAGCATTAATTCGCCACCCGTACTATAGCTTACCCATAAGTGTTGCTGCACTTAAGACCGTGTAGGCGTTTTAAATTGTTTGGATGTTGGAAACAAACGTAAGTTTTCAACAAAAAGTCCCGAAAAAAGTGTCCTTCATCGCGATTCTTTATTATTTATAGAAAGTGTAAATGAGTTGGTGAATTATATGCCAGAAAGAATAAACCCCTTGATAGACTTGCACCTGTTCTACCACATGATTAGCTCGAGTTCAGGCCATTCGAATTGGTTGCATTACAAAACTATCGATTAAAAGTATCTTTAAGAAAGAAAGCAAACATGTGTATCCATGATGACTTTAGTGGGCTCTTTATCGCCACGAATATTGAATTTAAGATTTTTATTCATGGGCTGAACTACAACGCTAGCATCAAATATGGATGGAAAATGTTGGATGATTCGATTCCGCGACTGTGTCGATTTCGTGTTGTATTGGCTTCTATTTCCCCGGAGATGCTGAGTCGGGAACCATGGCTCAAGCCATTTTACCAAAATATAACAAGCACTTTATTTATATACTTCAAACTGCTCCAATATTTGATTAAGGACGTAAATACAATACTTCATTAAACATATATAGTTGCTACGGGAGGTAGGGATTCTTTGTCGCCAACGAGAGGTTTTAGTATATATCCCTTTGAAATCCCTGAGAATAGACATTTTTACTTTGTAACCTGGCTTTGCTCAGCTTACTTCTTGCATATACACTTCCTCTGAATCATATGCTTTCTAACTTTCATGCTTCCTTTTGGCAATTCCTTTCGTCCTTTTTATGTTGATAAAATGCATTGCCTCTGCTCCAACATCGTGCAATATATCTATTCTTTTGGCAGTAGGTAGGCTGTCCCTTAAATTGATTCATGCTCCGTATTCCATTATTTTGGCGAGTCGTACTTTGAAAACTTTTCTTCAACTCTTTTATGTGACTTGCCGAACTACTGTGACTAGAAAATAACAAGTGGGAGCAGTGGGATGCGAACCCACTTAGGAATCGAAAGTAGCGCTGCCTTAAATGACAGTTATTTTTCTTTAAACTGCCCCAACAAACAATTATTGTTCCGATCCCCTTCACGTTGAGTATGGTCTAGGCATCGTTGCGAGTATCATCCAGTACACGATTTCACTAAGCAAAATTAATTTGTCAGTTTTCTGCTCCAATTGCATCATCTGCATTTCTGCTTGTTATTTTTGATTTGTGAGAAATAGTTCCCCAAATTTGTTTGTAATGGTATCAACGTGTTAAGTTTCATGGCTTATACGTCTCAACGAGGCGCTTCTATCCTAAGCATGCATTTTCCTGCACTTTTTTCATAATTGACAAAACCATTTGTACAAATTAGTATTGAGGAGACTTTACTCATCTAAAAGCCTCTCTTCAATTTCGCTCCCTTCTCTCATTGAAAGATTTAGTGCTAATAAATAATCCGATCCCACAAATAATTTGTTTATTTATGAAAGAGAAATGTTGTATATCTGCAGTTGCCAATTTCCATCATCTAAAGCTCAACTGAAATACAGCTCTATTTCTAAATTGATGATGTTCACTATAATTACTACATTCATTCAATACTTACAATTGTTACCATGACAACGTTTAGTTATTGTGAAGTCACAAAATATACCCAATTCACACTCGGACGAGTTAAAATGGTTCAATCGTAAAAAATGCATTGAAATCACATCAATCTAGCAAATTATCTCATCAATGGCAAACTAACAAGATCTTCCAATAATCAGCTCCTTCATGCCAGCACTCAGTATTGTTTACATTGGAACATAAATGCTCGAATTGGCGTAATTTAGTACGCGCCAGTATCCAGACAATAAGACGACCGAAAAAAGATTCATATCCGAACCCCTACATGAGAAAAGCATTCGTTCGCTTTGAGGAATATTGGATGGCAGCGAATTGTCTCATTTCTTTTCATAATCCCACAGTACATTCAGAAGTAAACTTGTAAATGTTTACGCTTGGTTCGATTCTTTTTTCTCGACGTAATTGTCCCGATTTAATGAGACAATGTTCTCGATTATATACCTCATCAGCTGCAAATCTCGGTGTTTCTAAGGGAGATGAAATAATGGCATCCTTAGGAAAGGATCCTTCGAGGTTCATTGGGAACAATGTCGCCGCGGCCATGGAATTCCTCTCCAAAGCTGATGCTGTTTGCTTTGATGTTGATTCCACTGTTATTGCAGAAGAAGGAATTGACGTCTTAGCAGAATACTTAGGAAAGGGCGACGCCGTCCAAGCTCTGACTAAGAAGGCAATGGAAGGTTCAACAAAATTCGAAGATGCCCTGGCGGCTAGACTCGCAATCTTGGAACCAAGTGAACAGGACATTTTAAGCTGTTTAGAAAAAAATCCATTCAAGATATCTCCTGGTATTGATTCTTTAGTGGAAGCCCTGAATGAAGCCTTGATTGATGTTTATCTTGTTTCGGGAGGCTTCCGTATCATGATTGAACCGGTAGCACGACAACTTTGCATCGCAAAATCGAACATAATTGCCAACACCATCTTGTTCGACTCTAAAGGGAACTATTTGGGTTTTGATACAAATGAACCCACCAGCGCTGATATGGGAAAACCCAAAGCCCTTCAAAGTATCAAGGATGAACATGGTTATCAGACTATAATTATGGTGGGTGACGGCGCCACCGATGCTCAAGCGAAACCACCAGCTGACGCATTTATTGGATTTGGGGGTGTGATCACTCGACCTGCCGTTAAAGAAAAGGCCTGTTGGTTTATCACAGATTTTCGCGACATGGAAAAAATCATTCGTAACCATAGAGAAAAGCAGATATGAAACAAATTGTTATTGATTCACTTTTTCTGTTTTCACTTCAATTATAGGGTGGAATATTCTAACCAAAACTTAGGGTAGCCTAAAGGATTTTGAATGATACCCCATCACATTGCACCTTAAGTTACTCACTGCAAAGTGGAATTGCAACACAATTGTGGCTCAAAGTTTTACATTACTATGCGTCATGTAGTTTAAAGATTACCAACAAGAATCCCATTAAGAGTATTGAATAGCTGATTGTTTTAAGTGATGAAAGACCCGGTATGTGTTGGCGTCTCCTTCTGATTAAATTTAAATCGTTTCGCAATCTAATTTTTCCATACATTCAAATCGAGATGTCCAAACTTTTCAAAACAGAGATAACTTGGAATATAGCATACTTTATGCTTCTGGTAAACAGATTTTTTTCTCAGGATGTAACACATGATGGTAAGGCTCTCTATGAGGCAGCGTTCCACTGTAACGCAATTCAACAATTAACTAGAATTTATTTTGTAAAGGTGCTTGAAAATAGTCAACCATACTGTGAATGGCTGTCCCTTCTTCTTAAAGAAATGTTTCCAAGATAAGAAACTCCCATTATTTGTATGAGCTTACCATGCCCATATAGGGACATGGAATGTCATGTACCATTTTGACAATAAACTATTAATTTAGTCGGTTTTGAAAAATAGTACCTTGGAGATGTCATGTAAGCTTCATGTAAACTTAATGATCAAATGGATTCATATCATTGAGATTTGAGGTTCAGTTACTATTGTGTGAATACCTTTTCCATGCTTCAGGAAGCATGTCATCAGGTAACCCAATGTAATGTCGGAAGGACCATGGTTGAACATGATCTCTAGTATAGTGGATGTCCTGGAAGAAGAATGCCCCTCTAGGTAGAGACCACAATACGTCCCCTCTTTCCACAGTGGTCTTATCGTAACCATCGTTTACCGTCAACATACACACCAAATAACGAGTTTCACCCTTTAGTAAGTAGCGATCCAGGATCTCAATTTGAACAGCATTTTGCCCCTTTGGCGACCGATGTCCTGAATAGCCAATGTAATCTGCGTACATCCAAAGAGTAATATCGATTCCAAGTCCTCCTTCTGATGCAGTGGGGATGATGCTATCAATTCGTTCATTTCGCTCGTATGCTGGCATGTACTTGTCCGACTCAGGAGGAGGCTTCCAATTAGCAACATGTCTATCCCATGCAGCTTGCCATTCGTCACCATAATCAATCAAAATTTCTTCCCCTTCCTCAATGTCACGGATTGCAATGAATTCGAACATAAGGCCAGAGTGATAGTACTTTTCTAATGCCCTCGGCTTCATATTCATCCATTCCGGATTCCTCATCATATTGGACCAACGAATCCTTGTATTTGCATGCTTTTTGGAATGATTGATTAGATTTACAAGCACACCATAAGGACTTAACAGCACATCTGAGTCGCGATGTCCGAAGCAATAATTTATAAGAAGCTGCTGATGGATTGGAGATGAGTCATTGCGATAAATCTTCCAATTTTCATTGGGGGGGAGAGGCGCGAACATGGTAAGGCGCTGCTTTTCAGAGATGTGAATCAATGGCGCTGGTGCTACAAGTCCTCCTGATTGAATGAAACGAGTCGCAAAGGCTCCGCGACCGGCTTGAGGAATTGTGGATGGTCCGCCGCGAATGTTATCCGCGCATTTGCCATTTTCGCTCAGCCATTCCAAGCTCTGACGAGAGCGTTGTTCATAAAGGTAAGCACTACCTTTTTGATAGATATTGGCTGTAAGATCTTCCAGCTTAACTGGCAATGCGTTTGTTGCTCGAAAATCCATGGATGTGATTACCTTCCACACATCTTGTTGAACTTTGTCTGAAAAATATTTTAAAACAAGAGTTTTAAATCGATGAAATCCATACATAATCTTATCAGCTATCTTGTATGAGTTGTGCAGCGGTACCATTCCGTATTTTGATTCCCTCGATGTGAAATATTGGCTTCCATAATCAAGAAACAATTCATCCCCTGCATGAATAAATCGTTGTGCAACTGACGCGCGATCATAATATGGCGTAAATGCTCCAGATCCTGGATCTCTACTACGATGCAATCCCGCGTTATCGCATCGCCCGAAAACATCGTCCACATTGACTAGTCCTAAAATGCAGTTTATAGCTGATCCAATTCCAAAACTGGCCCCAGCAAAGTCCGAAGTCATTTCAGTTTCAAACTTCATTTCAGAATGTATGGAATGACCCCAAGTGTATTCATCCCATAACCAAAAGAAATCCTCATGGCCATTGTTCCAATTAAGCTCAATGATAGGAATGATCAAATCTCCCCATGTAACTCGATCGCCTTTGTTGAAATCTTTTCCCGCAAAAAGGCCAAGTCCAGCACCAGGAATTGTCGACTTTGCAATATAGACACCACATTCAGAGGAGGCAGATGCAACCACAGCGAATAAAAGGGTACTGATGACAAACATCATGATGCAACCAAAAAAGAGGCAGAATCGTTGAAAGAAATGATAAACTTTTACGCTTTTCATGCGCGACAGCGATTTTTTTCACAAGGCTAACGGTAGATTAAACAGATTTCCGGAATGTCAATCCACATATATCATTTATTAGAAATCATCATTGAAAGGTGACTTAGAAACATTAACGCATTAAATTTTCAACGTGCAGCGGAACCAAATCTTCAATATCCAATATCCAGTTAAATGATAAGGTAAATGTGTATACCGAAAAATTATTTGAAGGTAAGGCAATGGGATGCAAAGTCTCAAGCTTTTGATTACAGGGGCTGATCTCCTATCTATCAGTAAGGCCATGATTTCAGGTGACAGCAGACAAAGCTGGTTTAAATTAATGGATTCCGTTAAGTGATACGACAAACATCGGTTTTGCTACCCTTCTGTATCATATGCATACATATTAACTTGGATTAAAAAAAGTAAGGTTACTAGCATAGAATTGTGTCTCGCCACACAAACCTAACTTTACATGAAATTGTAGAACACCTTTATTGATTTTGGTTCCAACCATAGTTTGACGGTCGCACCTTCTGTTTCTTTGATCCTAATGAGGAGGAAGCCCTCTATTGCCTTGCGTGCTCACAGCATTAAAGAAAATTTTGGAATCTCCTCTTGTCGCCTAAGAATAACTTTCTTCCGTTTCGCATAATTGTTCCAAGACTAATATGTTTCCAGTACAGTGCAGGCTGTAAGGTGGCATGATGAAATGATCCAGGAAGGAACGGTTGTAAGTTCAATCAATACCAACTGATTCGAGAGCAATTCTTAAATAATCTTGAACCTATAAACTTCTTTATTACATTCACAAACAAGAAACAGTAGTGGAGATAGAGATATGCTAGTGAAGATGCTTAATACAATTTATAAACAATTAGAGACTTAGATTTGTCTTGTTGAAGGAATAAACTTCAAATAAACTTCAAATAGAAAATATACCAACACAATTGCACAATACGATAAGGAATAGGGATTCTCACAAGAAGAGCTAAATTGTATTACTTCAGATATTTTTTTGCAAAATCTGATCCAGCTCTTGATGCAGGCCCAAAACTTGCCAGTTCAAACAAGCTCCAAATTTTAAAAAATCTTGATGTTTATGACCAATGACGTAAAGGGAGTGCAAGACATCTACAATGATATGGAGCTGCCTTACCCTGATGCCAAGGTTGCAGAAAGCTATGCATTTGGAAGCCATTATTTGGTATGATTTGTGAGAACAGTGATCATCGTGATTGAAGGGCAATTACAACTCTTATGGTTACAAACGTTTTGTCTAATATGTTTCAATTCAAGAAATGGAATGTTTACCAAAATTGAGAAATGTCCATTTGTTGCTAGTACATGCGAATATTGATGCTAAAGATATCAGATACATTAGAACATCAAAAACAGCACCAACTGAAAACAATCATGGATGCTGTTTCTTGATTTGCAAATTTAGATGATAGTAATCAAAGATCGATAAAATTTAAGCGAGAATAAGTCACATATGCTTCATGAAGCTTGACGTGATTTATCCATATCTTACTCCAAATTAGCAGTAAAAAGATATATTGACAAGCCAGAAAATTCTGGGTATTCGAAAATTAGTCTATCTTCGATCTCATACGAAAAAAGAAACAAGAGCAGGTAATCCATATGGTTGAGATTCAGAGCGTGACTTTGCAGTCTATCTCTGTACGAGTAACCATGTCTCCAGGAGTACATTGAGGAGATGGGAGGGTAAAACGCGGAAGTCATGTCTCCTTTCCGAGCAGAGTTGTATGAAGCACAAGTTTCAAAGATGAAGGATTGTGTGGGCAATAATTTCTAGGGTCTCAAGATATGATTTCACAGCCCATTCTGGAGTTAACGTAATTTACTATGCCTGTGGAAAGCAAGCAAGTGTTCCAAATATCAAAATTTGCTTAAACCAAGATTCTAAAGTTGGGACTTTGCTTCCTAATTACTGATGTAAAGATTAAGGTGATGTGAACGTCGGGATCAATGGGCGGCTTTTAATAGCATTGCTTGATGATAATAGTTTAATTTGTGGAGATGTGAAATTGATGAATTTTAATTTTTAACTTTAGCATTGCATTTTAGTAGGCAGTCTCTGTAGCTGACTCATACAACAGGGATATACCACAACCTACCCTGTTTTCTATTTGGTTGCATAAAAATTATCGTTGAGTGTTTTACCCTTCTCGATGCTTAACGTTGCCAATTTAACCGTAATCCAATGAAATCAAATCCAGGATTGAAAAAATCAAAGATGGTCATCTCCCCAGGTGTCTTCGTCCTTATGTTGTACCAACTCATGGCAGGTCTTGAATATTTAGTGTGGTTGACAAAGATTCCATAGCATTGCTAAGTTCAGACAGAATTAAGAGAAAGTGTTGAATCTTTGACGTCTTTCGTTCAAATTGTTTTGAGGAAATTAATCCTCTTAAGATGTGACCGAATCTCAACAAGACTGCCTAAGCAGGCAGCCAACAAACCGTTTTCCTTTCCACTTGAATAAATCGGACCATTAATGATAATCATGACCTTATAGGCTCTCCAAAGTCTTCCATATATATTCGGTCTTATCTTATGAAAATGCAAAGTTAGCCCAGTCCTTGATTAAAATGAAAAGTAAAGCTTTATGTCAAGCAGAAGTCTATGTTGCTCATAGCACTGCGCGTTAGGATAATGTATATAAAGGATTTTCCCCACTGAATAGATGCAGTATTGGTGGCTATTATTACCTGAAACTTCATATCCAAGACGCAAATTCAAATTTGCTTGCTATTTCGCAACCGGTAAATATCCCTTTGAATTCATCTCCAACGCAGAAAATGTTTAGAATTTCACGGAGGCAAACATTTTGTTTATATTCTTGTCACCTGAGAAACAACTACGAATTCAATAACTAAGATGAGTCTGCTATAAGCATGGAAATGAAAACTATCACTTTATACTATAGAACGATTATGAACCAGTATTTGCGGAACCTCACTCTACTTCTCATTAATGCTTGGTACATCTAAGCCAGTGTCAAAGGAATTGACAAATATACCTTGTCTCACTACTCATATCAAGATGATCCTAGATGGTAGGTATAACGATTTACTTCAGAGGAAAAATCTTCAGATAATTGACTAACTTCAAAGTCAAAAATTACTGTCTCAATCCATTATTGCAAGACTTTTCACTTCGTCTTCCTAGCATCTCATTATCAGTTGGATGGACGAAATTCGAAAAATGCATTGCGTTCCGTTACTGAATCTACATCTCCTGAAATGAGATAGGTGCAGCTTTTAATTCAGAGTTAATATGACAGTTTTGAATTTGCAAGGGATAAAGAATGCTTGCCAGGTTACCAACTGAATAGTTAAAATAGAAAATCAAAACATCACCTTGTGTGCAATCAGAGATTTAGAGGAAGATGAATATAGGAAAATGGTGAATCTGTTGATGCTTTAGATTGGCATCCAAGAAGCTCATTATGAATTTCCCTTTACCAGACCGAAATTCAATACAAATAAGATTGGACAGGCGACGATGGTAGAATACATGAAATAGGTTCAATTGCTGTCCACAGTATGAAAACTATCCTTGCCATACCTTTGCATTCTATGAGTTGAGATTGATTTGATAGTAAAGTCTATATATAGGCAGTCACTCTAGTGAATGAATCAGCCTTCAAGGCAAATGAAGTATCATCTTTAGTCAAACTTTTAAGCATCAAAAATTAAAAATAAATGAACGAATTTGAAAGTTAGGATAAGGAAATCACAATTTTAAGTACAGCAAGTGTAGCAAGGAATCCACAAGGCAATTTGTATCATCGAAAGGAAATTTGGATATTATTTTGATCTTGACAATAAGTAAATGGATCAGGAGCACAAATATCAATTGTTTTGGGAATCTTGAGCTCATAGGAGTGAAGACACATTCGTTCGGATAAGTTTTGTGGATGGTCACCTTCATATGTCACATCGCCAACAATAGGAGCATCTAAAAGTACCATATGACATCGTAATTGATGCCTCCTACCTGTTAGCGGTTGTAGCTTGACTTTTGTTACCTTTTCCTGCTTCAGGTAAGTGTGAGTTACGATAGTACATCTTGTGATGGAATCTCGAAAATCAAGGTGTAATGTCTCTTCTTCTTCCTTCTGAAGAAAGGCAGGTTGGATAACCATTGCAAAGTCTGTTGGGTGCTGAGCAAGAGATGCATTGATATAGAAGACATCGGGATCATCGTTTTCTAAACGAAAGACTCGAGGTAAGTCTAACGCCTCTTGAGTCGGCTCCGAAAGGAGAGATATTTCGGCTCTCAAGGAATCGTTATAAATTTTTGAAGCCTCTTCAAATACTAGTTTCCATGTTTGATTTTGTTTGACAGCCGCCCATGAAAGTTGCTTTAATGTCTCACGGTCGGTCTCCGATAACTTCTCTTGAATGCTTTGAATTAATTCTGAGTCTCGATCTCTTTTTCCTCCTTTATCTGCTATACCTTTCCACTTAGAAAATATAGAATACGGTGGTTGGTAGCCCTTGAATGTGTCACGATGTCCTTTTCGCCGGTCCATCAACGATTTATCGTACCGTCTAATATGTTCATAGAGATCTTCTTGTGCAATGTTGAGTGTGGTGCATTTTATATGAAGATGCGAGTGAATAATTGCCAAGTAAGTCTTTTGACAAGTTCGATCTCGAAATGCTTCACAAGCTTGTCCTGCAGCGACACGATGACGTCCAATTAACAACACACCGGATGTAGCGTAATCCAGTTGATGGCATGGGCGCAGTTCAGTATCATCGAGATCATTTGACTTTGATACTTTGGACAAAATATCAATAAGATTGGAATGATTTGCTATTGACTTCGGTGGGTACCAATATGTCAAGAGTTTGAGGACAGTGGCAGGGTAATTGCCGTCCATCCTTAGGTCAGGCGGTTTGTTGAGTACAATATAGTCGTCGCTTTCATATAAAATCGCTTTCTTGTCCAGAACTTTTAAAAGATCTTTCAATTCACATGCCTCTGGACAACCCCAACATGGATCATCAACAATATCTCCAGAGGATGCTTTTTGTCTGACATGAGAAGATCTGGACAACATCCAAAATTTGACCCATTTTACTTCCGATCCTTCTACTACACCACACCATACAATACAAATTTGTGGGGATTTCACGGTTAAACCTATCCCTTCAAGAAATGGTAGGTGAAGTTGTATTGGCTTAGCAAATCATCCTACTGAAATAAAAAAGCGGACTATTGCAACAGCAAGACAAATCAAAGTAATCAAAATTTACTTGTGCTTTTAACAATATTCGTGAAATGTTTGCCGTTCATATGATGATGTTGGTCAGCATCGGCATGCTCAAAAAATGCTTCTGTAACCTATAAAAAATTGTGCTACTTTATTGTACCTTGTGATTTGACATCTTTAACAAATTGATATTCCATGTAGAGCGCAAGCTTCGGCAAGCTTTGAAAAAAAGAATACAACATGAATAACATATCAAATCCATAGCGTCTTACTTTCTATGTGGTGGTCGTTTCAATAATCAATCAGGTATGTCAAGGGTTTTATTTTATTCAAATACCTACTATACAGTTTTCTGTGATCTTCAATGCGTTTCCTAAACAAATTTATAAGGGATATGGTCAGAACGTTACTGCACATCTGTTTTCTAGTGCCGACAAGAACATTACTGCACATATGTTTTCTAGTGCCGACAAGAAAGACAAAAGGTCTGTATAGAAACAGGCTAAATGTAATGGAAAACTGCTACAGCCATCATATTGTCGCCAAAAAAAGTAAGATTTATAGTAGTGGGGTTGAGATTAGAACCATAAAATTTTGTTGAATCTAGACGGAAGAACAAATCACGCAGGTCTGAAATAAAGGATACAGAAAGAGGCTTACGTAGAGAAAAAGACATATCTGAAACTAAGGATAAATTGCGAAGAACCGAGTCTTTTCTGTACATGATTCGACATTAATGTCCATCAAAATCATAGAGTGTCCAAATGCTATATATACATTTGAATGCGTGGGCTAATTATAGATCAGAAACAAAATTTCAAGAGACAAAAATAAATCCAATACACTGCCTGATTTATTTAGCAATTTCTTTCAAATTCATGTTGAATGCCTGATTATTGTTTTTACGCAAAGCAACCAAAAAAAAGAAATGAGTTGGATTAGAGTAGAATAGTAACGGTAATCTTACCACAATTAATGCTAGATTCATTGACTGACTGCAACACTGGCTTTAAGGCAGGAAATAATGAAAGCCATGACTAGCATTATTATAGGTACATTTCACCCAACAAAGCTCGCTCTTGTTCACTAAAGGTTTCTCTCATTCTTTCATTCAATAATTCTTCCTGGTCAGGCTTTAGAATTTCATCCCATCCACCAACACTTCCTTTTCGTATAAAGGGTGCGTGTTCTTTGGGTCGCTCACTACAAAATCGTATTTGATTTTCCGACATTTTTTCCAAGGAGGAGTGGTGTAATATTTGATTTAGAATTCCATCTTTGTCGTCATCTTCGGAAAGGCTAGATTCATATTGAGGACCCAAAAATGTAGCGATTTTCAGTATTCCTTCCTTTGTGTTACGTCTAAGATCTTCATAGGTCATGAAAAGGACATTGTTGTCATGTCGATGATCAAACCATGATCGCGTAGTTGTGTAGTAGTCTCCAAAGTCTACCTTGCCCTCAAGAAATAATTGAAAGAAATCATCGAATTTCCCTTCACTAAAGTTGTAATGCTTCACGAAGCCTTTTGTGTGATGGAAAAATGACACAACACAATCTTTAGGATTCCTTGCAATGAAAATGTATCGTGATGCCGGATTTTGTGGTGTTAGATTGTATGGAAGATGCGTCTTTAGGAGTCGATATTCTCCATTGAACGGATCCAAGTTTCTACAATATGTATCTCCAACTTCTTCCAAGTGAGGAAATACAGTTTCCAACTTTTCATCCGCAGTGATAGGATTGCCCTTGTTTAGAATTAGATAGACCAAGTGTTGTACCCAGGTTGTGCCACATTTCGGATATGTTGCAACAAATAAATCATCAGCCTGAGCTTGATACTTCAAAGCAGCATTAAAAAATTTTGCAGGAAATCCTTTAGGCATACGAAATCCATTATGATCAGTATAACTTGGAAGGACGATGTTATTTTCGATCGGTGACATGGTTCATGAAAAAAGTGTGAAAGAAAGGAATAGTACTGTTATACTACTCGTAGGAATGACGCAGTCAAAAATAACGGAAACTGCAGGCTACCAAAAAGGACAATTCTCTCCATTCATTTCTTGGATTTTATTTATTCTTTGTTAGACGACTGCATGAACACCTCGACTATGAAAGAAAGAAAAAACTTAAAGAATGATGATAAACCCAATCCAGTGGCACTAAAGAATATAAAGCCCATAGATGATGAGAATGTCAATAATGTTGATGATGCTGGCAGCGACGTAGAAAAAGAGGAAGAAGACGAAGGTATAATGACAACAATGAACTTTGCCTCGTTGGGAGTTGTTGAGCCGATACGCCTTGCAGCTGAAAAGTTGGGATGGAATGTTGCATCTAAAATCCAGGCCCAAGTTCTACCTCAAGCACTGGAGGGGAAGGATATTATTGGCCTTGCGGAGACAGGATCGGGAAAGACCGGTGCATTTTGTATTCCTATATTGCAGGAACTCCTGGCCAATCCAATTCGGGGGGCTGTCTTCGCTGTGATCTTGGCACCAACCCGAGAATTAGCCTTTCAAATTCATGAAGTTGTGGAGGGATTGGGAGTCGCCATGGGCGTAACCTCAGTTTGCATCGTGGGGGGTGTCGACATGGCAACTCAAAGCATCGCCTTGGCACGCAATCCACACGTCGTTGTGGCAACTCCAGGAAGATTGTTGGATCACTTATCGCACACCAAAGGATTCCACCTAAGGAAGGTCAAGTTCCTTATCATGGACGAGGCGGATCGTATGCTGTCGATGGATTTCGAAGAAGAGTTAAACCAAATACTCGATGTCATGCCGGATTCGACGGCTGGACGCCGAACTATGCTTTTCAGTGCTACCATGACTTCCAAGGTAGAGAAACTACAGCGTGCTTCCCTTCACAATCCAGTGCGCATTGAAGTATCTACAAAGTTTCAGACGCCCAAAAAGCTATTGCAAAACTATCTTTTTATCCCCGCAAAATATAAAGATTGTTATTTGACTTATATTGTCAACGAGCACGCTGGACAATCCATGCTGGTATTTGGTGCAACTTGTAATAATGTACAGCGATTAGCGCTCATGCTTCGCAATCTCGGATTTTCTGCAATATGCTTACATGGCCAAATGAGTCAACCAAAGCGCTTGGGCGCACTCAATAAGTTCAAAGGTGGTGACCGTGAGATTCTCATTTGCACCGACGTTGCCGCTCGGGGTCTCGATATACCCTCTGTCGATTTAGTCATCAATTATGATTTACCAGGACACGGCAAGGATTATATCCATCGCGTAGGTCGTACTGCCAGAGCTGGTAGATCAGGGAAGGCTATTGCCATGGTTACTCAATATGATGTGGAAGTGTACCAAAGACTGGAAGGGCTACTTGGAAAAAAGTTGCCAGAGCTAAAACTGGACGAGGAAACGGTCCTCGTCCTACTAGAGAGGGTGAGTGAAGCGCAGCGATTGGCAATGAGAGAACTCAAGGAACAATTGGCTAGTGCTGGAAACAAAGGTGGGAAGAGGAAGCGTACGGGACGCGAGGATGACAATCCTCAGGATGATGAAATGGAAAAGCTACTTCAAAAGGAATTGAAGAAAGGATATGCAGGTGGGAGTGGAGGCCGCGGCGGAGCACTTCCAAATCAACGGGGATATTCTGGCAAGGAAAAAAGAAGTAAGAAAAAGCAAGGCAGAAAGTGAATCTATTCAATGGACTTTCCAGTCTTAGCCTTGATTCAATTTTAGTAATAAAACAAGTATATTCTTCCTTTAAAGTGAACACTTGATAAAGTCAAAAATATTACGGTATGAAGGAATTGAACCGCCCCTAGACCACTAGCTACGGGTGATAATTTAACTAAAGTTAATTTTTATAATGAACTAGTACTTGGCGCTTGCTTGCATTGCTACGCAATTTCTGTAGGGCTAGTGACAACTGTTTAATCTGAATGAGAGGCAGGATAATTGTAATGTTGCATTTTGCTTATTCTTAAACAACAACTTTTGAATAAACAACATTACAAAAATTGTGTTCATTTAATCCTTTGAGCATCTTTATCTTATCTGGATACTTACCTCTTGACAAAGCCACGTACAACTGTCCATGTGGGGGGTGATTCCAAGTATACACCTACCTGATTGAAAGACTGAACATGTGACTTTTTTTGTCATTGCAAATGCACTTGCGACAGGAAACTGTTGCCTGTAAAGAGTAAAAGATAATATTGGATCATCAATTTGAAAGAAATTCTAGGTATTTATATTTCTTCTCCAGGATACTTTCCTCCAATGAGCTTGCATCTCAAAATATTTCTGGACAAACTTAAAAGCTGCATTCTACTTCCATTTGATAACCCTCTTGAGTGATTCATATTTCTAAGGAGCATAACCAACTGTCCATTTTTAAGTTCAAGATCATGTGGAGGAAAGCCTGAAAGCTGTAATGTCTTAAAGAATTCAACTGGATAAATACCAGCTTCTTCTTCATTAACAAAATCAGCACTAAAATGATGATTTGAATCTCCAGGCATAAGATTTAAAACCTGACTGTTAATCATCTGTGCATCATCACTTTTGGTGGTGAGAATTCACCCTTTTGTCAAAATTTTGTCCATCACCAAATATGTCATGAAAAAGGCCTTCTATACTATTTCCCATGGCCACCATACTATCTGGTATCTCAACATCGTTTCCTCTGGCACCTTCACCAATACTTAGCAAGAAATCTTGAAAATTTGGATGTGACTGTAATTGCACATTTGTTGTGCATTGAAGTGATATAATCCTATTCCATAATGGTGACATTTTAAGGCACTTCCAAACAGTCTGAGATCTATATCCACAAAGAACAACTGGAAGAATCTGTCTAAAGTCACATCCAAATAGAAGTACTTTACCGCCAAATGGCTCATTATTTCCCAAAGCATCTTGCAAAATTCTGTCAACAGCTTCAATTGCAAATCTGGAAGCCATTGGAGCTCCATTCATCCCATATTATGAGATGGGCATTGTGTTATGTCTGAGCAATTTTTGATCTTGGTCCAAAGTTGCAAGTACTTGTCTCATTAACTTCCAAAGGAATTGCCAAAGTTGAATGCGCAGTTTTGCCTTCATCAAGATGCAATTTCACTACTTGCCATTGCCATACAGTTGAAACCCACACTCTGTAAAATCTTCAAAATAGTATTATAAAGATATGTCTCACCAGTACCACCAGGTCCATCAATGAAAAACATTTTTTCCTGTATATTGTCTGAATATCTAACAATTGCACAAAATAGATCAAATATGGGGGTTTGATTATCATTCAAGGATTGAACAACATCTTCCTTAATGAGAGCGTTTACCAGCTTAATATCACAACCAGAATCGCCCTTACTACCAGTTTTGATGCTTGTCTTACTATCTTAACATTGCCTAAATGATTTGCTTTCACTATTTCTATTCTATAATTTTGGAAAAGGAAAGACTGAGATGATTTTCTCTCAAGATACTTTGATTGGGATACCAATGAGCACGATGCAAAGTTTTTTTCTTTTTCCAGCCCTTGCATGTTTTTTGATCAAGAAAACTTAGTTGAAACTAGTTCATATACGAGAAGAAAAAATCCAATGATTGAGAAAATGCTTGTTCACACTGTCTTGTTGTTATTCTGAGTGAAAATGGGATGATGATTATTTAGCTACTATCTGAGAAACTTTTTCTAGCAACTCTTCTAGTGCTAGGGGCTCCATCTTGTATCCATCTCCTCCCCTCTAGTCTCTAATTCTCTTTATAACGTGCAGATCTTGTTTGACTATCATAGACTCCATGTGACAATGATAGAACATTTTCAACAAATAGCTTGTTGAAAATAGGCATCCACTTCTTTGCTATAGAAATGAATTACTCTTCATCTCTTGAAAATGAAAAAAAGTGTATGTAATGTGCAAAGATAGCATATATCTTATATTTCAGATGTACAAGATTTCTGATTCACATCGACAATCTATCTCTACGCACTAAGCGTAACGCTCGATTGATTTTGTTGTCACTGACATGATGAGACGTACTCAATGGGTCCCTGGGGAGGGCAATTTTGCCCTTGCAGTACATATATCCTTTCTCTATATTTGCACCTCCAACCAGTTTCACCGGAGTCTGAAGACTTCAGCTACATTTACGGAGGAGTTTTATTCCTAGTAAACCTGAATTAACTTCTGATTGAGCAACTGATGGGATTTATTAGCAATTCATTTACCACAAACAAGTAAATTAAAGCCAGATCTGTAATCTTGGTCCAATAGATCTTTTGAGAGGGCAAACTTTCAATTTTTTCTCTCTAACCAGAGATCGAAAAAAACCTCTAGTCAGTATTGATGTAGTAGAACGTTGGGTGACGTATAGCCATGATTTGCTAAAGATAACCATATTATCGCCTTTGGGCTCCTTCAATACATATCGAAGACGCATCAATAATAAATCCATTAATTTGCCAATAACATTCAACGGTAAAATCAAAGATGTGTGTTTTATAACTTTAATGAATTCTTTGATGTGGCTACGTAAGATTGGGAGTAAGAGACCAAAACTAAAGAGTACCCTACCCATTATCCAGCCGGTAATTCAATAGGCTCTGACTTTTTTGGCTTGAGAAGGACCTCAATTTAGGTTCAAATAATGGATGAAATTCCTTACTATACAAATGTTGTCTGCTTTGAATTTTTTTCATCGGTCCAGAGGGTTGCATTGTCAGGGTTATAATCTTTTTCTTCCTTTTCAAGAAGAGATTCTGTTTTGCTACCAGAATCCTCAATTACGACTTCATGAGCATCAGTATGCTCTGGTTTTGCCTTCAAATGGTGGTCTGCGATCCAGAAATAGATAACGTTCATGAAACCAGGGAAGAAAATCATCACAAAGAGAAGTTCGAACCTGATATTTGCTTGAAGAGGCTTGAATAAGATACCCCCCATCCATGCCAAAGGCTCAGAAAATCCCCAAATGAAAAAGTACATGAGCAATTTGACAACCGTTAGTATCAATAGCCATGCCATAACTTGGTGCAGCCAATGCGTATATGCACTTGGGCCACTGTAAACGCCTGAATTTTGTAAAGATGTCCACCCAAAACGATTTGAATAGATATCCAGTAGATATAGGAGAAAGATAGAGAGTGCTAAACCTAGCGTTGTGTCAATCAGAAAAGAAATTCCATACCATGCACACTGATCTTCAAGAACGGAGTCGCCTCGGATATTATTTGAAATGACAGCTGCAATAACCATGTTTAGGACGTGTGCATAACAAGCCCCAAAACCTTGCTTGGAAACATCAAGAAACCATGTCTGAAAAGTTCGACGGAGGCCTTTCATTCATCCTCTTGATCCATAACGACAGCAAGGCAAACAATGCTAGCATCATTTGCACAAGGACTGTAAAGAAGTCTTCATGATCATAAATTTTACAGACCTCTGCATCCTCGTTTCCATTAGCCTCGTCACTCATAGTTTAATGGATCAATAATTTCCCTGTTCCTAACACAATCAAACGAACGAACTCTCTTAACCGACAGGTTTCATACTCACGAGTACGTAGCACTAAAAAATAGCTGAGCATTTAGGTGAGTACCAATACTTTACGGAGGGCTTTGGTCGGAATTAAATTCAAAAATTGCAATGCAGTGTTTTTGGTTGGAGTATCGATATTGGATATCAGCTTTTTGTGCAATAAAAGGGATGGTGTACATACAATAAATACCAAAGCAGGATTAACAGTGACAGTAGCAATTCTAAGATTCTATTTTTCGCTGCGATTTTAGATTTTTTATTTTAGAACAGACATAGGGGGTCCAAATTATAAATCTAATCATTTAATTGATAACTTAGTTGAACAATATTTCAAGTTAATTCAATGCAAGCCGCACTGTAAATGCCGAAAGAAACTTAACTCAGAAGACGAGCCTTAAATTGATTGCCAAATTACCTGAAATTGCCAAAAAAACCTTCTGCAAATATGGGTTAGCTCTTTACTATAGAACTGTAGAAAGACATCTCTATAAACAAGAGAGCCAACTCAAAAAATCAAGACAAGATAAGTCTACCAAAAGAGGAATGACATAGCTTTGGAAATGTAAAAGATTTAAGAACCATTTTGCATGATCCCTCGTCAGGCTACTTCCATAAACTTTCAATATGAATTGTTAAAGGGGGAGAAAACACTTCTAAACACTTAGCTCCCCCTACTGGAGAATAGTTTGCAATTTTTTATGCTGAATCCTATGCTGAACAACTATGGGATAAGCATGGAAATAGTGATAAATCTTAAAATTTTATCAGATCCTGGGACGCGTAAATGTCCTAAAAGTTTGTAGCTTGCGTATTCTGCAATTTAAAATCTATATTTTTAATCATGAAGCCTTCTATGTAAGCTTCATCGACATGCCGGGGTCCTGTCAATCACCAAAGACAGCACAAGACCAGAATTTTATAAGGAGTTATCGACAAGGATGACGGCGAAGATGCTAAACAAGGGATACGTATTAAAGATGTCAACTTCATCAAAAAGTTTCAACGAATGAAAGACTTGTAACCCGTCCAAGACATACAGACATTGCAAGTCATCTAGATGGAAAGTTAAAGCTTCTATATCAGCAGCAATATCAAAGCCAGTACCAATCCAACATCAAAGAATGAGAAACAGCTAATACTGGTACAGAATCTACTAATCTCAAAGTTTGGGATCAACCAGATTATCTGAAGGAATGCTTAGCTTATTTCAGGCACTAGGGTTGGGTATTCAAGAATAGTCATTGCTTGTCACACTTACTCCTGGAACTGGCATCATGTATAACTCGGGTAAAGTTTCATTAAAGTCAGCGCCTAGGACTTGTTTGCAACTGTACTACACAAGTCTGGCGCCAAAGACTCAATTTCTTTTAATGATAAAGATCCACATTCATTTCATCGACTTTCGGGGATAACTTCTTTCTTAATAATGTTCAAGTTGTTATTATAATTTATGTTCTTTAACCCCTTGCTAATTGCTTCTTTCAATTTGTTTATATCAACTTGATTGTCACGATGCAGTGCCTCATGCCTCATCAAAGATTGTGGGTTTGTTGATAACGTTTGCGCATGATGGAAGACTCACTTGATCTAATTGAACCCCCTTCCTTGATTCAATTCTTCAACAACTCAAATTCTGCTGGGTTAAAATTACTCTCTAAAAGTCTCATCTGTCGATATACATTCTTGCTCACAAAATCTTCCTTTTCCTTCGTGTTTGTGACCTTTGGACTTCTTATTTAACTTCACTAAAATTCAAAAGACTTAACTCATCATCATCATTATTTGTACTCTCAGGAATTGGGGCTTTCTTCACAATCCAATCTTTATGTTACGTGCCTAACAAAGGCACACACATAACATTCGATAAATATTGTTAGCTTGATTGACTGACCAT